>CM035809.1:27696062-28036062 GCA_020466095.1 Chlorops oryzae | reverse complement strand
TGGGGACGCCGACACAAATGGATATTAAAATTGAGGACGAAGAGTTTGTGTGTCCAGACCCACCAAGCAGTCAGGACACCAAGGATTGCGCAAAGGATTACTATAGTATTAGTGAAATTAGTACAAATCGTTTTGATTTCGATGATTCTGCTGATGATGATGATGATGATGAGGAGCATGAGTGTACCCTGTGTGAGAAAGTGTAAGGAAATGTGCTCTTTAGTTTTTATAAATGTTTAAAATAAAATTGTTTTTTGCTTAGATTCCAATCCAAGAAGTTATTTAAAGTACATTTAAAGCAACACGGGAAATTAGATGGCTGGCTTAGTGATAGCGGCGAAGAAGAGGAGTTTCAATCGATCGAAAAGCCAGAGACAGAAACCATGGATCTTCAAAGCATTGCTTTAAACAAGAAGAAAAGTGTAAATAGGTTTATTTTAAATTATTTTTTATACTATGAGCTATTTTTTTTTATATTTCAGATGAAATCAGATGAAAAATTATATCAATGTCAACTTTGCCCAAAAGTCTTCAGCTATAAATCGGAACACGAGGTAAAATGAGAGAAATATGGTTTTATAGATATTCATATTTGCAAGCGCAAACATGTTGCATGTTGCCGCCAACAGGACTCTTGCGTTTTAAGCCATCACAAAAGTATTTATATTCAGTCATCTCTTGGACCTTTCTCAGTACTTCGAAGACAGTAGAGAGCCAATGAAAGTTTCCATTTCTGACTGGCATGACCAATTTGGAAAACATTATTTAGGTTTTTTAAAAATATTTTTGTTTGTCGTTTCAGAAAGTTGAAGAAGAAAACCGAATCGATGAAAAATCGGAAAGATATCATGTAAATGATGGGGCGAAATCTCAGTCACTGAATTCTTTGATGCAAGTTAAACCTGCCGAGGAAAGTCGAGACCAATCGGAAGAATATAGGGCCGAACGAAAGCGAGCATTGGCGAGAGAACGTTCGAGAAGAAGGTATCTTAAAAAGAAAAGTTTGCGTGTTTCGAAATCTGGTCTTCTTGCAGCTAATGAAACACCTTCGCAAGTAAGTTCATGTCATGTGATAAGAAATCATGATTCTCAGAGAGACAAAACATCCCGAAATGTGAAATTTTCTGTCGTACTCCGTTTAATAATGTACTTAATAATTTTAATTTTATAAAATAAACACTAAAACACACTATCGGAGGTGTTATTGAAACCGACAATTTTTGAAATCGGATTTGAAATCGATACAGTTTCGTCTAAATCAGGCAATCAAATCGAAATTCTGTTTCGAAAACGAAACCGGTTTCAAATTCGATGTCTTGGTTCTTGAACACAAAAACGAAAACTGTTTATATTCAGTCATCTCTTGGACATTTCTCAATACTTCGAAAACAGTAGAGAGTCAATGAAAGTTTCCATTTCTGACTGGCATGACCAATTTGGAAAACATTATTTAGGTTTTTTAAAAATATTTTTGTTTTTGGTTTCAGGAAGTTGATGAAGAATATCAATATAGGGCCGAACGAAGGCGAGCATTGGCGAGAGAACGTACGAGAAGGTGTCGTAATAAGAAAAGTTTGAGTGCTTCGAAATCTGGTCTTCTTGCGGCTAATGAAACACAAATTCCTGGACCTTCGCAAGTAAGTTCATGTCATGTGATAAGAAATCATGATTCTCAGATAGACAAAAACATCCCGAAATGTGAAATTTTCTATCGCATCCGGTTAATAATGTACTTAATAGTTTTAATTTTATAAAATAAACACTAAAATTCCCCTGGGTTCGAAACCGGTCGTATCGGCTTTCCACACTTCTCGGCAATTTATGAAAAATAAATTTTTTCAATTGCCAAAATAATACATTTTTCACTATAAGTGAAAAATGAGGGACCAAAAGCCCAAAAATAATAATTAATGAAAATTCCCCGAGAATGTTTAGAATCGGGTTGTTTGAAAATTTATAAAAAGAA
The DNA here is from genome assembly GCA_020466095.1 of Chlorops oryzae. Classification (NCBI taxonomy): domain Eukaryota; kingdom Metazoa; phylum Arthropoda; class Insecta; order Diptera; family Chloropidae; genus Chlorops; species Chlorops oryzae. The sequence goes on along the minus strand of CM035809.1, from coordinate 28,034,096 downwards.
GAACGAACTTAACATGACTTCGGATGTCGTTGCATTTTTACTAATATATCTAAAGGTTGAGGAGGCTAATAATATCGAAAAATTGAGGAAGAATATTTTAAGAGACCCAAGTAACCCACTTGAGCTGCACACAGAGTCAGCGTAGGTACAAATTTTTATTAATTTTTATTCAAATTTCAACATTCATATTTATTTTAGTTTTATAGCTCAATACAGACTAAATAAAGGCGCATTTTGTATGTTGTTGGAGGCTGTGGAATCGCATTTTCGCCGGCAGTCAATTAGTCCTATTATACAGCTAGCGGCGACACTTCGTTTTTTGGGAACGGGCAATTTCCAAAAAACAGTGATTAAGGATTTGCAAATTTCTTTAGACAGACCTACGGTGTCTTTTTTTTTGAATGACGTAATTAACGTTTTGGAGCGCGTGGTCTGTCCTCGCTGGATAAAACTGCCAATGGATTCCGACGAAAAATCCAAGGCGATGGAATACTTCTACAGACAGCATAAAATTCCTGGTATCACTGGTTGCATAGACGGAACGCTAATCAAAATTGTAAAGCCGCGTGGTAACGAGCATCTTTATTTATCCCGTAAAGGCTATTATAGCATGAAAATTATGATTGTAAGAACCAAAAAAAATAATTTATCTCAACTTTTCAATGATTTAAAAGACAAAACATTTCAATAGATTTGTGACCACGATATGAAAATACGAGCCATCGATTCACAATATCCGGGTTCCAGTCACGATGCCTTCGTATGGATTGTAAGCAATGCTCGTCGATATTTCCTGCAGCAGTACGAGAGCGGTGACCGGACGTGTCGTCTACTAGGAGATGACGGATACGTAATTGAGCCATTTTTAATAACTCCGTATAGGGATCCTCAGCACGGTTCAAAGGAGTACAAGTTTAACATTGCACATTCTTCCGCACGAAGCATAGTAGACCGAACTATCGGAGGATTAAAAAGTCGCTTTCGCTGCCTGTTAAACACAATGCACTATGAGCCAGAGAAAGTTTCAAGAATAATAAATGTCTGCTCAGCACTCCACAACATTTGCAGGAGTTATAATGTAGAAGACACCGAAAATAGACATTTTTTGCCAGAAAGTCCCGAAGACTCGATCGAATTGGCTCCTAATACCAATTTGCAAAGCGATGGGAGAAAAATCAGAGACGAGATAGCCAATGGCTTTTCATAAAATTTCATAATTTTATTTCAAATAAGTTTTTTATTAAGAAAAAATAAAAAAAATAACGTTTTTTAACGTATTTATTATAAAAAACAGGACTAAAAAAAAATATGTCAACTCTTTTTGCTAAAATATAAATAATGCTAATAACACTGTGCTCGAATTTGGTACTTTTTTTTACCGACAACATTTAGACAAATCTTGTTAACATAATTAGGGGGCGCTGAATTCAGTCCCATCAACCGTTTTTCTAGATTGGCTCTAGTTTTTGAGATATCGCGGTTTCAAAATTATTTAAAAAAAATTGAAGCATACATTTAGGGGAAGTGAAACTGTTGACATTCGAGCTCGGATTTTGAATATGTAAAGAAATGGAAAAAAAAATTCAAAAAAAATGTAAAAAATATTCAAAAAAATTCAAAAAAAAAAATTCAAAAAATATTCAAAAAAATTCAAAATATTCAATAAATTCAAATAATTCAAAAAAAATGCAAAATATTCAAAATCCGAGCTCTACTAATAATGCTTCATCCTTTGCAAGCTAATCTTGTTTATTGCTTTGCATGTTGAGCTTCATTTATTCAAGCTCTAATTGTGCCCTTTAACATTAGGGCAACTATTGCCGGCAATTTTTTGGTTTATTGGCGAGACGAAGTGCGGGGATGTATAGAAACTACCCCTCTGCGCTTCATCTCGCCCATAAACTAAAAAAATTGCCGGCAATAGTTGCCCAAATGTAAAAGGGCACATTGTTGCCGTTTTGTATCGTTCTTTTCTACTATAGTTGAAAACATTCGGTTGCTTCTGGAATTCCATTTTGACGATCGAGCAACTCAGTTGCTGGCCCAATGTAGACACGAAAGCAACTCCAAAAGAGAATTCGATATGAGTTGCGCGCAACTAAAATTGTCTAGTGTAGAACAAGGTGATGTCAATATTACAACAAGAACAACAAATCTAAAACAAACACATGGCTTTGTTGTTGCAAAGAATCTAAAAAGTCTAAAAATTTCATATAATTTGACAGTTTAGTTTCAGATTTATTGTTCTTGTTGTAATATTGATATCACCTTGTTAAATACATCTTGGTGTAGAAGGCCTCAAAGCGACTGATTCAGTCAGACGGAAAGTCTATGTGGCGCTTTAGCTTCTATTAAAATCGGTTCTTACACGTTCCGACTTATCTGCACGACCGAAAAAGCAAACCATTCTACGGTAATTTGAATTAATATGATGTGTGGAGTATTACCCAACGATATCCTTGATGAAGGTCCTTTGCACCCAGAAAAGATATTTACAAAAAGAAATATTAGGAAGCTATTTTCATAATTTTCCACTGATTTAAACGCTATGAGATCTTGTTTTGAATGATTTATCCTTCCAGAGTCGAAACGCTGCGCAAGCAGACAAGAAACAATTTTATCACATTTTGAAAACCTTCAAGAGACAATTGTTTCGCAGAACGATTGAAGGTCTGTTTTATTATTTCACTCATTCGATTATCGCAGTGGCGTACCATTGCTCGCGAGCATGTTCGTTCGTGTATACGGAGCTGTTGACCAATTATTTATAAACTCGCCTTCTTCACAAGAATAACAAATCAAATCTGTGGTCGCAAATAAAATAAAAATACAAACTTGAAGTTATTTTTAAGCAATGGGGACGCCGACACAAATGGATATAAAAGTTGAGTACGAAGAGTATTTGTATGAAGACCCACTAAACAGTCAGGACACCAAGGATTGCGCAAAGGATTACTATAGTATTAGTGAAATTAGTACAAATCGCTTTGATTTCGATGATTCTGTTGATGATGATGAAGGAGAACGAGTGTGCCCTTTGTGACAAAGTGTAAGGAAATGTGCTCTTTAGTTTTTATTAATTTTTGAAATAAAATTCTTTCTTGCTTAGATTCCAATCCAAGAAACTATTCAAAGCACATATAAAGCAACACGGGAAATTAGCAAACACGGGACTTTTTAGCGATGAAGAAGGCGAAGAAGAGGAGCTTCAAACGATCGAAAAGTTAGAGAATGAAAATATGGATGTTCAAAGTAACGCCTCGAGCAAGGAGAAAAGCGTCAAGAGGTTTATAAATTATTTATAATATTTGACTATTATATACTTGGTTATTTATTACATTACGCTTGACTTGGAGAGTAAGACATCGGATGACGAACACAAGTTGAGAGGAAGATATAATTTAGTGAAGATAGGAAGAGAATTACGTTTCCTATCCTAGGAGCATGGGAGAGCAGTTCTCGCGCACATTTCCTTTGTCACTTCCTTTCATAGCCAGTGCATGAATTAAAAGTTTAAAGTTTAAAGTTTAGTTTATTCTAAGTCTATTGGGAACACTCCCTTACAGACCGTAAAATCATCATATTATATAATCAGCTGCCAATTGTGCCTTCTGTCTACAAATCTCTTATAAGAATACATGCAGACATTGTGTGCTCCGTTAGCGGCCAAAATGCTGCCTACAGAAGCAATGAACCGTAACAAATTTCGTAGGCCGTAGGCGGTGGTAATGCATACGACCTCATATACCATTGTAGTAAATTTTTTTTCGAGCGTGGCCGTTTTGTAGAGTGAACGCGTACCACCACGACATAAAGTAAGCTATTGGCGGGTAGTTCGCCCACAATCTCATATACTTTGTAGCTATTAATATTCAGGTCGCTTACAGTCTCGTATACTTTGTAGGCGGTAGGCACTGTTGGCCGTTCATATTAGGCGATAAATCACCGGCGATAAAGTTGGTTTGAAGAGGCAAGGGACGCACGGGGAAGAGAGACAAATGCTCCCGTACCACATCCCCGAACGTCGCTCGCCTTCAAATAAACTTTATCGGCGGTGATTTGTCGCCTAATATGAACGGCCACTTATGCGTGTTGCTTCTTTTGACTTGGCCTTGAAATGAATTTTTCACATTTTTTCAGTTTCAAGAAAAAATCATCGCAGCAAAGAGACATGGGGACATCCGAAAGACTGGCAAAAATTGAAAAGAAGTTGCAATTTGTTATAAATAACCAAAACAAAATCTTGGAATATTTGGAACGACTGACGCCAAACGATCTCCCGGTTCAGACGTTTTTTCCTGTATGTACTACCGAAGAAATTTTAAAAGTGGATGAGGCGTCAAAAATGGATACAACAAAAATTGTAAAGTTACATTGCGTTTTCTACCCAATGATGATTTTTTTTTTTTAATTTCCTTTGTTGCCAACAGTCAAGTTTGCTAAGAAACATTTTGCATCCCAATGGACTAATTGCAAATTTAAAAAAAATCTTGAGTGAAGCCGTTTTAATGGAATATAATTATGATGGCGTCAATGGCAAAAAATCATTCAAAGCTTTAAAAAATTTAAACAAGGCGTTACTCGGTAAAAATAATATAAATCAAATTCTTATCATTTAACTATTCTCAATTGATTTCTTCCCCATTTCAGAAGCTTGTACGAAAGAAGGATACACTTCAGAAGACTACATAAGGGAAATTAGAACGGCCTTCCGAGTGAATAAAAACCGATTATTTAAGAAAAAATACGATAGTCGACGTAAGGAAAGACAAAAACTAAAAGACGCGACAGATACAGACGATAAAGGTACAAATATGTCACTTGATCCTCCTCTGGAATAAATGCTTTTCACTTAACCAATTACATAATGATATTTAAGGAAGCCCATTCTATCAGGGAATATAAATCAAATTTCTAAATGAATTTTCTTTTATATCATTATTGTTTTTTACTTTATAGACTTTTGCCATATTATCTTTGTATAATTATTTTTTCTCATTTGGCAGTCGAGAGAAATTCAGTTTCGAAGGCTCCCCAGCAGTTATTTAAGTAGTCTATTACCAAAGTAATGCGTTTTAAATAAGAATGCAAAATAAATTGTACAATTTCGCATGGAAAGGTAATCGTACAACTGGTAATGCAGATAGGCATGCATTACATTCGTTAGGACATAGCTGTGTTAAAAATAATGCATTCCGATATGCATAAATATTAAGTCTTTTGCATTACCGTTACCACTGCTGGGTCATAGCAAACAACTTTTCCACTGATTCAAACGCTATGAGATCTTTTTTTGAATGATTTTTTATCCTTCCAGAGTCGAAACGCTGCGCAAGCAGACAAGAAACAATAGCGGTATTCATTATCCAGTGCATTTGGCCGTGCATTTGAGCATGAGCAAAATATTTATGCTTTTTTGCTCTTTACACTAACAAAATGTACATGTATGTATATGCTCCGATTTTGCACAAATGCTCCGCCTAAACCTAGTGCAAAAATCAGTTTCGTGCATGTGCACAACTTTCCAGCTGTCTTAGGGATGCTGGGTAAATATCGATCTTTGGCGATTATCGTTGTTCAAAGTTTAAACATCTTTGTTGAGAGTTACTACACTTTCGGAGTAAATGAACCATAAAATAAGCTTTTGCCAATATCTACGAATTACATGCACTGGATAGTGAATACCGCTAATTTTATCACATTTTGAAAACCCTCAAGAGACAATTGTTTCGCAGAACGATTGAAGGTCTGTTTTATTCGTTCACTCATTCGATTATCGCAGTGGCGTACCATTGTTCGCGAGCATGTTCGTTGGTGTATACGGAGTTGTTGACCAATTCTTTATAAACTCGTCTTCTTCACAAGAATAACAAATGAAATCTATGGTCACAAATAAAATTGTTTTAAGCAATGGAGACGCCAATACAAATGGATATTAAAATTGAGGACGAAGAGTTTGTGTGTCCAGACCCACCAAACAGTCAGGACACCAAGAATTGCGCAAAGGATTACTACGGTATTAATGAATTTAATACAAATTGTTTTGATTTCGATGATTCTGCTGATGATGATGATGAAGAGAACGAGTGTGCCCTTTGTGAGAAAGTGTAAGGAAATGTGCTCTTTAGTTTTCATTAATTTTTGAATTAAAATTCTTTCTTGCTTAGATTCCAATCCAAGAAGTTGTTTAAAGTACATTTAAAGCAACACGGGAAATTAGATGGCTGGCTTAGTGATAGCGTCGAAGAAGAGGAGTTTCAATCGATCGAAAAGCCAGAGACAGAAACCATGGATCTTCAAAGCATTGCTTTAAACAAGAATAAAAGTGTAAATAGGTTTATTTTAAATTATTTTTTATACTAGAGCAAATTTTTTTATATTTCAGACGAAATCAGATGAAAAATTATATCAATGTCAACTTTGCCCAAAAGTCTTCAGCTATAAATCGGAACACGAGGTAAAATGAGAGAGATATGGTTTTATAGATATTCATATTTGCAAGCGCAAACATGTTGCATGTTGCCGCCAACAGCACTCTTGCGTTTTAAGCCATCACAAAAGTATTTATATTCAGTCATCTCTTGGACCTTTCTCAATACTTCGAAAATAGTAGAGAGCCAATTAAAAGTTTCCATTTCTGACTCGCATGACCAATTTGGAAAACATGTTTTTTTTATATACTTATTTTACGTTTCAGAAAGTTGATGAAGAAAACCAAATCGATGAAAAATCGGAAAGATATCATGTAAATGATGGGGCGAAATCTCAGTCACTGAATTCTTTGATGCAAGTTAAACCTGCCAAGGAAAGTCGAGAACAAGCTGAAAAAATCGAACGAAAGCGAGCATTGGCGAGAGAACGTTCGAGAAGGTATCGTTATAAGAAAAGTTTGAGTATTTCGAAATCTGGTCTTCTTGCAGCTAATGAAACACCTTCGCAAGTAAGTTCATGTCATTTGATAAGAAATCATGATTCTCAGATAGACAAAACATCCCGAAATGTGAAATTTTCTATCGTACTCCGTTTAATAATTTTAATTTTATAAAATAATCACTAAAACACACTATCGGAGGTGTTATAGAAACCGACAATTGTTGAAATCGGATTTGAAATCGATACAGTTTCGTCTAAATCAGGCAATCAAATCGAAATTCGGTTTCGAAAACGAAACCGGTTTCACATTCGATGTCTTGGTTCTTGAACACAAAAACGAAAACTCTTTGACATTTCTCAATACTTCGAAAACAGTAGAGAGTCAATGAAAGTTTCCATTTCTGACTGGCATGACCAATTTGGAAAACATTATTTAGGTTTTTTTTAAATATTTTTGTTTTTGGTTTCAGGAATTTGATGAAGAATATCAATATAGGGCCGAACAAAGGCGAGCATTGGCGAGAGAACGTACGAGAAGGTGTCGTAATAAGAAAAGTTTGAGTGCTTCGAAATCTGGTCTTCTTGCGGCTAATAAAACACAAATTCCTGGACCTTCGCAAGAAAATTCACCTCATGTGATAAGAAATCATGATTCTCAGATAGAAAAAACATCCCCAAATGTGAGTGCTTCTATCATTGTCTGTAGTAATTGTGAAAAAATTTAAATAAAAATTTAAATATAAAATTCAATAGTTTCAATTTAAATTTAAACCTTCAAAAAGCTTAAACTACTTTGAAGACTATGAGCTTCAAATACAGCATATGCCTATAACTTAACAGTGAATGAAGAAAAATTTCATAATTTTCTATTGCTTTCAGCGACGACATGAGCGAGAATACACCGAAAATGTTATTAAATGTCAAGAGTGTCCAAAAACGTTCACTACTCAAAGCGATTATAAAGTAAATTTAACTATTCTTTGATCTTGGTCGACTCGTTGTAAAATATCTTCTTTGTTTTTAGATTCATAGGCGCGTGCATGCCGGAGACAGATATTATAAGTGTAGACAATGTCCAAAAACGTTTTCAACGAAAAAATACCTTTCCGTATGTCGTAGCCACAAGGGTTAAAAATAGTGGTAGTGAAATTTTTACTCTTTTCAGCTTCATAATAGACAAATACATACTGAGCATCCCTTTAAGTGTGACCTGTGCCCTAAAACTTATCCATATTCTTATAATCTCAAAGTGGGTCACCTTGATTAAATGGTATAAATGAAAATATTTCTAAAATTCTTTTATATTCAAGGTTCACATGCGCAATCATACCAATGAACGTCCCTTCAAATGTTCCGAATGTCCTGCCACCTTTTTTCGAAATAATGATTTAACTGTAAGTTTAACTTGGAGAGCAGTGAAGAAAACCAAATAGATCGATATAGGAGTGGGACTCATGCAGCTTCGCAAATTGTGGAAAATGAGAATTTTGTCACACAACTGTCAAAATTTATATGAAAATTTACGATGGGAAAAGTTGCGAAGGCATTTGCGAAGCTGCATGAATACCACTAGGATATATGATAAGAAATATCTCTTTTTTTTTCAGAGACATATGTACAATCATAACGGAAATCACCCATACCAGTGCGAAATTTGTTCAAAAAAGTGCTCCGAATTAGGCCAATTTGAGGTTTGGCGGGGTCCAAAATTTAAAATCTGTATTAGAAAGAAAAAAATAACATGTAAATATTTTCAGACACATATGCGCGTTCACACTGGCGAACGTCCTTACAAATGCGATAAATGCGACAAATTGTTTCAATGTGCTCGTTCAATTAGGGTAAGAACTTTTATCCCAATTTTTTGTTTTGTAGTGGCAAGTCTCTAAACATAACTCGCTGTATTTTTCAATGTTAAAAAATTTTGGTTGAAAAATTAAAACATATTCGGAGCCTTATGCGCCGCAGTGCCATCTGTCACATAGAAATCAAAATGTATGAAAATGTATGAAAGCAGACACTCAAAAAATTAGCATGACATATCATTCTATAGATTTTGATTTCTATGCTAATTTGACAGCTAATTTGACAGCTAATTTGACAGCTGTAGTGTTGCCATTGTTTGGAGACTTGCACTGAGACATGCCTTGTTTGGAGAGCTGCCCTTTCTAGTTCATTTCCATATTATTTTGCTGTGCGTCACTGTTTACTACAAATTTTCTCTATGCCATGCCATGACACGCAGTGCGCCGCAGTGCGTGAGTGTTTCTACCTTTAGGCTTCAATCAGTGATGGCATAGGAAAGCATAGCATAGCATAAGAAACTATTTTCAATCGATTTTTCTTATGCTGTCTTATGCGTTCACTAACTGATTTCATACAAAATGTATGAATCAGCTTTTTTCTTAAGCTATATTATGCTTTGCTATGCCGTGACTGATTTCAGCTTTACTCCCAAAATTTAAAAAATACAGTGGGGTCTCGTTATAAGTCGCCTCGTTATACGTCGATTCGCACTTACGTCACGTATCAACACCCTGGTTCGCTATACGTCACAAATGATTCGCAATTACGTCTAAAAGTTTGGGGGAACATTTTTTTCGTCTTTTGCTCCCCTAAGTGCCATCTCCAATGACGCGTCAGGTGCGTTCCGTCAATTGAGGCAAACACATGCAAGCATATGGAAGCAGCTCAAATCAATTGCGTTGTTGTGGACGTAGCGTAAAACGTTTTGCATCCGACGAATAGTTGGAAATCAGACATTAGAGCAGTGATGCCAGTTGTAGGGAATTTTCATTTTATTGACTTTAATAAAATTTGTGTATCAATTTTTGAGCTTTGAGGAACCAATTAGAAATTATTTCATACAATCATATGAAGAAAACTGATTCGTTATAAGTCGATTCGCTATACGTCGATTTTTTAGGAACGAGAAACGACTTATAACGAGACCCCACTGTATGCAGAAGCTATTAATTTGAAAATATTCATTTCAGAGACATTCCTTAAAACATGAACGGACTTAAAACATGATAACGGAGATGATGATATGAGGGTAGGTGGGACATCAGTACCTTGGAAATCAGTCAATTTTGCCCATTTTGCAGTATAACGGAGAGACTGGAACTAATATATTGTGCTTCGTTATCTGAAAATTGATTTTTTTTTAAATTAATTAATTGAAATATATTATGATTGTCGATTGTGACAAATAAAAATGAATGAAACAAACTTGAAAATATTAAAGACTTCTACAACTGTAAAACCAGTTTTTTTTTTTTTTTATTTCTAAGTACTGGCGTTTTATGTCAAATGTTTCGATATTGCGTGCAATAATTCGTAAAATATTTTTTTACGCAAATATTTTGCGCTAGTATTGTATGATCGCAAACATCATAAAACTCTTCGCTGACGTCACGAACGAACAGCTGATCGAAAAGCGGAACATGCGCAAGAAACAATTTGTATTTATTCAATCATGAACGTGAACCAAGTGCAAGAGGCGATGCAACGGAAGCCAACTCCACTTAGGGATGCAATATCGCTCATAAAAAGTATCGATATGCGAATATCGATGTTTCCAAAAGTCAAACATCGATGCTAAAAATATCGACGTTTCCACACGATATATCGATGTTTTTCCGATATTGCTAATTACAATTTTTAAACCTTCATTCAGAGATGATGATTGCTTAATTCAACCAAGAAACACCTCTCAATGCAGTCGAAATACAATTGACTATGTCAAGTGACCTATCCACATTCGAGCATGCAAGTGCGAGCGGCTCGGCTCGATGCAATGCTCGATCGTAAGTGGTGATGCTGGCGAGCCAATTCATTAACCAACATCACCTCATACGATCGAGCATTGCATCGAGCCGAGCCGCTCGAACGAGCATGCTCGAATGTGGATTAACCACTTCAGATTAGGTTTCAGTAGTAGTTTATTGGAATGAAAGTGTTAACGAAAAATAAAATTATTGATAATATTTATTTTTACACGCTTTTAGAGTTACATACTTGTTTCCACATACAAAAGAGGGCGAAAAATGATCTATCCAGCACGCGAAATCATAAAACGGGCAACGTTTCCCTAAATTTCAACATTTTGTTCGCCCAAAAGGTGAGAATTCGCGTCAATAATTGGCTAGTGTAAAAGGCCTGTATGAAAAAATATCGTTCATAAAATATCGCCCATGAAAAACGATGTATCATCGATGTTTTTGATTTCAACATCGATATTAAAACATCGATTTCGAGGATTGAAATATCGATGTTTTGGAAACATCGATATATCATTTGCATCCCTAACTCCACTTCTAGACGACCAGTTAGTAACAAATACGGACGAGCCAACATTGTAGATAGCGGAAACAATCGATTTCGAAAATAAAATGCTTAGATTTGACGAATCCAGTGAATGTGAAGACACGACAATCGCATCGAGCGTTATTGCTAGTAAAAAGCTTAAACTTTTAGACGTAAGATAATTTCTTGACATGATCCTTGACATAACGATGAACGTCTTTATTCTTACAGGTTATGTCTGTTCCGAAATCTCCGATCGAACCGCTGAAGAATTGGCTTGAAATGAATTGGTGTTGTTTTCTCTGCACATATATTAGCCGGAATTACTCCGAGTTGCTGAACCACTATAAAAGTTTTCATCAAATAACTAATGTCGAAGACATATTTTATAAATGCTCTGATTGTGATGCCGTTGCCCAATGTTATGCGTCATTCGTGAATCATATTCGCTTCGTCCATCATCCGGAATTGAAGAATAATTGCGATGCTTGCGGACGGGTTATAAAGCGATTCAAAGGTTTGCGATCTCATCGCAGAAGATGTCATGCCAATAGGGAATTTCGTCCAGTAATATTATTTTGCGATTTATGCGAATATGCCTTCGGCACGACTTCAGAACTTATCGCGCATCAGGAAAAACATGTTTTCGTTTGCGAAATATGCCAAAGTAGTTTTATAAACAAAGCGGGTTTGAAAAGACACGAAAGTGTACATTATGCGGAACGTCTTTCCTGTGCAATGTGCACTGAAACGTAAGTAATGATTGAACATGATTAAGGATAATGATTTTATTTGAGTTATTTCTTTAATTTTAAGCTTTAAAACGGAGCTCGATCTGCAGGGCCACTTAAATTGGCATTTCAATAAAATAGCTCGTTTCAAATGTTGCTTTTGTGAGGAAACTTTTCACACTTGGTTGCGCAGGCAACTCCATGAGCGTTCTCATTCTTGTTTAAATTACTTCCAATGTTCGAAATGCCCTCAAAAATTCCCGCTCGGTTATAGTCTGGAGTTCTTCCAAAAACACTGTCAATCACATTCCGAAAATAATGCCTTTAAGTGTAATAAGTGCGAAAAAACATTTACATCGAATTTCGAACTAAAGGTTAGTGGGCATGACATATTAATAACATTCTATATCCTAAAAATTTTATTTTGTTTTTTTTTAAGTATCACGAAAGTAAACACGAAACTCAACAAAACTCGGATATCTTGAGTGAAATATACAATATAAATCTTGAGTGAAATAAAACCGCCGCCTCACTTTTGTGGGTACATGAAAAGCTGTGTGGAAATCGGAAAACTCGAAATTTTAACTTCGTTTGTGGCGGGCCCAAAAGCTTATCCTTTTAAAAGATTTTTCGTTTGTTTTCCGATCCCCCGATCTTCAAAGAATTTTATGTCAAAGATAATTTTAATTATAGAGATTTAAACATACATGTACTTTGATATTTAACATTAAAATTTCGTCATACCGAAATGTTACCTAATCGTAAGCCATGTGTGTGAAAGAAATATTGAAATATTTTTAACCTTTTTATACCTTTTTGAAACTTAAAATTTGATTTCCTGAACAAAAAAAAAAAAAAAATAAACCAGTAGGTACATAATTCCTATATAACGATTTATCAAACTAAGTTTTCTCCTTAAATTTAAGTACTTAAATGTGTAACTTATCAGAGTATATAATATTAGTTAAGAGTTTGCAAATCACTTATTTATCAACGTTAGCTAATCGCATAACTAAGATTAGATGTAGACATTGCGGGGGCCTTCGACAACACTTCATTCAGTGCTATCGAAACTGCCATGTATCGAAAAGTTATACCACCCCTGATAGCTAATTGGATCAGTGATGCCAGATTTTATCGATAAAAAACCCTCATATATTGGAAAAAAACCCACTTTTCCCTATTTTCAAAAACTAAAAACCCACGAAAAAACCCAGAATGATTTTTTGAAAATATGGGCGTACCGATTTCAAAATTGAACATTGGATTTAAACACAATATTTTAATATTTCAATAAAAGTATCAAGAAAATAACCAAAAATAAAAGTAACTTCAAATTGCAGTCTTATTCATGACTTAAAAAAAAAACCAAGTTTCTTTACAACACTTAGGGAACACGCGACTAGATACAGCAAAAAGAGTCATGCATGGTACTGGAAGAGGGAAAACACGATTTTCATTCTCATAAGTAGTAAATATACCTTAAATGTAGTGCATAAATTTCGATATAAAATTACCCATACTTTTCCCCATGTCACGATATTTGAGTGAAAAAACCCACAATCTGGCATCACTGAATTGGATACTAAACATGTTGAAAAACAGAAAGATAAGAAACGATCTGGGGGTGTGTCAAACATTCGATCAACGCCGCCAAAGGCTGTCCTCAAGGTGAAGTACTTTCTCCCCTATTATGGATAATGGTGAGATCGACGATCTCCTAAACCTACTTAAGGAACACGGAGTTATGGCGCAAGGATACGCAGATGACCTTGTCATATGCGTGGCTGGATGGGAAGATAACACAATATCGAATGAAATCAGCCCTAGATCTCGTCATAAATTGGTGTGTTGGAAAGGGTCTTACCATTCATCAAAAAAACAAAGCTTGTGCCTTTCACGAAAATTACTAACAGCCCGATTCTGAATATTCCCGGGGAACGAATTCCCCACCGAATTTACATTTCTTGAGACTAAAACTCTCCTTTTTTAAATAGATAGGGAAAGGAGATTTATGGGTATGGATCAAATACCCATTCTAGATCAAATTTATTCCCCCAAATATTTGAAAAAGAAGAAGTTTACTCTCGAGAAAAGGGGAATTCATTCCCCGGGAATATTCAGAATCGGGCTGTAAGACTAACCTTAAAAGTCCCATCATCTCAGGAAACCAAGTACTGTTCTGCGATGAATCCAGTTATTTAGGAGTACCTATGACATATTGGTCTTATATTTCTATAATAAGACCGATAATAACCTATGATGCTCTTATCTGGTGGCCAAAGGTCAAACAAAGGACCACTAGGTAAACTACATAGGTTGGTATGCGGCGGCATCACATGGGGCAATGAGAATATGTCCCACAGATGCGTTGGGTGTCCTAACTGGCATCCCACAAATTACCAAGCAAATCCAAAAAGAGGCATTGTGCTAGTGCCTTTGAAAGGCCTTTGTTTTTGAGATGATATCTCAATTTGCAGTGCCCTGTCAGGTATTCGGTGAGAGTTTTTAAATCCTCTCTACCGAGGCAAAGTAGTCTTTTTGAGACTTTTTCGTTCCAGGATGCTTTAAATCATCTTTGTACCCAATTCCGAAGTAGTTCTGTACTATGAGGTCTTTGTAAAGTACAGAAGGGTTCGGGCCCTATATGAAACACCTTTGAGCTCCTCGTTTAGCGAGGCAGTCAGCTTTTTCGTTGCCCTCGTGCCCTTCATGTCCTGGAACCCACCACAGCGTCACTTTGTTGTGGTTGCTGAGTTCATTCAGAACAGAACTATGAGCCAGTTGTCTATCAGTGCAGCTTTGACGTATGCAGATCTGAGAGCGAGTAGAGCAGCTTGACTATCAGACAGTATATGGATAACTGTCCCCTTTGGCCTTCCTTTTTAGACATTCCCGGACACAGATCTGTATCTCATATAGTTCTGCCTGAAAGACGGTTGGGTAATGGCCCATTGGGAAGGCTTTTTGGAACCTAGGAACCCAGGATGCCCGCTCCTCTGTTGCCGTCTTCAAGTTTGGATCCATCTGTATACCAGAATTGTGAACCCTTGTCGAATTGGAGCAGGACGTTGAATTCCCCGTTGGTGCCATATATTTGCATGTTTTAAATAATTTCACGAATTGCTATTGGGAACCAGGCATAAGTTCAAACCCTCCTGAAATTATTTTTTCTTTTAGTCTATGGGGGTATTCACAAAGGCGTCGGAAAATAGGAAAGACGGAAAATCGGAAAATTTGAACTGCTTAAAAAGTTGTGCAAGATACAAAAACAGTTTAAAAATATTTTAAGATGTCGCAATTTTCCGATTTTTCGACTTTCCAACGTTTTTAACACGCCTTTGTGAATACCCCTTTTATTTTTCAATTCGTATTAAATAAAATTATAAATTTTTTTCTACTCACCCTCATTTGAAAGAAGAAAACGAACAAGAAGCGGAATTTTATTAGTTTTATTGCATGCACAAAATTTTTAGTTTCTAATCTTGAATACATTTATATTTTTTATCATCGTTTTTAATAATTCTCGCATTTTATTTACAGTTTGTACCTATTATAATGTATATTTCTACTTTTTGGATCTTAAATTTAGTTTATTTTTTTGTTTGTTTGTTTGTTTGTACAACAAGAACAATTTTTATTTTGTTTTTATAAACACTAACGAGTGGCCTTATTTTTTAATTAAACTGCACTGTGTAGAAAAGCATGGGGTATTCATTGCCTCGCTGGGTGATGATGCCTTGAATTGCGAAGATAGGCAACAACGAAAAACAAACCAAGAACACTTTCAGGATAGCGACTCCTTGAGAAGATATTTATATACATATAAGTATGTACGCTGACGATGTTGTCTTCCACTATAAATAGGTTGGCTCTGGTAATAAATTAAGAAATAAATTTTAAGAAATGGCCACTCTCAACTTAATTCATATCTAAGAAATCAGTCGTTATTTTTTCAAATGACACATTGTACTCTAAATAATGTGGAATATTATTTTAAATTAACATGAATATGTATTATTTTAATTTTATTCACATAAAATCAACCTTTTTAAAAAAAAAAAAATGAGATTTTAATTTATTGTATTTTAAATGAACTTTCTAGAATCTCTTTGTAGTTTTGTTAGAACTTATTACACTAGTTTTCATATAATTAATTTTTTTTTAACCAGGAGATCTAGAATCTAGATGCACTTTTCTTATGGACTTTGGCCTTCTAAACACGAAAGATGTATTAGTGGTATTCAAGCAGGCTCGGAAATAGCTAGGTGCAAATTTTGCGCGCGGAAATTTTGAACTTTTGCTTGAACGACCCCTATGCAAAGCGTGTGTAAAAATTTTGCGAAAACAGCTGGTTTCAATGTTTGCCTTGGTGAAAGAAGGAGAAGCACACATCGCGCATATTTTGCGCATCACAGTAGCCGTGCAAAATTTGCGAGGCTGCGGAAACTATTTTTCATACAAAATAATTTGCGAGCTCGCGAAATTTCCGAGGGCTCAAATTTTGCGTACCTGCTTGAATACCACTATTGAGCGCTATTCGCAATGAATATTCCCTGGGAATTCTTTCCCTAGAGAATTTTCTTTGCGAAAAAAGAAAAGAATTTGATGACCTCTTAAAAATGTTCGAAATTCTTGCGCCTTTTATTTTCCCTTCCCAGTGTTTTTAGAAAGGACGATTTTTTTTTCCAATTCGATCAGGAAAAATTCTTTTGTACACGAACTGACAGGGACTTCCTGGGTGACTTTGTCATCGTGGGATAAGAAAAAGTCACAAGTGACGCCCAACAAGACCCAGGGATCGAACCTTATTTAAATTTCAGTAGCCAATTAGATTCAAGAACATGAACAGCATCCCTCCACGATGACATGTCCCCCAATTTGGCATGCATGAAAATGTTCACCTGTATGATCCAGGGAAATCACTAATGTTTTTGTCCTGCTGGACATATTTGCCTGCTGGGAAACTAAACATTTAAACCCTAAAGTATGCAACGTATTTTTGTGATAAGTTTTAAATGTTTAATTTGCTTTTAGTATTCAGAAGGCCAAAGTCCATAAAAAAAGTGCATTTAGAACAACTTTTAATATAAAAAATGCTGTAAGCTCTAGTGTTATTAACAGATTGCAAGTGAATGGGACAAATTTTAGTTTTTTTTTTTTAGTCCAACAAATATTCGGAGTCCTGATTCGGAGTCGGAGCACTCGCAATGAACGTGTCTTAAAGACCGTATCTCTCCTCTAGCGCAGGTCGCCCAATATGAGTTCGTTTCATAAATCGAATGAGTCATTAGTGGTACTCATGCAGCTTCGCAAATGACTTCGCAACTTTTCCCATCGTAAATTTTCATATAAATTTTGACAGTTGTGTGACAAATTGCTCATTTCCCAAAATTTGCGAAGCTGCATGAGTCCCACTATTATTTTACACATATTTTTTTAGACTAATTTCGGAACTCATATTTGTGAGCTTCTTATTTCTCATATATTTCGGACTCATTTCGGACTCATTTGGACTCATTTCGGACTCATATTTGTGAGCTTCTTATTTCTCATATATTTCGGACTCATTTCGGACTCATTCCGGACTCATTTCGGACTCATTTCGCACTCAATTTGATCACTAGCTAAAATCAGATGATGTGATCGTTCGGTTTCCAAAGCTCGAATGAGACTCTCGGAATGGCTGAACTGATACCTATGGAGTACGCTTACGACGAGTGATCCTTATATGCAGGTGACGAGCTGTGATGGCTGCTCTCAGCTTCGAACGAGCAAAGTCTGAAGGACTTGGTGGGTGAAAAATATGGCGAATAGAATTTGCTAGTGGAAATATGGAATTGAATGTGAAAAATTTGTAATGAAAATGACAAAAATTTGAATTAATTAAATTTCAGCGCTGTCGCCCAATATGGCTATATCGATCCATCTGGCATCTGGACCCTGAAGATGTATTGCTAGCTCGGAACATCTGAGCATTATGTGGAATTGTTGTCTCGCTCTTTTGATGATCATGGTAATACTTACGAATCTGAACATTCAAATCATCGAGCAGAAGTTCACTTGAGGATTTCGAACGCTTCGGGAATAAGAGCAAACCACGAACAGGACTAATACCAAGGACTAAACTCGATGGGGATTTTTTTGGCGATGATTTTTTCGGCTTCGGTGGTGGTGCTGGTGGTGCTGGTGGTGTGGCCTGCTTCTTTGTTGAACGGTTATTTTTGATTTGATGCACGAACGATTGACTTAAAGTCGAGCCACGTAAAAAATCCCTTTCGTCCACAGTGGTGGCGTTGCCACATGAAGCGGCCTCTGCACCTTCGACCTCACGGTGCAAATCGAATTGAGCGGGAAATTTATGAAGATTGGAGGAATTTTCTTGAAGAAATTTCATCTGTTTTAAGCAAAGTGTCGGAAGGTACTTTGGAAAGTTGATGTTTATTTTGTTGTGTCGTCCGGAGACGTTCGAACAAATCGGTCAATGTTGTTGAGCGTCGTTTTTGTGCTGCCAACGTGTCTTTTTTTGAAGAATCTCCGTTTGGTGGCGCCGGCGGCGGCTGTGGAGCTGGTGCCTTTTTACGCTTGATATCCAAATAATGTTTTGGTGTAGTGCCAACGTTATTTATGCTATTCGTTGAACTGATTGGCCTAAAGATCTCATCATCTAAATTGCCTAAGCTCACGAATTGCTCATCATTGTTCTGGTCATCATCGGCATTAACACTTAAGCCATCGTCATCATCATCTCCGCCACTATAGCCAGCGAAAATCTCATCAAAAGCTGCATTCACTAAAATCGCTTCATCAGTATCGCAGGCAGGACCTGCTCCTCCTCCCTCACCGTAATCAACATTACCGCTCGTTTGTTCTTTCGATTCAACAACTTTTGATGCAGCACTACGTGATGAGGTTAGCGTACCGAAAAGGTTCTTGCGGTAGTCATCGTTAACATTTCCGTATGGTGAAATAAAATCCGTTGATTGCTGCTGCTGCGGCTGCGACTGCATCAGGCTCTCGGTACTGCGATGCTGTTGCCTCAGATTAAAGGGACTTGCTAACAATGCGTTTGCGATGTGTGCAGCAAGTGTCTGAGCACTTGAACTACGAGTATTCGTGCGCTGTGTCAGGGAATCGGTTAGTTGATTTTGCTCATGATTATGATAATTATGGTAGTTATGATGTTGTTGGTGTTTGTGTTGGCTTTGGCTGAGTTGTATGAATTTTTGGCGATTTTCGTGCGATTTTTTTTTGAGTTGGTGATATTTTTTTTTGCTTTTCGAACCATGTGGCAGCACATTCGCGTTGCCATACTTACTCAATTGTTGCAATTGATGATCACGCTGCCGTTGTCGGTGATCGTGATCGCGTTCTGCTGCTGCAGCAGCCTCGGCCGCTTCGCGTTGCCGTTGCAGCGCCATCGTCTCGAATGTGTGGACGACACTGCCGACGTGTGTACGTATTTCGGGTATGCCCAAATCGCCGCTGAATAAATCACGTTGATGTCTCTGTTGTGTTGTTAGCAATTCACTGCCACTGGAGCGTTTGTTTATTGCGATTGCTGCATGCTTCTTGTTCAACGCACCGGCCGAAACACTGGGACGCAAAATGTTCGGCCGTTGGCGCCTTTGAATCGGGTACTTCTCGATGAATTCGGTTGCCTCCTGTTGCCACAATAGATTACCAAAATCGTCTTGCACCGTTTCACGTGCGGTCGTTGTTGTTGTTGCTGCTGCTGCAGCTGCGGTTGCCGAAACTGGACGAGCAATCTGCATGATTTGCAGGGCGTATATTTTTGGATGTGTATAAATTGATTGCGTGTGTGTTGGTGTTTTTGGACCGATGTTTTGATTTCGGTGTAATGTGTGCATTGGCGGCGGTGGTCGTGTTTTTTTTTGTGGTTGAACGCATTTCATTATGAACGTAAGAGCGAACATAAAAAAAAAAGAAAATCAGAGAACAAAAATATATAAGTAAATATTTCAATTACTATTTCATTGGCGGGACTTGATGATGAACGTTCATTAAAGAGTAAAAATTTATTTCCATATATATGTATATTTTCATATCTTATTGTAGTTTTTGTTCACAATACACATAAACACTGTAAATACCCCAAATTTATAGAGGATCTTATTAACCTATACTGAGTTTTATTCTCTTAGATAAAATTTTTTAACAATATTATTTACGTTGACTTCAATAAATACCTATAAGAAAACCGTCGTATTGATTCGAGATGAATTTCTAGTGAAAAAAAAAAACAACGTGTATGAAGTCTAATGACAACTTAACATTTTGTGCCCACTAAAACAAAAAAAAAACCGTTATAGGAATATCAGAATACAGCAATTAATCTATGAGGTGGCAACGCTGTTTTCATTTTTATGCCTGGTTTCCAATAGCGCACGATTCTCTGAGCATTAATTCCTGCAAATATTCAACACAAACAAGCATATGGAATCAGTTTCAATCAACTACGCTTTGGATGGTAATTTTTTGTACATATGAATTTGTATCTGTTAAATGTTTACACGAAATGATGCGCACTTTTGGAGACCAGGCATTATTTTGGCACAATTGCAGTAATGCCAAACTGAGGGATTTATTCAAATTTATACTTGTATGTGATTATTTTCCCTTTCCCGGCGAATTCAATTCCCCGAACGGATGTGATTTACCTTTCTCTAGATTGAGGAGGAATTTGAATTACCTCATGATCTAACTGGCGATATGCATTCTCTAATAAAGTAATTCAATTTCCATCTCAATCTAGGAAAAAGGGGATTTAATCACTTCAATTTCGATATTGAATTACTTTTCCCGATAGGGGGTTTTCGGTTGAATTTTTAACCAAAAATTTTTCTTGAAATGACAACTTGTTTAAATTTTAAGCAATTCTTTTCCAAGTAATACATAAATCGAAGCGATTTTATCGTGAGCACTGAAAGAAATATTTATTCTAAATGAGCCTCAAATGGAATCGTATTAAGAAATTCTTTTCTTCTGCTTGCTGGAAAAATAAATAATATCGAGGTTCACTGCACGATACACTCTACCATATATAACAATATATGTCACTCTCAGAGATATTACGCGGGACGTTTCGCGCCAGTTGGAAAGAGATGTTACTCGCCAGGCAAAAGAAGAGCGAGAGGGAAATACTTTTGGTGGGTACCTAAGTGAAAAATGCTCATTTTGGTGGGTACCCAAGACCATGGTGGGTACCCAAGACCGTGGTGAAAAGAGCCAAAATGGAAACGGCTCCCGAGTGACATATATAGTTATATATGAACTTTTTACAATATGTCTCTTCTGTCTTCTTTGCTATATGAATATATATATATATAAAGTACACATATATGTATTTGTGTTTGATTATTGAATTAACTTTTAAGTATCTACACATAAATTTGTTCTATTCAATCGGATTTTTTAAAGTGTATTTATATTGCAATTAAATCGTCTTGCAGTAACAGACTATGTATTTTTATGTAGATATATAATTTATATAAATTCTTTCTATGATAAATGCGCTTATATTTATTTCTTGAGGGGGGAGGGAAAAGGCAATTAAAAAACTGGAAAATTCAATTCGATTCACAACACTGAAACACTTTTCCCACAAACGACTATAATTTTGGGTTCCTTTATTTCTTTCTCATTAAGGTCAATGTGAGGAGAGCACACAGCAAAGAAGCACAACAATCGAAGTCAATTACCTGGTAATGCATGCATATAATTGTATTAAATTTATCCATCATGTTTTATAGTAAAAAAAAAACATTCAAAACCTTTTAAAAAATGGCGGCTTAAATGCTTGAGTTTTTTGTTGTAGTATAAATTTTAAAATGGAGCATTTTGCAATGCGTTTTCTTTAACGTTTTTTTTTTTAATAAGTATGTTTTGAATATTAAATAGTTTTATTTATTTATTTTTTTTGGTATTTCTTCATCTCGATTTCAATAAATTTAATGTGTTAAATACCAAAAGAGCTGCCTTCAGTTGGAAGAGGTTAATATCAGCAGTAATTTTCTTTGTTCGTGTTTGTGTTTGTGTCGTTCTTAAAAATAGTTTTTTTTTTTTTAAACTGAAATGCTTAAAAAATTTCTATCGAGCTTTGAAGAATGTACATCTGAACTAATGAGATTTTTCAGTACTCACAACAAGGTTTTTCTAAGACAGTTGGCAGCCTTATTCTTAAGGTAGAAACACTCACGCACTGCGGCACATGGCATAGCATGGCATGGCATAGAGAAAATTTGTAGTAAACAGTGACGCACAGCAAAATAATATGGAAATGAACTAGAAAGGGCAGCTCTCCAAACAATGTAAGTCTCAGTGCAAGTCTCCAAACAATGGCAGCACTACAGCTGTCAAATAAGCGTAGAAATCTAAAATCTTTTGAACGCTATGCCATGCTAATTTTTTGAGTGTTTGCTTTCATACATTTTGATTTCTATGTGACAGATGGCACTTGCAGCGCAGTGCGTGAGTGTTTCTACCATATATTACTATATGTGGCACTCCCAGCAACAACCGAATTAGTGATGCTAGAATGTTTTGAGTACTCACTCAATTTTGTAACTAAGCATTCTTGCGTTGAAATTTTTTAATGTTTTCTTTTTAGTATACAACCTTTTAGGTTTTGATGAAAGATTATGCAATACTGTGCCCTTTTCAAGAGAGGAGTTCGAAAAATAAGTAGTAGTAGCGAGCTAAAATTTTTTCTACATCACTGAAAAGTTCATATCAGCTGTTCTGTTTTGTAAACAAACATATCTTTCATATGGATTCAAATAGGAATGATTGATGTTTTCAACTAGCTAAAACCTCACATAAGCTAAGAACATTCTTGATTTCATTTAGGTAATTTTAATCCTCGTAAATATTCGATAGGAAGGCAATACCATTCCGAGAATAAAATAAAAATATAAGGAAAAGTCCAGCATTTCTTTGAGACTTATGCCTGGTTTCCAATAGCGCGAGAGGAGTACCTGTGCAGCGATTTCTGCAAATATTCAATACATTTAAGCAAATCGAATCAAATGCAATCAAAAGTTCATTGAATCTGGTTTCATATGTTTGCGTGTGTCGAATATTTTCAGCAATTGCTGCGTAGTATACGTAACTCCTGCACTATTGGAAACCAGCCATCACTGAACATTGTTGAAAAAATGCAACAAAAAAAAACTAATTAGAATTAATGATTAATAACACTAGCTTACAGCATTTTTTCCCAGGACATCTAAATGCACTCTTCTTATGGATTTTGGCCTTCAAAACCAAAAATAAATATTATAAAAAAATTGATATTATTTCTAACATCGGTTTTAAATTAATCCCCACGTAAAACGAGTATTTTTAGCTCAAAAATAAATCTATAATAATAATTTAAAAGCGATTTTAGAAGACTTTTTGAATTGCCTTAATAATTTTTTGAATTTTTTTTTAAAAGATTTTGAAAACTATTATATTAGGGGTATTCACAAAGGTGTGCTAAAAACGTTGGACAGTCGCAAAATCGGAAAATTGCGACTTCTTAAAAATTTGGTAAACTTTTTTTTGTATCCTGCACAACTTTTTGGGCAGTTAAAAATTTCCGATTTTCCGACGCCTTTGTGAATACCCCTATTATTTTGTTTGGCTAGGAATCATCTTTAAGGGGCTATCTCCAGTTCTGTTAGAAAATTTCTGATTCATTTCTGAAGCGTTTTTTATATGAAGGTTTTCTTTTCTGACAGAACTTGGGACGGCCCCTATACAGGATCTCCAGAATTTATATAATTTTTCCCCCATCTTAAAACTATGAAGAAAAAGTTTCAGTGTAGTTACTTTTCTTTACTTTAAGCGTAAATTTGTTCAAATCGGACGATGAATTGTCGTGATCTGCTCGGAAAAGCTGCATCTCTTTTCTCTAAGATCAATCAAGTTCATATGAAAAGTGCATTTAGAGATCCTGAAAAAATATAAAATAAATAATTTGTAAGCTAGTGTAAGATAAGGGTAAACGTTTTCCCCATTCTGTGCAACCGCTTACAATGAAATCCTAACCATATTAAACGTGAAAAAAGTCCTTATTCTAGAGGCATTTGCTTTTGTGAAAATGAAATAGAAAAATAAAAGAGAATGTTCTGTAGAGAAGGAAATCTGTATCTAGGTCAGTGATGTTCAAAATTGGCCGTGAGACTGTGTGAGGGAGAAAACAGCGGGCGCTCAAAAAAAAATTTTTCCATTAATTCTTCTATGCAGTGAAACGAAAACGCTATACAGATGCGCGCGATGTTGTTTCGTCGGCCTCTTGCTACCGACTGAACAAAGAGCGTAAGCAATACGTGTGAAATGAGCGCCATCAAATGATGTATGGCGTGAAGAATCACTGATCTAAGATCAGAATTTTTAGAATGTACCTAAAGGCTTTTCTGATTGGTTAATTTTCTCTCACTGACAACTTTTTCGTTCTCTTCTCCGTCGCTGCTTTTTGTGTTGCTACACAAGTTTTTACTCTCACAGCTCCATGGAGCTATCATGCCCAGCCCTGCTGATCTAAGTTGATCCTCAAAGAATACTATAAGCTATAAGACTGTCTTCCAAATCACATTCTTCCGGATGGAATGAGTTGAGATGAATCTATTCCTCAACGCATAAATAAAATTTTCTATTTAATATAATGTATCATGATTTAGGTATTCTCGAAGAATATTGATTAACAAATATTGGTTAGCGTAAGTACAAATATTTCTTTGTTCAAACGATGCTATGAGTATTGAATATTTTTAGTACACACATATTCTATATATAGATTCTAATTATTTTCATTGATTAGCTACATTTATCAGTTTTGCCCCTCTTCAACATGAGCAAAAGAAATACTATTCCAGTTGAACTATCTAGCGCAAAGGAGACTGAGACTACTGTGCACTGTGGTGCGCACAGAGAGTCCTACCTAACAAATTTGAATACACTCTGATCTGGCTGATCTGGTCGATCTGACTGATCTGGCTGATCTGGCTGATCTGGCTGATCTGACTGATCTGGCTGATCTGGCTGATCTAACTGATCTGGCTGATCTGGCTGATCTGGCTGATCTGACTGATCTGGTCGATCTGGCTGATCTGGCTGATCTGGCTGATCTGGCTGATCTGGCTGATCTGGCTGATCTGGCTGATCTGGCTGATCTGGCTGATCTGGCTGATCTGGCTGATCTGACTGATCTGGCTGATCTGGATGATCTGGCTGATCTGGCTCTAATAATAATTATTATCGAATTGCATACTATCACTGGAACTGGTTAAGTGGCTAGCATTGGAACTAATATTCGGCTGACTGTGCTTCCGAGAGATCTGTTGGCCTTGCTGCTCTTGCTGTTGCTGTTGTCTATGTGGGCTCTTTGGTTTGCTGCTGCTGCTGCCTTTGGCTTTGCCACTTTTCTGTGATGTATGCTCGTCCTGTGACGCTAGTGACTTGTTACTCTTTGATTTTGACTTTGAATGCTGTTGTATCGATTGTGCTGTGGTGTGTTGTGAGTGCTGTTGTCGGCCTTTGTGACCTTTGTCTTTTTTTGTATGCTTCAAGCTATGATGCTGATGATGATGATGATGTTTTGCTTGCTTGCTGTTATTGTGTTGCTGTTGCTGTAGTTGGTGATGATGGTGATAGTGTGATGATGATGATGATGTGGAGCCCAATTGGCTACTATGATAATGATTTTCATTGTAATTGTTACTTAGTGCATTGTTACTGTGATAGTGTGCTTGTGTGAGCGAAAGCGTTGCCATTGTGTCATTACTGCTGCTATTACCAGCGCCACCAACAGCGCTGCCACTATTGCTGTTGCTCTTGTGATTAAGCATGGCATTGCCATGGCTATAAATCTGTGACTTCGATTGACTACGATAGTGCAGATTATTGCCGTAACCGTCAACGCTGTCAAAGGCCTGACGATAATGAGGATTATAGTCGGCGATAATTTCGGTAACCATATCGGTCCCCAAGCCACCATTGCCACCGATGATACCGTTACAAAAATCACCGGTTCGGCGATCGAGTGTATTGATACGCATGTAGGTGTGACTGTTGTGCTGGCTGTGACGATGATCAAGCGAATTGAAATGGTGGTGTTGTGCACCACCGCTGACCACGGGCAGATGTTGATAGGGTGAATCGGATTTTATGCTTGCAACGGTTGATATGGCATACTGTTGTTGGCCATTTTTCATCGGCAACGGCGGTGGTTGTTGCTCTTGTTGTTGTGGTTTCTTGCTGGCGCTGCTATTACACTTAAAACTCGTTAAGGTGGGATCGGTTTTACTGTTGCAATTGGCATGATTATTAGTGGTGGATTGACTTTTGATTGCTATAAATGAATTGGGCAATGGTGGTAACATTGGTAACATTGGTGGTGTGCCGGTCGGTGTTGTTGTTATTGTTGTTGCAGATGATGATGATGTTGCTGTTGCTGCTGTACCGGTTACCGTCGCATTGGCAGTGACTGTCGATTGCTACGCGGCATGATGGTTACCGAATGTTCGCAGGACGGGTACACTCTGCGGGATTTGGAGATTGACGACAATTATGGCGTGTTGTTGTGATGTAGCCAGGGTGGAGAACGGTGGGTGGAGAACGGTGCATCACAATTTAACATATTTTTTTTTTTACAAAACATATAGAAGCATTATGTGAATAAATTTTATGATGGTGTAAGTAAGGTGGTGTGTTGTTTGCATTACAGGAATTTATTGTTGTTGTTGTTGTTGTTCGCGCAGTAACGGAAAGAAAGAGAAAAAGAGAAAACAAAAAGAGAAAACACTTATTGTAAATGTGTGTAGTTGAATCAGATATTGTGGCTTAAAATGCAGTGAAACTGGTGATGGAGATTTTTTATTCTTTTGTTGTCAGTTAATCATAAGCTTTTGGTGAAATTTGGTGCAAAACTAATTAATTTCTTAAGAATAAATTCTGAAATAGAGAAGCTTAAGAGATATAGGTAGGTGTAGAAAATTGAAAATTCGTAATAAAAAGGTCGGGACAATGTCGTTCATTGAATTCGACTTCATCAGCGTGATGCCCCTTAAAGTCCTTCCTTTCTCAATGGACCTTGATAAAATGAAATTTTCTTTATCTTTTAAACAAAGAGTCCTTCAAATAAAGATAAGAAAAAAAAAATTAAAAAAAATAAAAAATTTTCAGCAATAAAAAATTGGAATGAAATTTTGTTAATTGGGTAAAAAAATCTTCAAAAAATCAATAGGGGTATTCACAAAGGCGTGTTAAAAACGTTGGAAGGTCGGAAAATCGGAAAAATGCGACTTCTTAAAAAATTGTTAAACTTTTTTTTGTATCTTGCACGACTTTTTAAGCAGTTCAAATTTTCCGATTTTCCGACTTTCCAATTTTCGGACGTCTTTGTGAATACCCCTAATATTTTGCCATTTTAATTGTTTGTTCTAAGGCATCAAACTAGCATAGCTAAGGCATCGACTCCTACGAATAACATATCATTTTAAAGGGTGGATATTTTTTTATATTTTACCGAAATATTTTCTAATGAATTTATCTCTACAGTAAATCTTTTGAAGGCTTTTCGCTCTAAATTCTTTCTCCTTATAACGAATTCTCTCTGTAGCGATTTTTTGTTTGTGATCCCTTAAAAGGGTTTGGTGGGTTGCGAAATCATGAAAGGAATTTTTAAATTTTGTTGATTTTTCGATAGGTGCCATATTAAAAACACTGTGGAGACTACTTTTTAGACTTTTATTTTGAACGGCCCTTCAAATATCCTTTGAAAATCCTACATTCATTGTAAAATTTTAACATATCTTAATAACTAATTCAGATAAGAAGATGAAACAAACGTTGGCCGATTGCTTATATAACAGGAAATAAAATTTTTTTAAATTTTTACACTGAGAAAAATTTTTTCCACAAAACTAAAAAAAACTATTTTAACAATTTTTTTAGTGTATTCCTAGTTTGACGTAATAAAACAAGGAATATAGAAAATGTATTTTTAAATTTTACACTGAGAAAAAATTTTGCACAAAAAATAAAACAAAAATTTAACTATTTTTTTTCAGTGTTTTTCAGTTTGTGTAAAACCGTTTGAATGTTTAAAAAAATGCCTTGTTAAATTTGAAAATTTAAGTACCGATCTCAAACTATATCTATTTACTGAAAAATAAGTTAAAAAATTGCGAATAAAAATTTTGGGAAATGAAATTTTGATTATTGGCTAATATGGGCACTTGTAATTTTGAATATCAAAATCCCATTTAATGAGGAATTTTTTAAAAAGGCGAATATTAAGGACTTTTTAAAAAATTTGTAGAGCGGCGAAACTGGTAATACACTGAAAAAAATTGTTAAAATTTTCTTTTTAATTTTGTGGAAAATTTTTTCTCAGTGTAAAAATTAAAAATTTTTTTTTTTTTATTTCCTGTTTTTTTAAATTCCTTTCATGATGCCGCTTGCCTTTGCTTAACCCGCCACAGACCCTTTGTTTCAAGAGTTTTCACTGTATACCCTTTGGAGGACTAAATTGTCCATAAGCCACTGGGAATAAATTAATGACATACATATGTACATAGATACAAAAAAAAAGCAAGGAAGAAGAGCAAATATCTTAAACACATAAGTATGTATGTTTATGTATATTCTCCACATTGTTTTTGATGTTAAGATTTTTCCAACCAGTTTCACTGCATTTAGGAGTATTTAAAAAGTGTTATTGTAGTAAATTTTCGTAGGTATTTTTTTTATATATTTTTGTTGTAGGTACCATTTAGAAACACAAAATTTCAGGCCGACGGGTTTTCTTGCTGGAGTCAGGTCAATTGTTATACGAATAGTTTTATTTGCAAAAGTATATTCAGTGCGTCAGTTTTGGATTTGTGGTCATTAAAAATGTTGCTTTGATTAAAAACCGAACGAAAATTATTGGAATTAAAAATGAAAAAATAAAATAAGATTTATTAAAATTTCGATGAAGAGGTGGGGGTGAATAATAAATGCGCATTTGTGCTTTCATTGGGTTGTGCCAAAAACGATCTATGCGATTGTTATTTGTTCGAGAAATTCTGAAGTGGAAAATGTGTATTTTTTATTTTTTTCTTAAATAGTGAAGCAGAATTTATGATTATTTATTTGAGCGTGCAAGGTTCAAGGGCTAAGAAAGTCTATTCAATAGATGCATCATGCACCAAAGAAAGAATAAATCATGCGGGTAGAGGGAAAAAACTAGAGCTAAGTTTAGTGTGTTAAAATATTTCTAAACTTTCATCGAAAAATAACGGTATTTCTATATTTCGTTTAAATTTCGTTAAAATTGTGGAAATTTTGTGCGAAATTCGATGAAAATCTTGTGAATGAAGTGTTTGTTGTTGTTCTTGAATGGGCTGAAAAAGCAATTCTTTCATTAAGCACCTAAAGGTATGCATTTAAATATTTCAAAATCAAATGATTTTTTTTAAAAAGCTTTTTTCAAAGAGCTGTAAATCAATATTTTAGGAAGATTCGCACAATCTCTAAAAGCCTTACCCAAAATGTGATTAAATATACACAGCCTTCTAAATAAGGTTAGGTTAGTCTCGCTGCCACTAAGGGTGGGACTCTAAGGCACATAAAAACTCAGGATTTACGTGGGTACATAACTTGGGTGGGCTTCTAAGATCATAGTGTACTAATATTTTCCGCTTGCAGGGGTAAGCCACAATTGGACCCCATTAGTAATGGTTGTTGCTAGCTCAACTTTTAAAATAACCACAGCCCCGACTAGCCTCCCATAAGGGGGCCTTCCAAACGATCAGGCACGGATGGTCAGTCCGTGGGGCCCTGATCCCCGTCGTACTAAGTTACGGCCAATTAGTCCACCGTTCATGACTTGACACAAGCCACTTCCATGTTATTGATCCTATACCCAAATCCTTCAGTTATGGTTTCACTGTTGGCTAGGGTCCGCGGGTTTGCCAGGCCCGAAAATCATAATTGATTCCCCTCGCGGGGACTCTTAGGCACCAAATGGGCCCATTGTGATACCACGTATAATGGGAAAAGAAAGAAATAGAAACTGAAAAACCGAGACAAAAATCCACGACCTCAGCTGGGATTCGAATCCAGGACCTATTCGAAACATTTTAAAGTTTAAATTTTCATTGTCTATTTGGCTTTAACTCCTTCACACATAAAATACCGAAAAGTGCATTTTAAACTCCTGAAAAATTAAACATTTTTTATTTGTAGGGCAACAGAAAATATTTTAATTCAGCACCCAAAAGTATGCATAGAAATATTTCGAATATTTTCGATGATCTCTTCATTCTTGTTTGTTTGCCCATTTAATCACATCTTGAGCAAGAGATTCGAGAGCTGTGCGGATATCTTTGAAGCCTTAATTAAGCTTCGTTGATAAAGGCCTAAAATGATATAAATTGGTCTTTAAAAATCCAAAAGCATACCTATAGGTTCCGATTTAAAATATTTTCCTTTGCCCAAATCGTTTGTAATCTAGTGTAATCAAAGAAACCATATAAAATGATAAGCAGGGCTCGGATTTTGTTGAATTTTATAAATTTAAAGCATACTTTAATGGGGCAAAACATTTTTCTTACCAACATTTGACGAATAAGTTCGGAGAAATTTAACTTTTCTAACTTGAAAAAAATTCAAATTGAAGCTAAAAATCGATTTGAATCTTAACTTTGTGTGAGTTGAACGAAATTTGTACTCCATAAAGTATGCTTTAAATTTGAAAAGTCAACAAAATTCGAGCCCTGGTGATAAGACATTGCATTCACGTGTTATAATTAAACTCATTATTCGTTATTAAACAAAGCACAGAGAGCGATAGCCAATGTTAGTTAATCCTTAGAAGAGGGTTGCTCAGGTTAAAGAATCCAAAAGGTAGTATGCGAGGGTGGTCTGCGATGCATCAATTCATAAAAGGCATTCCGAGCAGTTAATTTATTTCATTTCTGCTTTTTTTTTGAATTTCAAACAAACAATGAAGGAGCGTTGGTGGGGGGAAAAATAGAATAGAAAGAATAGAACTATAAACGAGCTGAAACATCGTAAACATTTTTATTAAAAAAATTTTTAATATAACTACTTAAACTTAAAGTGATTGTAAAAGTTTGTGCGCTCGCGAATTCAACGAAGGAAATATAAACACCAATGAAAGCGAGAAATAAATGGAGATGAAAACAAAATTTTGTCCCTTCACACAATTTCAATGTGAATTGTTACAAATACCTACGCGCTACAAGAATGAAACGAGGTCAACAAGTCAACAGAGCATGCAGAAAAGAGGAATCCGAAAGCATACTTACGTACGAACAAATATATATATATATAGGAGCATCCGTATAACACTGAAAATATGAGTGCATGCTGAGGAGAAGAGCTCTTAATGAAAAACATTCAAGGAATTACGCTAAAAATATATCCTACTAACATCAACGAAGCACGAAGGAGACGGAACTCTGAAAAAGCAGCGCCAAAATGTTATTTCCAAAGAAAAATATCGCATGCGACAAACGACAAAGCAAAATAAGTTGTAGCAGCGAGAAAAAAGCAACACAGTGGCAAAAATACACTCGAAAAGTCCAAGCAACGCACAAATGAAAAACGTAATGAAGCACGTTGCAAATTAAAGCAAAAAAGGATAAAACGGAAAAAAATAACAAACAAAAAAAAATTCGAATATAAATGTAGAGGAGCTAATTAACTAATTTGATAAAACAGAAATAGTGGCGTCCTTTATTTAGTGCGAGTAAAAGTTGGGCACGAGTCAAACGAACGGAAAGGAAAGGCAATAAAAGGAGCAGAAATAAATGAATGAAGGGTGGATGAGTGGGTGCCATTTTGGCAACGGTTATGCTAACGAGCAGGGAAATGCAAGTAGCGGAAGCTAGTGAAGAAAAACGCGCTTTTTTCGCTTGTTAAATTGAAGCTCAGAGAGTGCGGAACGAACGGACGAAGGAATGAAGGAATGAAGAAATGCTCACATGCGCTGACGGAAACGGAAGCATGTTATGCTTGCTGCAGCAACGAGCAACGTCGAAAGCAACGTGCAGCTTGATTTCTTTCTTTTGTTCAAATCTTATAATTACAAGAGAATAATTGCGAGATTTGAATAATACTTGCTGTAGCTGCTGTTGCTGCTGCTGAAATGAACCTTAATTGCGACGTTTGAAAATTTTTTCTTCTATTTTTACAGAGATATTTTTGTAATAAAAGACCTTGAAATAAAAGTCCTGTAAATTTCATTTGTAGGTTTAGACGGGACCTCATAGATGGACCCTTAGATCTAACAGCCTAACAATACCGCAAATTTATGGAGCAGGCTTCTCAATAAAAAGTATCTACATCCTTTGAATATAGTCCCTCAAAATGAAAATAAGTCCCTATAATCTCTTCAACCTTCTTCCCTTTCAGTGTCGTAATTTAAAGATTGCACAGTGTGGATATCTATAGCTCGAATGTAGAGGAAAATGCGAAAAAAATTCCAGTTAATGATTTCGACAAGATTTTCGAGACACATGATTCAGCGGATGGGATTAGAGTTTTTCCCACTTACAGAGGATTCCGACTAAGCGAGGTTCGAGCTATAGAGATTCCACTGTGCCTCATGAGCAGGGCTCGGATATATATGCATTTATAAATTTAAAGCATACTTTATGGAGTAAAAATTTTGTTCAACTCACACAATGTTAAGATTGAAATAGATTTTTAACCTCAATAAGAATTTTTATGAAGGCAGAAAAGCCGTTTGAAGTTCGCAAAATGTTGGTAAGAAAAGTTTTTCCCCCATAAAGTATGCTTTAAATATTTTTTTCTAGCATTCTCGCATGATATATATTAAGATGAACGCAATAATCCAAAGCTCAGAGGTATCGTCATATCGAAGGAGACCGAAAGATAAGGAGAACTTTCAACAAGCTGTAAGAAAAAAAAAAGAAATCCATCCGCCTTCATCCTCAGTGTTCTCTGGAGTGCCTTTCAAAGCTTTTTGTATCATCTTCTTGATGAGTACACTTCGGGGATAACAGCTCCTACTCACAGCGAAGTTATTGCTTTCAGGAATTATTTTTTAATTAATTTTCTTTTGAAAAAACAAATGCGATAATATTTTAAGACAAATAATTCTGAAGCCTCTCTCTCTCTCGCTCTCTCTGCATCTCTGTCAATATCGTCCGTTCCATAATGGAAAGCTTTTGTGGTCGAGATTAAGTTTAATCTGGTGCAGCGCGTCAAAGTTAATAATTATTAATTCTTTTTTTTAAGCCTCGAACTCGAAGTTTTCTAAAACGATTTTCCGCTAAAATTAACTAAAACAAAATTTTTAATACCAAAAAATATTTTCCCTTGACACTGACATAAGTAGATGAGGCCCCGGCCCTTCTATTCGTACTAAACGTGAGAAAACTTTATAAGCGCGCCGGGAAAATCAAGCACCCCCAAGAGAAAACACAACAGGCCAAGCAGTTTTCTTCATTTAAAAATTTTTCAAGAAAGGAAGAATAGGGTGTGGAGTGGGGTGGGTTGGGGTGGAAGACTGAGGGATGGTGCAACCGCAAAGTGCGGAAAATTAAAATTCTTCGAAAAGAAAAATCGAAAGCGACAAAATGTTCAAAAGTGCAACTTTCGTAGCAAAATAATCAGTTAAGACAGTAGAAGAAAGGAGACCAGAAGACGCCGATGGAGATGGCGATAGAGAGGGTGAAACCGAAGACATGCAGTGACATGCCAGCGCACTACTTCAACTGAAATGCAATGAAATTCCTCTTTTGGTTTCCGCTTTGCTGCTACGCAAATTCTTGCGAAACTTTTTCAAAATTCGCGGCAAAAATAGCAACGAAAAGAAACTTTTTCGCCGCTCCTTCGAAAGAAAAGGAAAAAAGAAACGAAAGAAAAAAATGATAAAGCAAATGAAAAATGAAAAGAAAAAGAAGAACATTGTTCTCATTGAAAGTTGTGCGAAACATCAATTCAACGCACTCACACACTCACGCTCGCACACGTACGATTCACACCCGAAAAGGAAGCGGAAACGGAAACGAAAGCGAACGCAATCCGTGGCGAAGCCGTGCCTTTGTTTTGAAGCTTCACTCTTAACGCAAAGGGAAAGGAACAAAGCAGAAAAGAATAAATTTGTGAAATATAGTATCCCCTAAAGTAGGACACATGAAATTACTCTGTATCTTCTTGCGATTGTTTTTCGATTTCGATTTAAAGAAGGCAGTGTTTTTGTTTTTGTCCCCTTTTCATGGAAACAACCTGCAGTCTTGTATGCATGCTATGGTCACTAAAACGTAATCAATGATAAAAATGGAAAGAAAAAAGGTTATAATTTGAATAAGAACTCAATTAAATAGAAATCGATATCTATTTTCAGGCTTTGCGGCTTTAAATTTCAATAAAAAAATTATTTTTTTCCACTTCATGCACTTAAGTTAATTATACTATACGATGAAATGAGTTAAAAGGGAGCAACCTCGTCTTCGGGCTCTCATACAACTCAAATCGAACTAATGAAGCACAATGCTTTCTTAAGAGTTTTGATGGATGGAACTTACTTTTCACTTACCTGCCTCAGTGAGAGAAAATTTATTTGAATTAAAATTTGAAATAAAATGAGAAATAAAACTTATAGGGATTTGGAAAGCAAAAGATCAAGTTTTCTTTGTGATGTGATGGAAGACTTTTTTAACTTCTCTTAAGTAAATTTAAAAAAAAAAATCCTCATCTTAGACAAGCTGAATTGTCTCGAAAGTGTTTTTAATGAACAAATTCAATGAATGGTCGGCATTGAACTGCAGGTTTCACTATTACCATACAGGGTATCTCTTGCACAAAATGAGAGGAGAAAGGAGGAGGCTAAGGCTGCAAGGACTTTAGAGCTACGAATGAATGATCATTAGGGTGTCCCAAAAAAAATTTTTTTTGTTCGAATTGCCTAGTTGAAAGCAGTGATGCCAACTATGATGACTGGTGATGATGGTGAGGTTGGTGGTGGTGTGGTTGGTGGTGATGGTGTAAATGGTGATGATGGTGTTGAAGGTGATGATGGTGAGTGATGATGGTGTTGATGGTGATGATGGTGTTGATGGTGATGATGATTGTGATGATGGTGTTGATGGTGATTGATGGTGATGATGATTGTGATGATGGTGTTGATGGTGATGATGGTGTTGATGGTGATTGATGGTGTTGATGGTGTTGATGGTGTTGATGGTGATGATGGTGCTGATGTTGTTGATGGTGATGGTGTTGATGATGTTGTTGATGGTGTTGATGGTGATGATGGTGATGATAGTAATGATGGTGTTGATGGTGTTGAAGGTGTTGATAGTGTTGATGGTGTGATGGTGATGGTGGATGTTGATGTGTTGATGGTGTTGATGGTGTTGATGGTGTGATGTATGTGTGATGTGATGTGATGATGTGTTGATGGTGTTGATGGTGTTGATGGTGTTGTGGTGTGATGGTGTTGATGGTGTGTGATGATGTGTTGATGGTGTTGATGGTGTTGATGTGTTGATGATGTTGTGGTGATGATGGTGTTGATGGTGTGGATGGTTGTGTGATGGTGTTGATGGTGTTGATGGTGTATGATGGTGTTGATGGTGTTGATGGTGTTGATGTGTGATGGTGATGTTGATGGATGTTGATGGTGTTGATGGTGTTGATGGTGATGATGTGTGGTGTTGATGGTGTTGATGGTGTTGATGGTGATGTTGATGATGTTGATGGTGTTGATGGTGTGTTGATGGTGTTGATGGTGTTGATGGTGTTGATGGTGTTGATGGTGTTGATGGTGTTGATGGTGTTGATGGTGTTGATGGATGTTGATGGTGTTGATGGTGGTGATGATGGTGTTGATGATGTTGATGGTGATGATGGTGTTGATGGTGTGTGATGGTGTTGATGGTGATGGTGATGATGTGATGATGTTATGGTGTTGATGGTGTGATGGTGTTGATGGTGTTGATGGTGTTGATGGTGATGATGGTGTTGATGGTGTTGATGGTGATGATGATGTTGATGGTGATGTTGATGGTGTTGATGTGTTGATGTGTGATGATGTTGATGATGTTGATGATGTTGATGATGTTGATGATGTTGATGGTGTTGATGGTGTTGATGGTGTTGATGGTGTTGATGGTGTTGATGGTGTTGATGGTGTTGATGGTGTTGATGGTGTTGATGGTGTGTGATGGTGATGATGGTGATGATGGTGTTGATGATGTTGATGTGTGTGGTGATGATGATGATGATGTGTTGATGGTGTTGATGTGATGTGTTGTATGATGGTAATGGTGTTCAAATTTGAAAATATACCCTCCGACAGTTCTCCGGCTCTACTGAGATGACTGAGAATTTCTTCAATTCATTGCTTTATATATTATACCTTTCCGAAATCATGAATTCAGTGAGAATTGTAGGAATTTTTTGAAAAAAAAGTACAAATTTTCGGGTAGTTTTGCATTTGGAGGGAAATAATGATTGGAAATTTGTTTTCAGGACGAATACCATCAAAGGGAACTATGAGCGTATTCGGAGGGTGTTTGTGGGGGTTCAAGCCCCCTCGAAATGCGCGGAATTACAAAGGGGATGGAGAAAATGATCTCGGTGGATAGTTTTGTTATGCCCTAAACCACTTCTGAAAGAATTTTCTGCGTCGGTGCGTTTTGGTGCGTTTCCATGTCCCCCGAACCCCGCCATGGCGGGTTTTAAATCAGTCCTCGAACTCAACGAGCCATACATCTAAGCAGTGATGCCAACTTCGCGCTTTTCGCGCTAGATCTAGCGCCTTTGGAAGGCCCGCGGCGCGAAAACTTCTTTTTGGCGCTAAGCTATATTTGCTCGAAATCTAACGCTTTTCCGTTACGTTCATTTAAGTTTTCCAAGTAGTTTTTCCTTCAATTTTTAACATTGTAATAACGTAAGCCAAGTATTGCTTCCTAACACAACAGCTAAAAGATGAACCAATAGAGAAACTAGAGACTAGACGTGAGACTAGAGACTGTGCGTGACTATTTTGTGATATAGAATGGCATATGGGAAAGAAAGAGATGGTTGTTCGGTGCCTTAGTCGCATCATTTCTAATCTAAACGCAGACTTGTAAGAAGCATATTTAATCATTTGTTTTATAATAAATATTCAAAGAAACAAATAACATTAAAATATACTATGCTCTTTTTAGAAAAACAACACGTTCCCTTCGAAAATCGCTTTCTTTTGGTTGATTTAGCGCTTTCTGAAGTTAGAAATTGGGAATAATTGATTTCCGGTGCTTTTTGGCGCGTTTTCAAAATTAATCAGCGGAACACACACACTAGGGTGGGTCGTTCTTATATGAAAAAAAAAAAAAGTTGTATGATCGCGTTGGAATAGTAAAATTATGTTTCCTTATGTATAAAAAATAATTTTGTGTAAAAAAAATTCAAAATAAGCTGCATCTTCATACCGCGCAAGCGGATTGAAAGTTGGAAAAAAAAATTTATATGAGATTTTTCCGACTTCAATGATAAAATTTAGAATTTCTCAGCTTTAATCTCATTTTTTAAATACATTATGTTCCCAGATATTTTTGGTCATAAAACTATCTTTCAAAGGAAAGCAACGAAACTACGATCGACCAAAATTTTACGGAGATATGGTCGAAGAAACTCAGACCTGAGGAAATTGCTCCAAGACATGCCAAAAATGTGTTCGAACCTATCAATTTTGTAACCATTTGGAAGAAGGCATATTGCCATTTCAAAAAAATCTTCCTTGAAGAAAATCGGTTATTTCATAAGGTTGTTATAACAATTTATATATTTATCTATTTATCGGTTTCATTTCAGAACGTGCCCTGAAAAAAAAGTCCATGAAAGTTTAAAATCCTTCTACTTGAGCTAGTATACTACATTTTTTTTTTTGATTCGATAATGAGCTCTTGTTTGGGAAAAATATATAGCAAAGTCAACTTACTTCAACTTTAAACCGCTTGGGAGGCTCAAAAATTCAGCATTGCTTGATTTTTTTAATCAATAGGTATTAATTCAATACTCTTGTAAATTTTGGATGTAGGAGGCATTTCTCCAAACCAACCCTCTAGCTACGCCCGCTTTTTAAAATTTTGTGAATAAGCTCAAACTGAAAATTTAATCAAAACATCACAAATATACAAACAGATCAGTTTTCGTGATTTTCATAACAGACGCTTGTACTGGAGGGATCCTTAAAAACAATCCGAGCAAGCCCATTTCTCGAACATGTTCCTGTTCATAGCTCCCGAAATCTCCATACCTTTAGTCAAGATTGCTCAACTCCTTCGATAAGAAAACTGTAACAGACCGATATGGCTAAATGGAATTTCCTGGTGATACTAACCATTTCTATATAATTTTTTTTTAAGTCTATCTCGAGTACGGACGAAAAAATGCCATATACCCTCGACACAGAGTTTGTCGGGTATGACTTTGCTATATATTTTTCCCAAACATGAGCTCATTATCGAATCAAAAAAAAATTAAGTATACTTTTCGGCATTTTTTTTAAACTAACACAGGATTTAAAAAATAATAAATTGTCCAATTTCAAAGCCGTGTAACTTTGGTTTCTGTGAACCGATTTAAAAAATCTATAATCGTAATTGAGCGTTGTTTTTTCCTGTTCGAGCTCAAGTAGAAGGATTTTAAACTTTCATGGACTTTTTTTTCAGGGCACGTTCTGAAATGAAACCGATAAATAGATAAATATATAAATTGTTATAACAACCTTATGAAATAACCGATTTTCTTCAAGGAAGATTTTTTTGAAATGGCAATATGCCTTCTTCCAAATGGTTACAATATTGATAGGTTCGAACACATTTTTGGCATGTCTTGGAGCAATTTCCTCAGGTCTGAGTTTCTTCGACCATATCTCCGTAAAATTTTGGTCGATCGTAGTTTCGTTGCTTTCCTTTGAAAGATAGTTTTATGACCAAAAATATCTGGGAACATAATGTATTTAAAAAATGAGATTAAAGCTGAGAAATTCTAAATTTTATCATTGAAGTCGGAAAAATCTCATATAAATTTTTTTTTTCCAACTTTCAATCCGCTTGCGCGGTATGAAGATGCAGCTTATTTTGAATTTTTTTTTACACAAAATTATTTTTTATACATAAGGAAACATAATTTTACTATTCCAACGCGATCATACAACTTTCGTAAAAACGACCCAGCCTAACACACACCTTCTCCTCGCTCCTGCTCCCAAGCATCAGTTTCTGTCACAAAACAACGGCACAGGTAGACTTTCACCCCTCATACGATCATACGTTGACTGAGGAATCCATGCTTTATATACGTTTCCGAAATCATGAATTCAGTGAGAATTGTAGGATTTTTTTGAAAAAAATGACCATTTCTCGGGGTAATTTTGCATTTGGAGGGAAATAGTGATTGGAAATTTATTTTCAGGACGAATACCATCAAAGGGAACTATGAGCGTATTCAAAGGGTACTTTTGGGGGTTCAAGCCCCCTTAGAAATGTGATAAATCGAGCCCTAACCTAACCAAATTGACGTAAGCGACAAAAAGAAAACTTTACAGAAGATCGTTTTGACTGGGATACAAATTATAAAAGTTATAGTGCAATATCTCCTTTTATATTGAGCATTTCGTCGTTATATTTTACAAGGGGGATGAGTTTCAGGCTGTAGAATATATTTTCATCAAAAAGTCGATTTCGGAAAAAATCGTCACTTAGTGAGAATTGTAGGTTTAGCGCTTTTATACTAACTTTATAGGCTATTAAGGCGTCTTTAATAGCAATTTTTACGAACAAAATTGGGCGTCACGAAAAGAAGGCTTCATAATTTATAAATTTTATATGATTATGGTTTAAAGTAATGATGCAATTTTTTTTTGGGACACCCTAATGAACATATGTCATAATAAAAAAAGCATTACTCATACGCTTTGTGCCCATTAGTGGCCAATACTCAGATATGAAGTAAGTTCTTGCACAGTCGAGAAGAGTAAATCAATTAATTGAAAGCTCTTTCAGTGCTCATACAGACGGCTACAATCATTCTTCTTAAATTTGAAGGGATATGGAACACTTTTATACTAGCCTGAGATTAACCAAGAATGCTTTCAATTCTCCTTTTAATAGATCGTCTCAATACCCAGGGTTTTAGTTTTAATTGTTAATATTTATGACAGCAAAGTTGGTCCTGTATACATGAAAAATGCCAAAAAGCTACTAAAAACAGTTGGACTTCTAAGGAGACATTGAGCTACTAATCTGCTTTACATTATCCTTTTGAAATTCGGAATCAAACAAGATATTGCGGCAATTAATTATGGGATGATGCTCTCTCATTTAGCGGGAAATTCCGCTCGAATAAATCATCCTTGAAGATCAACATAACGAAAAAAAGTTTGTTGAAACGATTAAAGGACTCCATTCGAAGTCAAAGTTCGACAGGAATTAAAAGTTTTATACCATGGCAAAGAATCACTCCAGCGATTTTCTTCCTTTTCCCAGTGCGACGGGGAAATTTATTGCAGCGGTATTCTTCGGTGTGGCTGTGTGTGTGCATCGTTCAAATGTTTTTGTGACTCGGCAATAAAATGATAGCGGGAACGTGCAAGTGCAGCAGCATCACTAATTTCAACTCCATTTCAGTTTTACGTGGAATAATTTTTTTTTTTTTTTCAGTCATTCAGTCAGCTTTTTGACATTCACTGTCGGTATTTGAAGTTAGCATTGCACGCAGCATACGTCATCACATATGCAGCACAGTGCCAGACACCATCGCTCTTTGTCGCTCTTCGTTTCGCGTTGCGTTTCAAGTTGAAAAAAATTTTCCATAATTCACTTTTTGACTTGTGTCGGAAGTGTTGCTTTTCTTTTATAACTTCCTGCCTTCCTCTTGGCGTCGTTCTTCCCCCGCTCAGCGAACCATTCCATTCTATTCCATTTCGTTCAATTCCTCTTCGTTTGTGACGTACATCCGTTAACGCTGATGCCACACACCACTGCAGTATCAGCAGCTGCAACGGAATTATTTCGTTCCTACACTTTTCAGTGTTTTTTTTCTTTTTAATAACGCCTTTTTTCATGCCCCCGCTTGCCTCTCATTCATTTGCGCCGCACTTGACACGCTGATAAATGTGTGTGCGTTCGCCAGAGTGATATGAGCGTAATTTGTTTGCATTCTTAGTTCGTTAAAATTGGCAAAAACAACAATTTCCACGGAATGACAAAACCCAAACCGGAAAACGAAATGAAAAACTGCGGGAAAAAATTGCAAAAAAAAATAAAATAAAAAAAACAACTGCTGCATTTATACGCTTGTTAACAGCCTCAAAGACCGATTCGAAGTGCGACTGCGATCGCAAATGAGAGAGTCTGTTGTCTATTTGTCGCTTTGGCTGGCAGCGTCATTTACGTCTTTGATGACATGGAGCACATAAAACCGAACTGAACCGAAGCAATTCAGTCAGACTGAGTCCCCAGTTTCGTCCTTCCGTCCATCGTCAGTCGTTACAGTCGTAGAGTTTTTAAGTTGCAGCAGTCATTTATTCGTTTCGAAACTGAATTATAACCGAATGCGCCATCCATACTGCTCTGACTTGCTTATTTATTTTTATATTTATTTTTTAAATTATTTTTTAATTTTTTTGTCTTTATTTTATATTTTTTGTAAAATATGGCACTTGTCTGCTGCTGAATTGGAGTATGAATGATGAAAGAAAATTCGTCGAAATAAAAGGAGATACCGCTTGCCATTAATTTATGTGCTTCCCTTTCGTTCCGTTTCCATTCGGTATTTGCGTAATTTTCGTTATGTGGCTGTTGTCCTTATTAAAATAATTAAGGATTTTAAGTATGCTTTCAAATGAGTGGAAACCCTTCATTTGGAAGGAGTGTTGGCTTCATTAAGCGAAATGCTAGTTTGCAGCTCCTTTCATTGCGTATACAATTAAGAGAGGTCCCTAAAGACTATTTCAAAAGACCATGAAATGTAGAAAAACAATGTGAAAGGAGAAAAGATCTTTTGTATTTTTTGCCTTGATATATGCTTTCGAGTCGTATGAAGGTCTCGTTTAAGCCTTCGTTTTAAAGTTACAAAAATAGATACAATTTTATTCAAAACAAAATAATACCACTTAATTAGGCGAACTTCTATGGTAACATTGGAAACTATTAGAAAATTTTATTTCGAAAAAAAAAAATAATAATAATTGGCAGAGTTTTTTTTAGCATCGAGTGTCGTATGAGCAACTTCTTTAAGGCGCATGGGATTGACGTTGCTCATACGGCCTATGTACAGAAGCAACAGATAGAAGAATGGTACCGAGAAGATAAGATTTTAGATTCGATCGTGATAGAAAGGGATAAGACGAATGAATACTACGAAAAAGAGAATACAAAGAGGAATATGAAAAGGTGATAACATGAAGAATAAGGCTACAGCCTATAGTTACCATACATGCAAGATCGAAACTCTCTTTCAAAATAGTTGTAATAATGATATCGCTTTTACTCTAAATTTATTTCTAATCTTCATATTTATAATATTTTTTAATTAATTTATATATTTTCTTTTTTAATTTTTAAATTTTTGTTGTTGAATTTTTTGGTTTTTTATATTTTATATGAGTAAAGCCCAAAATCCAATATTGCGAGAGCCCGATGCGAGAGTGCGCGACGTCACGAAAATTTTTTCCTTAACGCATTTCAATCTCCAATGAGAGTTTTGCGTCACGCAGATAATAGCATAATTTCGCTTCTAGTAATGCAATATTTGAACCGAGTACCAATCTAACGAGTACCGAGTACTCATAAAAATTATACGTTATCACTTGAGTTTAAATTTTAATTCAAAATTTTCAACAAATTTTCAAAATGAACCAAAGCTCGCGGAATATTTTAAACAGTTTTTGTTTTATTAGTTTAAACGAGTACCCAATAGCGAGTACTCAAAAAATAGCTACATCACTAACCTGTCAAATTGCCTCGCAACGAGAAATATTAAATTTTTCAAAATTTTTCTCGCTACGAGCTCTCGCAGTGCGATACATTGGAGCTTGAACCATATGATTGAATGTATTGAAATTTGTGTGCGTCTCGTCTGGCGCTCTCGCATCGCGCTCTCGCAATGTTGGATTTTGGGCTTATTTTATATTTTTTTCATTTTTTAATTTCTCTTTTTAAG
Organism: Chlorops oryzae; assembly: GCA_020466095.1. Classification (NCBI taxonomy): domain Eukaryota; kingdom Metazoa; phylum Arthropoda; class Insecta; order Diptera; family Chloropidae; genus Chlorops; species Chlorops oryzae. Next base: position 27,990,981 of record CM035809.1, on the reverse strand, counting down.
TCATTTATTATCCCATTCTTTCAAATCTAAGCAATCGAATGTACACTTTAATTGTAAAGCGACCCATAGACAGTCGATTACTTCAGCCACTCTCATTTCCCTCCTCCTCCTCCTCAAAAACAAAAGAAATTGTTCGTAAATTTTCCCCAATTGTCTTTCTAAAACAGAACAAAAGGAGAATTCACTTTAAATCAAATCTTAAATCGAATGAAAAAGAAGCGAAACCACAGACAGTGTTATGCGAACCGCCATTGTTTATTTCACAGAAGCCATAATGCGCAGTTCGCGCAAGTTTTTGCAGGTAGCACCGAAGATAAAGAACTTTGAGACGCAAAAAGGAGTAAGGAGGCTGCTTGGCCTCCTCTTTGCAAAAATAAAGTTCAACCAAGAACATTCAAAATGAGTTAATGTTCATTTCCTAACGCTTGAACCGAAAGAAAGATGGCTGATAATTTACGAGGGCTTAGCCCTTGCAGAGGGATGATTTCGATTATTCTTTGTTTAATCGAAATGGCTAATGAATGAAGCGAATTGAATGCGGGTGAAATTTTTGAATAAGATTCTGGTTTAATTTTGAGGATTTGCTCCTTTTTATTATTACCTAAAAATAAGCTGACAGCATGAAAGCAATATGGGTACAGTTAGACCTTCCTTAACGCAAAGGTATTTCAGGATAACGATAATCAAAAGCATAAAGAAAAGTTTAATCGCAAAGAAGGATGGTGGGCTTTCAATTGAGGGAGGTTTGTTTTGTAGAAACTTTCTGACAATAGAATGTCTGGGAAGGAATTCTAAGAAAACCCCTTCGTACTGCTGACCTAAGAAAGTTATTTCAAAAGAAATCGTCTGCGGACTATTCACCGATATGAGGATAAGTCTGTTCCTAGTAAGGATAAATCATTCTTCCATATACCAATAGGGGAGCTTGCAATTTTTTCTATATCATTTTTCTGAAGCATTAGAAATGAGTTAAACGCCTGATTTGATGAAGAATTATGTTTAGTTGAATAAAATTTCCCATTATTTTGGATGCGAATATTCGTCCTTCAGAGTACCACCAGGCTAAATTGAATTATGTTTTACCCAAAAAAAAAAGATCCTTTTCGAAGAGGATGCCCCAAAATGAAATTGAAACATTCATGCCTGAATTAATATGAATATATACGGAAAAGTATTGCCTGCACAGCAGTCGTTTGGGCAAGCTTGTGAAGGGACGGCAAGCCTCAGTAAATATAAAATTTATTAAAATGGAAAATTACTGCAGATAAAGGTCAGGCGGCGTAAATTGAATGATTAACAAGGAAATTACACTCGCTATTTAAGCGTAGAGAGCGCGCGTCCACTCTCCATGACCTTCTCCTGCCGTCTCGCGCCAAGAGGACTTTTATTGCGTGCGTTTTTAACGAAAGAGAACCTTAATGTAATTTCGCACGTTTGTCTGTTCCCGCTTTGACGTATTGCGGCCGGACGTGGCGTGTGTTAAGTTCTCGTTCGGATCGCGTGTTTACAACTACAACGCGGAAACGGAAGTTGACTTTGCGGTTTGCCGTTTTCTCGCGAGTGAGTAGGCAAATTCCTATTCCGTTTTGTTGTTCCCTTCAAAAAAGGAAGAAAGTTTATTGCAAATATTTGCCTAAGCCTAAGCATGGCTCTAAGAAAATCGAGAGTTTTTATTCAATCGACCTATCGACTCATCCTTAAGACCATTTTTTTTTTTAAGGCATTACAGGGAGTTTCTGTTGGGGGGGGTTTTTTTTTTGAACAAAAATGCCATTATGATGATGCCGCAAGAAACTTGCCTTCCATTAACGTCATCGTGCTCCGTCGTTATTTTTCTCACTTTTCCCGAAACGCTGAAACGGCAAAAGGTAATTTTTTTTTTCTTCAGTTTTTCCTTTTCATTTTCCATTTTCCATTTTTCCTTTTCGACCAAAGACGAAATTGTTATTCTGAATATGCTTTGGGGTGCTGTTTCGCGCTTTAATTTGATTTTTGTGGCTTCAGTGGGAATCGGGGCTCGGTTTTGTGAATATTTTTCTTTTTATTCATTTTAGGTTGAATTGCTTTTCTTTTTTTTTTTTGGGGGGGGGAAAAATAAATGACCTTCGCTATTAAATTTTACGTTTGAATGAGTCTTTTTCAATATAAATGGGCAGGTAAAGTGATGAAATGCCCTTTAATAAGTATTGTAAATTGGGGACATTTCGTCGGGAGTTTTTTCGAGACCATTTAATTTCAGGGTTATTTTTTTGGTTGTTGTTCTTTCAGTCGCTTGAGAATCGAAAATTATATTAAGGGCCGTTTTCTCATCCTACTTTTTCATCTCTAGCTGCCAGTTAAATTTAAATTTCTTTGACTTATTAATCAATTTTGTATGAAATTATCATCAGGATAACTTTAACTTAGAGATGAGAAAACGGCCCTAATTGTATTAAAATGGAGCTATGAAATGAAATCAATCGAATCGGTTATTTCAAAATCGTCTTAAGTCCAAAGTGCTTTCATTTTTTTACCCCCTGAAAGTGGTTCCTTAAAGGTGGATGCGTATTTTGGGGAAAAAGCACATAAGCTTAAACATTCCTGCCAGAATTTATACTAAATTAAGGACAAGAAAATATTCCTTAACAACTCATTGGTTAAAGCATGAAGCAGTTTTTAATTGATTTCAATTTATATTTTAGCGGAAAAGTGAATTGAAATCTTTCTTCGGTGCTAGTGAGCTCAGAGAATTCTCCAAATTAAAACGATGATAAACTGAAAAAAAAACTCCATATCTCTTTCTGAGCAAGGTATATTGGTGTTCAAAATGTCACATCACCAGGGCTCGGATTTTAATGACTTTTATAAATTTAAAGCATACTTTTTGGGGCAAAAATATTTTCGTACCAGCATTTTGCGAATAAGTTAAGCGAAGTTGAACTTCAAATCGCTTTTTTAATTTAAAAAAAATTCATATTGAAGTCAAAAATCGATTTGAATCCTAATTTAAGGTGAGATGAACAAAATTTGTGCTCCATAAAGTATGCTTTAAAATTATAAAAGTCAACAAAATCCGAGCCCTACACATCACAAGGGCGTAGCGAAGAGAAAGAGTGCTTTTTTAGCGCTTATATTTGCCACAGTGGTATTTTGAGCAATTATAAGACATTAACCGAAGGAAAATTTTTGGGGTTCAAGAAGAAGTTTAGAGAGTTTTGGACCAAAAGCCCAAAAAATCCGAAAAATTCATGACGTCCGAGATTTCGATGAAAATTAATATAAAGAATAATTGAAAAATTCTAAGAATTTTAGTTCTAAAACTTTTTAAAAAACCTTATTAGAACTAGTCCGTTTTGGACCAGTTTGGAACTAGACCCAAACTAGACTAGTTGTAATCCGTTTTTTAAAAAAATTAAAAAAATAACTGGTCCTTTTTGGACCAGTTTGGAACTAGATCCAAACTAGACTAGTTGTAATCCATTTTTTGAAAAAATTTAAAAAAACTGGTCCTTTTTGGACCAGTCTGGAACTAGACCCAAACTAGACTAGTTGTAATCCGTTTTTTGAAAAAATTAAAAAAAGAACTGGTCCTTTTTGGACCAGTTTGGAACTAGACCCAAACTAGACTAGTTGTAATCCATTTTTTGAAAAAATTAAAAAAAACTGGTCCTTTTTGGACCAGTTTGGAACTAGACCCAAACTAGACTAGTTGTAATCAGTATTTTTTTAAAATGTTGGCGTCAAAATACTTAGAATTTTTCACTAATTCTATATATAAATTAAACACAATTATCCTTGAAATAAATCTATATTTTAGGGGATTTTTTACATGATTTCTGGAATAACAGAAAAATCATGACAAATCGCCTGAAATAGAATTTTGATTTTTTTTCGAAGAAATTTTCTATATTTGAGCTTTTGAATCATCACTCTATCTAGATTAGTGTCCGAGATATGGTTTTTGAAAAATTTCTCTTTCAAGGATATGCGAAGTCAATGGGAGATAGACGATTAAACTTTCTTCAAAACTGGCTTCGGTAACCAAATCACCATATGAGGAAAACTCTTTCCCTTATTCCTCATAAGGGTTAAACGGCATCCCCCGATTATAACACGGAAGCAGTGTTTAAAAAAGGTATCATCCCAACTGGTTGCGGTTTTTTATGGCATCAAGAAGTGAGGTCGTTTCTTCCGTTAAGGAATAAATTTTTATGTTAAAAAAAAAAAGGAAAATAAAAAATAGAAAAATAAAATTTTCGACCCAAGGACATTTTTCTCAAAAAACATTTAAGATCTCCTTGAGGTTAAATAGAAAAAAGAAAAGCGCACGTAAAATTTTTTGTTAAATATTTTCTCTCTTCACATCAATTTTTCCTTAGTTTCGAGGTTCAAGGCGACTTCTGTTTCTCTAGCTTTTCTTGAATTTCTATTGCGCGTCCTCTGTTCTTGGAATTACTGTTATACCTAACTGCATATTACTGTGAGGATGCCACACGTTGTATGCAAATGGCTGCGTTTCACCCATAAATTCTTTCGGTTCGGCAAAAAACTGCCAGTCGCAGCTGGCATTGCGAAAAGAGTTGAATTGTGAGAGGAGAGAGCATAAAAATTTCGAAGAAATTCTTAGTCTTCGTTTTTTCGACTTTTATTCGTTCTTCTTCTACGTACTTTAAGGATGCGTATTTTTTTTATAGTAATTGCCGTTCTTCTCGAAGTTATTCTAAATATTAAGTTTTGTGCTCTCGCTCGCTTTTTGAATGTCCTAAGTTTGAGAATTTACGAAACTGCTCTTGAGAACACAATGCAAATGTGAAATAAAACGAGATCTAACGTTCCCAGGACGGAGAGGAGTGGCGGCGGGTGGGCGAGGATGGAAGAGAAAAGTGTTAATGGATGTTTAATACTGAAACTTTTTTAAAGTTCACATTTTCTTCATTTATTGTTGCTTGGGACACACCAGCGTATGAGTAATGTAATAAAAAGAAATTCCACTTACCACAGAGGGGGTCCCGTCCACCCTGGAGTACGAGTGCTTAAAATAGTTTTCTTAAAATTATTTAATAAAAATGATTTAAGAATTACTAAAGGTATTTATTTTGCAGGGTCGAAAATTGGTCGCATTTTAATAAAAAAATTTTTGACTGCAAACAAATCTTTTAATTTTGTCAAATATTTGACCCATTCAAACGGCTAAGTGGGGGCCTTATAGGTTTAATTGTGCAGGAAATGAATTTTTTTCGCGTGTGTGCAGGTTTTGTTTTTTTGTATGCAGTGCGTCAAGGCTTTCTCAATAAAAGAACAAATGAACAAATAAAAAAATATGTGGTCAAGAAGATACAAACTTATCTACAATAAGAGTGCTGAGGAAGTTAAAAGAAAATTTTCAATTTATAGAGTGCATTAAATTGATTTTAATTTTTAGTGCGTTGAATTCTTTCAAAATCTTTGTGCATCAAAAATTTTCAGCCGGAATTGTGTCTTTGTGCATGAATGACTTAACGTAAATAGGATATGGGGCTTAATAACACTAGTTTACACTGGTTTTGTTGCCGCGCTTTTGTTAAGAGTGCGCGTGGATCAGGGTGGTATTGGTGACATAAGGAAAATTTTTGAAAATTTTTTCTCAGCTCTAGTTTTGGAGTTACCATCGATTTTGTGAAAAAGCTTCAGTTGTTCAGCTTTTACGGAAAAAAATTGAAATTAGCGCTTTAGTAACTTATTATGGTTGGTTGCGTATCAAAGCCAATACCACTTTCTATCAAATGATGCTTTTTTTAAGAAAATACAGCTTGTAGTTTTGGAGGAATATGCTACGCAATTGTGAAAAATTAGAATATTTTCAAGTTTTCTTAGATTTTCGGAGTTTATTTGCCCTGGTGTGACATGAGAGAATTTTTTTAATTAAGATAGAAATATGAAACAAGCTGAAATTTTCGAGATCGAATTAAAAATGTGGATGGTACGGTACGAATTGTCAAATAAATGAAGCTCTCATTTTTGAAGTACAAAAATCAACTCACATGTTTTCCAACTCATTTGATCTAGTAGTTCACTTTCCCTTTTATACTTTACAAAAACTTTTCTGTAGTCAGTCTATGCTGGCAATGTTGTTGACAATATTGCTGGCAGTGCTGATCGAAATGTTGCAGGAAATGTTGTTGGAAATGTTGTTGGAAATGTTGTTGAAAATATTGTTGAAAATATTGTTGAAAATATTGTTGAAAATGTTGCTGGCAATGTTGCTGGCAATGTTGCTGGTAATGTTGCTGAATATGTTGCTGGAAATGTTGCTAAATATGTTGCTGGAAATGTTGCTGGCAATATTGCTGAATATGTTGCTGGAAATGTTGCTGAATATGTTGCTGAATATGTTGCTGGAAATGTTGCTGAATATGTTGCTGACAATGTTGCTGGTGGTGATGATGATGGTGAGGTTGGTGATGTTGATGGTGATGATGGTGTTGATGGTGTTGATGGTGTTGATGGTGTTGGTGGTGTTGATGGTGTTGATGGTGTTGATGGTGCTGATAGTGTTGATGGTGATGATGGTGATGATGATGGTGTTGATGGTGATGATGTTGATGATGATGGTGTTGATTGTGATGGTGTTGATGATGGTGTTGATGGTGTTGATGGTGATGATGATGATGATGGTGATGATAGCGTTGATGGTGTTGATGTTGATGATGGTGTTGATGGTGTTGATGGTGTTGATGGTGTTGGTGGTGTTGATGGTGTTGATGGTGTTGATGGTGTTGATGGTGTTGATGGTGATGATGACGGTCTTCAAATTTGAAAATACACCTTCCGATAGATCTCCAGCTCAACTGAGATGACTGAGAATTTCTTCAATTCATGGCTTTATATACGTTTCCGAAATCATGAATTCAGTGAGAATTGTAGGAATTTTTTGAAAAAAAGTACCATTTCTCGGGGTAGTTTTGCATTTGGAGGGAAATAATGATTGGAAATTTGTTTTCAAGACGAATACCATCAAAGGGCACTATGAGCGTATTCGGAGGGTGCTTGTGGGGGTTCAAGCCCCCCTCGGAATGCGCGGAATTACGAAGGGGATGGAGAAAATGATCTCGGTGGATAGTTTTGTTATGCCTTAAACCATTTCCGAAATATTTTTCTGCGACGGTGCGTTTTGGTGCGTTTCCATGTCCCCACGAACCCCACCATGGCTTGTTTTAAATCAGCCCTCGGACTCAACGAGCCACAGATTTAAGCAGTGATGCCAACTTCGCGCTAGATCTAGAAAAGCAATTTTTGCGCGGCTTGGCTTAAGGGTAGTCTGTAAATGACACTTTCATCACTTAGAAAATCAAACAAGAAATGCATTTTTTTTTTCCTTATTTGACTATCCTAAAACCAGAAAAAATCACGACAATTGACTCAAAATAACTTATCTACGGTCAGCCGTTTTGCGGACTAGTCCCTCTCCAATGTAAGGCCCATGTTAAAAAGGCCAGTTGAATACATTAGAAGTGGAATGTTAAGGGGACTAGTACTGGTTACATGAAGGACTGACCAAAGGCTACATTTAGGTCAGTCCATATTACTGCAGGGCTGTGCGGCATGTTTATTGCAAAAGATAGCATACTTGCAGGCGAAGTTTCAGAAAAGACTATCAGCCCGATGCTAAAGATGTGAATGCATATAAAGGAACCAAGTATTTTGATGCCTTTTAAGCAAAGGTCATCACATTTATAAGATTTGCGAAGGATGGATGAAATGGAATACACTAAAAATAATGGTTTAGTTTTTTTTTTTTTGCTTTTTGTGTAACAATTGTTCTCAGTGTAAAATGAAATAAATTTTTATTTTTGATTCCCTGTGTTGTTAGCAATCAGCCAACGCTTGTTTCATATTTCTATCTTAATTAAAAAAATTCTCTCATGTCACAACAGGGCAAATAAACTCTGAAAATCGATGAAAACTTGAAAATATTTCGTTTTTTCACAATTGCGTAGCACATTCCTCCAAAACTACAAGCTGTATTTTCTTGAAAAAAGCATCATTTGATAGAAAGTGGTATTGTCTTTGATACGCAGCCAACCATAATAAGTTACTAAAGCGCTAATTTAAATTTTTTTCCGTAAAAGCTGAACAACTGAAGATTTTTCACAAAATCGATGGTAGCTCCAAAACCAGAGCAGAGACAAAATTTCCAAATATGTATGTTCCTTATGCCACCAATACCACCCTGATCCAAAACTCTTAACAAAAGCTCGACAACAAAGAAAAAGTTTCTTTTTGTAAACTTTGTGTTCGGGATAAAAATAATATCGAAAAACAAAAGCAGAAATTCAAAGTAAAAACATTTCACAAAGAATGCGATTTAAGTTAATTAATAAAAAAATTTTTAAAAATAAATTCTTTTCAATTAGAATATGATTCATTTTTGAAAATATTTCTTTTGTGCAGTGCAGTGCAGTTTGTGCTCTTGTGGCTTTCATTGCGTATGTGCTCAGACAAATTTTGGTCGTAAAACAATTTTCAAGAGACCGGGAACGACATCGAGGTATGAAATTTTGTTAGTTAAGAAATTCAATTAAATAAATTCGTGTTTTTTTCTTCAAATTTTTTTTGGTGTTTGAGTGTAATGAGTGTGCGTGGAGAGTCTGTGAGCAAAAGGCGCACGGTTGATGGTGATGCCAGATTGAGAATTTAAATTTTAATCAAAAACCACTTGAACCATCTGAAAGGGATTTATGTAAACATTTTTCTATGGAAAACGGAGCAAAGAGAATTTTTTTTTATATGTTATATCCGAAGGAGAAGTGGCTCCAAAATACTGCTTCAGAAATTGGAGTTAAAGAAGGGTGGGTTTTTATGACAGCATGACGAAGAATCGATATAATGGAATCTAATCTCTTCAGTCCTTAAAATTTTAGCTTTGATTTTTTTTTATTAATGGGGATAATATACGAGCTTAAAATTGCGATAAATTTAAGCGTGATCACTTGTCGAGTGATTTATGAGGCTTTCGCTCAACAGGAACAAATAGCAATCAGTTTAAGCTTTTTTAATAAGCTTTAAGAGCAAAATTTTGTAAAGAAAGGACAGATATCAGACAAAAACTGCCAGAAGACAACTATTTATGATGTATCAACACCTGTGGTGTGCGGCAGAGCTCTGCCAAAGGAGAACTATCCTATGTGACAAGCTCGATAAAGCAGTTGAGAATTATAGGGAATATTTCTGAGTTTGTTTAATACAATTTTGCTTTAGGTAGGGTACCGTACAGTGACTTTTGCTGACATATATTGTAGTGTATTTAAGATTTTCTTTAAGAGAAGAGTTTTAAAAATAAAAAGTTCCAAGAAATCAAAACGCTTTCCTTCCATAGCCAAAGGTGTCTAGTTAGTAAGTGTGGTGAAATTGGTGAATTCAAACGGATATAAGAAATCGTTTAGCAAGCTAACAAGTTAAGGTGGCGGTGGCTGTTGGAGTGGTGTATGGTATGTGTTTTTACTGTTAGTCACAAAATTAATGACAAAAGAATTACGATAAGAAAGTACAATATACGAGTTACAAATATACGATGCAGACGATGCGGACGTACACTCTATACTTTGGAAATGCTAAAATTAGTTTAATCAAGTATCTCGCAAAATCAAATTAAAGTAGGAACTTTCAAAATTCATTCGTTAGACAAATTTTTTTTTTTTTTTTTGGGGGATTTTTTCTTGCTGCTCATTAGAACTTCATATGTATGTAAATATTGGATATGTAAATATATATATATATATGTTTTTTGTTTTATAAAAAGAATACATAATAAATTGGTTAATTATAAATTGCGATTCCACAATATATTGCCACATAACAAACATGATCATCACTCAATTAATCACGATCAGCATCAGCAGAACGAGAAACGGCAGCGTAAATGTCCGGCGTAAGGAATTCAAAAAAATTAAATTTTTTTTTGCATGGAACTTTAACTTTTCTTTCATCAATCACAATAAAACAAAAAAAAAGACTTATTTAAGAATTGATTTTAAAAGGAATTGTAATAAAAAATTTTTAATTATTTAAATACCAACAAAAACGATTGGGTGGGTCACTCATCAAGTCCACGAAATGAAATAAAATTTTGCTTTTTATAAAAAATTTCAAAAATTTGTTGGGAAATTAACTAAATTAATTATGAAAAACTTGAGTAAAAAATTAAAGAAAACTAATTTTCATTTAAAACAAATGCGTTCATGTATTCTTAAGTGTTTGGTTATTTTAAAATTTCTATGGGAAAAATTTTATAAAAATGTTTTCTGTTTTTTTTTTTGCGTTTAAGTCTATGCAGCATTCCATGAGCGAGCTAAATGAACGCGCAATTTTGCTAAACACTGTAAATGTTAAGTGCATGGCGGCCTTAATTGAAGCTCAGTTATTGAAATGCAGAAAATGGAAAAAGTTCATTCGTGATGCCTGCAGAATTCAATCCATTCATAGACTGAGAAATCTTTTGAGACTCCATTATATAAGTAGTGGTGCCAGGTCGAGGGATTTTCAACCATTCGGTACAATTTTTGAGGAAAAACCACTTCAAATATTTTAAAGAGATTCATAAACATTTTCTGTAGAAAAAGGGATTTTTATCCGAAAGGAGAAAATTTGCGCCAAAATACTGGCAACACTAAATCACAAAGGAACCCTGTAGGAAATTTAACTAGTGCAGAGGTATTCTTGGACTACTTCCCGAATCAACAGTACTACTCGCTCGTAATTTACCCGCCAATACGTTGAACTGTAAACTTTTAATCTGAGGTGCCATTCGAAAATCGACAGTCGCGTTTGAACTGGTCCAGAAGTAGAGGCAACAGGGCCAGTTCAGTAAATTTGCTATAGTACGTTGATAGATGGGGCACCGTCTCAAGCTGTCGTAGCTTACAGCGTAGCGCGTGCACCCCACGATCCGAAAGACCCAGGTTCAATGCCCGGACCAAGCGAACGACGATTTTTTTATATTTTTATTACTAGTAAAAATTGGAATCCTAAGAGGAATAAAAAAGAATATGTATATAAAAAAGAAAGGTTTCAAATTGGCAGAAAATGTTGAGCAAATTTGTGCGGAAAGTTGTGAGACAGCATTGGTGAAGACTTGTTTTTCAATCAAATTTTTTTGAATTTTTCGAATATTTCTATTCTTCTACATTTTTTCGCCTGCGATAGGATTCGAACTAGAGGCCTTCATATTGCCAAGCGAATACGATTTCACTACGCCACGGACCTATCTGACTCACGCGCAGCAAACATATTAGATTAATGTGTGGGAAAAATTGAACTGAAGATGCCTCGTTGAATATGCCACTAGTTACGTTCTACTGTCCGTGTCCCTACTCGCGCACTAGCTCTTTTTCCTATACTCAAGAACTACTCGCTAGGGCCCAATTGACCCCACTCTTCCTACAGGGACTGCACTCTTTCCCGCCCTTCTTCAATTCGTTACCCTGCAGGAAATTTCTGTAATAACACCGCCTTTAAATATTGTTGACGTTGGAACTAGTTCTCTTGTCTATATTGACATCAATATAAAAATGGGGACATATGGCGGGTAGTTACTTAGGTACAACCAAGACATTTGAGGTAGAATTTCAGTGAAGTTGCTTCATGGTGCTCCGTACTAAAGTGCGTTTCAAAAGCCTATCTTTCCTGCGTTAGACCACAAAAAAATTATGATATTTGCAGTACGGTTTTAAAGAGAATTTGCCGTAGATATCAAATCTAAAAATTAGAAAAATTTGTATTCATACGACATTTTTCATACCAAATTAGTTCCCAAAGGCAAAAAGTAATGATAATGAATAATGAAGAAAATTTCAAAATTATGAAGGCCTAAAATGGCCTGACAATCGTCTTTTGAACTGCAGAAAAATGCAACATTTAGACGTAGAAAATTCGTTTCGCAAAGTACTGCGAATTTCTTTCTTTCCCTTGTAACTCCTCAGGGTAACATTTTAGACTCCTCCTCTCATATGGTTTTCTGTCTACAATAGAGCTGTAAAAATACAAGAATTTACATTACTCGGGTGTATTCGTTGTTTTTGGTGAAGAATCGTTACTAATTACTCGTTACTAAGTACTCGTTCTATTTTTCTAACTTCACCAAATTATAGTGTGAGCTATGGCGTGATTCATCAAAGTTAAACTTTTTCACCAAAACATGGTGGCTTTCGCCGAAGTTGCAACTATAGTTCTAAAAATGAACTCAAGGTTGATAAAGTAATCAAAACTCCGTCACGTTCTTTGAGTCTTCATTCAGTAGTTAGTAATCAAATATCAACTCAACTCAATCTACTACCATACTGTTTTACGGACCGATTATTTTAGTACTTTAATACACCGGAAACCATCAGCTGGCATGTGTACAAAAAAAGTACTAGTAACGAAATAATTCCATCAGTAACGAGACGTTATTGATTACTCACTACAGTAGTCGTTACTTTTTTACCGAATAGTAACGATATTTTACAACTCTAGTTTACAGTAATCCCCTCTACTAACCCTATAAAGCATATATTACTATATAACTGTGTCACTCTCATAGATTTTGGGCGGGGAATTTCGCGCCAGTTAGAAACAGATATTACTCGGCAGGCAAAAAAAGAGCGAGAGAGAAATACTTTTGGTGAGTACCTAAGTAAAAAATGCCCATTTTGGTGAGTACCCAAGACCGTGGTGGGTACCCAAGACCGTGTTGAAAAGAGCCAAAATAGAAACGGCTCCTGAGTGACATATATAGTTATATATGCTATAAAGAAAATCACTTTAGTAGGGAACGGTCTGTATATTAATATACAAGGAATCTATTGTGAAAGCACAAATTTCGAATCGTACCATTGTCTTTACATTGTGAGAAGTGGCTTCGTAATCAGTGCTCCAAAGTCAGGCTTTTTTTGAACTTCTTCAGACAAATTTTTCATGTAATTTACCCACTAACTGCCACTGAGCGGTAAGGCTTGAAATTTTATTGTAAGCGACGGTTAAAGGTGACTATTGGACCTTATGGAGAACTAAGTGAAGTGGTGAATAGAGTCTTACTATGTGTTGGATTAACCACTCTGAATGGCACTAGTTGAATGAACCTCCATCATGCAACGGAACTTTCTCCTTTTGCGGCAACTCAAATTTCTTCGACAAGCTTCGATTCAAGAACTTTCAATGGCATTGTTTCGAAGGGGTTAAATGTTTAAAAATGATGCTGAAAAATATGCTCGAAAAAACAGATGCAATTAAAACATTAAAAAAAAATAACAAAATTAAAGAACATAACAAATTTGGTAATATAAAAAAAAAACAACACACATTCGAAATTAAATAAGATTTATTATTAATTTTTGTTTTTTGGTTTTTGGTTTCTTTTAAATGTAAATTCATTTCATTTAATATTTATAATTTGTTTTCTTACACGTTCCATACGCAAATACTAAAAACACTTTCAATAATAATAATATTATTTTTTGTTGTTGTTGTTCTTTACGTTATTTTAGGCTTTGTTAATTTATCATTCACATAATGATTAAAAATTTACAATATATATAAAATACGAATATGTATATACGCATGTATATATATGTGTATGCATATAAGTAAGTACGTAAGTCACATAACAACTAATGGTCATTTAAGGAGGAAAAAATTGTACAAAAGTTGAAAAATTGGCTTTTTAAGTAAATTGTTTTTTTTTTTTTTTTTGGTATTTTTTGTGTGTTTTTGTTTGGTTAAATTTTTTAATTTTTTTTGTTTTTTTTTTTGTTGAATTTGTATGAAAAACACAGTCAAAACAAATGCGCTCCGTACACGGCATTAGCTACGGAGAACGACCAGGTGAAAACAAAAGGCAAAGGCAAATATCGGGGTTATATGGTGGTGTGTGTGTGTGGTGTGCTTAAATTAAGGTATAGAGGTTAAAGTACGACAGAGTATTTTCAATGGAATGCAAGTAAAGTAAAGAAAAGTTTAAATTTTGCATTGAACAATTGGCGAACAAAGCGCGCGCACTCATGTCAATCGAAAAAGGACGATAAATGAAGAAAACATGGCAAATGAAATGAAAGGAAAAAAAATGTATTTTTTTTTTTTTTAATGGAATTCAAAATTCGGTGGCGGTGTATGCTGACTCTAAAGGATGCAGAAATGTAGTACACGTACGTTGTAAAGGGTGTTTACAAAAAATCGATTTTTCGGTTTTTTTTTTTCTAAATTAAATTAAACTAAAAAATAATTCAATTTCACATTAAATTAATTGAACTTAAATAGACATAACAATTAAATTGATGAACTAATAGAAAAAAAAAAAATTAAAAATTAATTTTTGTCTTTTTCATTTTTGCTTGATTTTCGTGTCTTTTTTCTTTCTCAAGCAAAGCTTTCAGCCGTCGTAACTTGCTCTAGCGTCAAAAAGCAATTCTCGAGAATTTGTTCATTACTTTCGGTCAGACGGAAACTTGCGATCACGTCGTCGATATTATTGACACAGATTATCTACGAAAATTGGTTAATAAAAATTGCTAATAATCTTCGTCTTCGTATTCTTGTGACTCCTTTTTGGTGTGTGTGTGAGTTTTTTGTGAGTGTGATTTTCTTCTAAAGGACTAGCTTCTCTCAACGCGAATTTTTAGGAACAGCAGCAATAGTAGTAAATCGTAATAATTTTCATGTTGTAGTTGAAGTGAGAATTATTGCGAAAATAACATTTTATATAGTAACAAATATTATTTAAAATTTTTCATTCGAAGTTTTTAAAAAAATAACTTCTTTCCTTTTAATGCCTAGAAGTTCTTTTTGCTAAGCCTTTTTTCAAAACTGAATATCTCAGGAACTAATCACGATAGAAATGTAAAATACACGGCATCTTATTTCTTATAAAACACGGAAACTGTAAATATTTTTTTCTTATTTTACACTGAGAAAAATTTTTTCCGAAAAAATAAATTAAAAATAAAAACATTTTTTTCAGTGTATTGCAGTTTCCGTGCGGCTTTATGACTATTTTTTAAATATACTTCTGAGTATTGTTTTCATAAAAAAAAAAGAAAATAAATGCATTCAATTCAAATATTAGCTTGTTGAGATATTCCGAAAAACGGAAGTCCATTATGTAGGTGCCCTCACAGTGCTGATCGTTAGACATGACTATGCAAAACAAGTGCCCGAAAGAAATACTGAATGGAATAAAATGAGAAATTTTAATGTCTCTCATTCGATATATAAGTTTTAGACCGATCTCCAACTCTCATCAGGGGTGTCACAGAATCCGATAGCTGTCGGAATCGGAATTAAAACCGATCGAAATTTCATACAACATTTACAAATTTGGTCGTTTTTGGTTTTGAATCGGAATCATTATCGGTTCTCAGTTGCATAGAACCCTATTTTATCCGGATGTCTATCAGATATCTATAAACATTTAGTCGACTAAAATTCCAATTCCGACAGCTATCGGATTCTATGACAACCCTGCATACAAAAATCGAATAAGACCCGAAGTAGTCGGCAAGAGTACAAAATACTTCGTCCTTCAAGCCGGAAGTTATTCGATTTTAGACTCATTTTCACATTATAGCACTCACATAAAGCACAAAAATAGACAATTTCTTAGTGAATTTTTCCAAAGAAGAGCTGAGAAATTTTAAAATAAATCAATAATCAAATAACATACTTCCTTTGAAGAGAAAAACAAAATAGTTTCAACAGGAGAGTACCACACTTAACGAAAATAAATACAGGTAGCAGATTGAATCGGTTTCATTATTTTTTCCTATGTTATGCTCTTGGTTCTCATTAACATTTATCGCATTTTTCTTCATTTTTTTATCATCGGATTTCTTTAACCTTTTAATAACCAATTCAACTTAGCATTTATAGAATGCAGCCACATAGTAAGTCGATCTTCAATAATGCGAATCAAAAACATTGAGAGGAATATTTTAAGCAATCCTTAGTTATCTGAAAACAAATTGGCGACAAAAAATAATCAGATTCAGATTCACACATGCACACACAAACACACACTTTTAGAGACCCTGCAGGAAATGTCACGAGAATATATATATTCTCTTTTTCTACTGACTGCGTCAACAGTACTACTGACCAGTTATACCCGTCGCAATGCTTTGCGTTATTGACATTTAACATTGAGTTGTCATTGAATGTCAACAGTAGACCAAAGGCCTATTGACGAACTATTGACATCGGTACTATTATGTAGACAAAAGGAGGACTCTTTCGCTTTATCAGGAGACACGTTCTTGACATGGTCAATAAAGATGAACTATACCTCTTGACAGTACAGTTTCTCAAATGACACCGCATATAAATATTGTTGACGTTGGAACTAGTTATCTTGTCTATATTGACGTCAATATAGACATGGGGCGACAGGCTTCCTGCAGGGGAATTAAGAGATTTTAGGTATTTAACACTAAAGTCGTATTTTTATTCGAAGTTTTTCGGGAAGTTATCAAACAAAGACTATCAATGAAAAATTTAGAGCATACTTACAGGGTTGTATTCACTTTTTATTCTGATTTTGGGTACACATTTTCGACTTTGCTGTACCAAAGCGGTATCAAGAAGCGGTTGGTAGAAATTGATGTGCTCTAAGGATATGTCCAGTTTTTTGTTTGCTTCATTTTAGTTTGAAATTTTTTAAAATGAATTTTGTTCCGGTTTGAGAGCTATGGGAAATGGTAAATTGTTGCTATTTGTAGCTACCAGATGCGCAACATAATTCTCAGCCACACTTTATGGGATCGATTTCAACTTGACCTGACTAAAATGAAACCTTAAAATCTATCAAAATCAGATGTAGGGCCTTATATTATATATAGATATAGGGATTTGCTGCATTTACCAAACACTTTCAGGATCTGCAGTCAAAATTTTGATTATATTCGATGATCTCAAAATTGTGTCACAGTGTAATTGAAGGTGAAAATCCTCTCTTAAAGAAATTGCTTCCCGACTCAGGACTGTATTTACAATTTCCTATATAACTGAATACAAAATGTGAAATAGGGGCACAATTTTTGCTACTAGAAGGGGTTCTGAGATCCGCTGAAATTTTTCTTTTGCTATTATTTGAACAATTTCTCCGAATCTCTACACATGTGCGAAATGTAAATAAATCAAGAAATTCAATAAAATATTAAAAGCTTAATGGATTAATATCGTACTCATTTGACAGAAACAAATTCAAAAGCATACATTTCACTCGCAAACACAGAAAAATAACCTTCATCCGCATTGTCAGATTATTTATGGAATTTATTACAATTAAAAAGGGGGCGGGAAAAAAACGAATTCCGAAAAAATGTGCTGCAAAAAATCGCCCTTCAGCGGCAGAGATTAATGAGAAAAACTAATGTAATCGAGAATGTAATAAAAAATGTAAAAAAATAATATTTAAAAAAAATTGCTCATTTGCATTCTCGTACATCCGCTTTGCGTATTGAGCGCGCATTGAAATGTGTAAACGTTTCGGCAATTATTGCAAATTTTTGCGCTCGTTGCATGTTTGGCGTAATTTGAATTAATTTTCTTTTTCATTTCGAAATCGAAATACGTTGCGAATTAATAAAATATTTATTAATATTACCACCGTAATGAGGAGCGCGGAAAAATGCATTAATTTCAAATTGCGAATGTTTAATAATTAATTTTCGATAATATTTCAATTGGAGAAAATATAATTCTTAAATTCATTTTGCAAGGAATGCGAGAAAAATTATGAAAAATAATTTAAGAGAATTTATTTTTTTTGCAGCAATTCACTTCAATTGGAGTTCTTTGCAGCCTTAAGCCCAAAATCCAACATTGCGAGAGCCCGATGCGAGAGCGCGAGACGAGACGCACACAAATTTCAATACATTCAATCATATGGTTCAAGCTCCAATGTATCGCACTGCGAGACCTCGTAGCGAGAAAATTTTGAAAAATTGAATATTTCTCGTTGCGAGGCAATTTGACAGGGGTTAATAATGTAGCTTTTTTTTTGAGTACTCGCTATTGGGTACTCGTTTAAACTAATAAAACAAAAACTGTTCACTGTTTCGTGAAAAAGAGCTTTTAAAATATTCCGCGAGCTTTCGTTCATTTTGAAAATTTGTTAAAAATTTTGAATTAAAATTTAAACTCAAGTGATAGCGTATAATTTTTATGAGTACTCGGTACTTGTTAGATTGGTACTCGGTTCAAATATTGCATTACTAGAAGCCAAATTATGCTTTCATCTGCGTGACGCAAAACTCTGATTGGAGATTGAAATGCGTCACGCAAAACATTTTCGTGACGTCGCGCACTCTCGCATCGGGCTCTCGCAATGTTGGATTTTGGGCTTTATTGTGTCATGATATCGCTATACAGGGGTGTTTGGAATACATTTAGAAGAAACAACCCTGTCGAATTTGTTCAACTTAGTGGCAGCATTGTTAGTGAAGAATGTTCTTTTGGTTCAAAATATGCGAGAAAAAATGCGCAAAATTAATTTAAGAATTTATTTTTGGGAGCAAATCGAATTGGTTTTGAGGACTCCCAGCGGAATATATTGCGACCCCATTGTCACATGAAATATTTTACACGTGGTCTGTTGTATGAAATAGAAGCAACCTTGTTGATATCATTCTTTTTCAGTGGCAGCACTGTTGGTGAAAAAAAAAAATCATTTTTCCTGATTTCCTCACACAAATTGAATTCTGGGATAAAGAAGATGAGAGACGAGGGGAAATTTCATCTCTTCCCCTTTTCTTCTAGACCACTTTATCGATTATTTTGAAAATAAAAATGTGGGTGTGGAAGTCAGGTATTAGGTGCTAATCGAAATTAAAGAGATGAACCCACTCATAACCCCTTAACGAAAATTTGTCTCTCAAAATTTCATCTATTTAAGGCATTAATTTTGAACACCATTGCAATGTATTGCATATTATTTAAGCTTATGAGTAGACAACTTTGTCCCTTTTACGTTAAAGGGTTAATGGAACAATGGAGAATGGTTTTACATGGAAATTTGTATGAAGAATCTTACAAACTTTGTCTATTGTGTGTGAAAGGAAAAAAATTCCTCAAACAAAGAATGTTTAAAATTTAACCCTTGCACTACCGAATTATTCTCAGACGTTACGTTGCTAAGAACGGAAATAAAATAATAAGGGTGTTCACGGGGGATTGGTTATCGGGTTATGTGGTACAAAATGAAAATGAATTCGCGTTTAGCCGTTATTTGCTAACAAACAAAAAATTCTGGAGCATCTAGTGGGTTAAAATCGTTCATAAACAAAGAGGTGTTCGAGATAGTCATAGGTAATTTTTAATTTTTTACCATATAACTCGCTAACCGATCTCTGAACACCCTTAATATTTCCTTCAAAAACTTTCAAACACAAATTCGCCTGCCCAATCATTTCAGCATCGTTACCGATAATACAGTGCAGTCAAGTCCTTTAGAGCTCTTCACTAATTTCCATTCATTACCCTTCAAAGTCAGATCATCAGTGATTATTGGTGGCGATTTCAAGCAGCACTTTCCCATAATTATTTTTTCTATTTTCAGTCACGTCACATGTTTTTCCTATGGCCATTATGAATGTATTTATTGTGTTGCTAATGATGACATGGTCCTGTTTCTGCGGGTCATGACGTGACGTTTATTATGGGTTCGATTTATGAATTTATTTAGCCATAAATTACAGCGAATGAATTCCGATGAAATTTCAACAATGAAAATTAAAATCAAAGAAATTATCGAACGGGAAATTAATGGACTTTGGGGGCTTTTGACAGGATATGCATTGATTATGTATGGTTTAAGTAGTACTTGAGGAATAGTTGATTCCGAACTTTAAACAATAAAAGCAAATAATTAAATGATTTGAGAAGCTTTTTATAAAAATCACAAAATATTTGAAATCATTTTCCCCCAAAGCCAAAACGTCACACACACACACACAAGAACACAAAATGGAGTAAAATGTCCTCGAAATTAAGTCATAAAAAAACGAACATGAAAATCTAACAATAATAAAAAATTTCACTTCGATGGCTTTACACAAAATGGACTTTACTTGTAAAATTTGTTTGAGTTATAAAAATGCAATTTTCGCACAGAAAACACTCGAAACGATGTCCCCGAGGGCTTCACACACACACATTTACACTCACACACAGAAGCAGTCACAAAATATGAATTTTTATGTGACGTTCACAATAAAATGCAATAATGATGTGTGGAAAACGAACGAAATGTATGTATGTTTGTGTGTGGATGTGTAATTCGACAGATTGACATCTAAAAACACAATACCCAGTAAACAAGTACAGTAGTTTCGCTATATAAGAAACTCGAATATAAGAAAAACACGCCTTTAAGAAACTGTTTACCAAAACCAAAAACACTTTATGGAAAAAGTTTTTATATAAGAAATTTGGTTTTTATCAAAAATTTAACACCTTTATTTTCAAATATCGGTAGTTTATATAAGATAAAATTTTCTTACAAACGATTTTTTTTTTTTTTTAAATAGAAATTTCTTATAAACGGGTTCTTATATAAGAACAAACCGGATATAACAATGAAATTTCTTGGCAAAATCGACTTTCTTATATAGCGAAACTAATGTATTTCGAAGGAGGAAAGTGCTGCCATATGTTTTCGGTTTTAGAGTTGCTTCGGAGTTATTGAGAAAAGCGAGTTGCAATTGGAAATTAAACTTTGAATGTGGCAACATTGTGGACTCTTTTGAATTCTAAGGGCTGTTGTGACAAGAATGATTTAAAAAATGTGAACTTTCAGACTGAATGTCTATTGCTGTGACAAAGTTTAAAGGTTTCTTAAGCCTGAAATACGCTATAGAGTTTTTTACGTAGAGAAAAGTGTGTAGAGTATAGAGAAAATACCTTTGTTGTATACACTGAAGACCGTCTCTGCAATTCTAAAGCTCTACGTAAGGCTGTCGTCGACATATTTAGAGTACAGCTGTAGTATGTGCTCCACGACTACATACACTGCCAAAGTAATTTTCTCTACTTTAAAGTCGTAGAGAAAACATTCTTTTGCTGTTTAAATAGAGCCATGTATCACATGGAAGAGCTCTACTATAAATACGTCGACGGCAGCTCTACGTGGACCTGTAGAATTGTAGAGAATGTCTTCAGTGTACACAATAGAGGTAGATACAATATTTTCTCTACGTAAAAAACTCTATAGTGGATTTCAAGCTTTAAGCTAGTGTAACACTGTTTGGCATTTGACCAAATATTTGGAATCAAATATTAACCCTACAACATTTTAAATATGAATTTTATCTAAATTTTAAATATAAAATATGGGGTTGATATTTTATTTCAATTATTTGGTCAAAGGCCAAACAGTGTAATACTAGCTTTAGCAAGTATTTCAAATGAAAAAGTGTTGCCATATGTTTTTGATTTCGGAGCTCTATGCAGATTTATTGAGCAAGATGGATTTCGACGGCCAGTTTCGTAACGTTCGTCAACGAGGTAACATAGGACTCGTTTACGTCCGGGCCGGGCTCAACGTTTGAATTTTTCGCCATCTTGAATTTGTGCTGACGCCGGTCATATAAAACGGAAAATTAAAAAAAAAAAAAACCAAATTAAAGTGTCGAAAAAGTGTCAAGGAGGAATTTAAGTACTCAATGGCACTCAATTCGCACTAAATCTACTATCTAAATATTCTTGGCGGCGGCAATTTTGATCCTTTGCCTGTACTCCGTCTGAGGGCGGTGGTGAAGGGGAAATCACGCAGCTATTCGTACATATAAGGATCAGAGCCTGACGTCGGTCATTAAAACGAAGATTTAACATTCAAAAAGTTTAACCTGGCATATGTGGACCTTACTGTGTCCCAGCCATTAATTTAAAGCCAAAAAAAAAAAAAAAGGATTTCGATGGCTAATTGTGGCATTGTTAGCAACATTATGGACTTTTTGAATTTTAAGGACCACTGTGGCAACGCATCGAAGTGATTTCTGCTACAAAACAAGGAGTCTTTCAAGAGTAAAACAAGAAGAAGAAGACTATGAAGTTTTCAGTTAGGTAAAAAAAAGTGAAATTTCAAGTTGTTGCCCTGTTATACAAAGAATGTCTATTGTTGTGACAACAGGGTTCAAATGAAGGCTATTGATTCAAATTTAAACTATCCGCAAAAAAGGAAATATTCCAAGCGACGCTTTAAGGAAAGAATGTGACGAAATTTTGATAAAAAATATTCGGAATCTGGGCTCCCTCAATATTCCCTTCCCAGTATGTTTGAAAGGGGAGAATATTTTCTCAAGAAATACATATTTAATCCCATTATCTGCGCAATGCTCCGATAGCGTGAACAAAATTTTGCGCAGTTTTTTAAAGAACATTCATATAATGTGTAGTGGCCGCAGAGACGATGCTTTACAGTAGCTCAAATTGTAAGCAAAGCTTTAAGTGCAAAAAAATGCTGACGAAGTATCAAACGCATTTAACGTTTTAATGCTCCTTGTCAACGGCTCGTTTCTGTGACCACCGCACTTAGCATTTTGTTTAAAGAATAATATGTAAACAGTAGAAGTAAGTGCTTGGTGTCAAAGACAATTTCCTCTCTTTAATGAAGTAAACTTTAAGTTTTCGAAATATGAGAAATAAAGATTGACTTCAGTTGCCGTCTGAACACAGCTCAATCCGGTTGTTTCTATTAATCGACCTTACATAAATGGAGTCCTTTTCGAACTTATCACAAATGCTTGTGTTTATCTTTGTATGAATATCGATAGCTTACACAAGATTGTCACCTATGAAGAGAAGAATTTACCTTATAATTTCTCACGGTACGATAGAACTCTCTTATCAGTATTTATTGAGGATGGGATTAGAATGAAGTACCAACTGAAAGTCCTCAGTAATTATAGTTCGAGTGGACCAGAGAAGCGTATTTTAATGTAATGAAGTTCAAATTTGTATCACGAAATCAAAAAAAGCGACCATAGCGGGTAGGGAAGGATGAGCCCAAACAATGATTGGGGAAATTATTGAAATATGTGTCGATCTGGCCCGATAAAACTCGGCGCAGATAGTGGGATCTCAGCTTCACAATCGGTCTGTACATAAGTATAATCAACAAAAAGGACCTCACGTAAACTGGTTACCTCAAAAGGAGTCGAAAACTTTAGTCTTAATTTGCTTTTCATTAGTTTCTTTAGAGTGAACTTTCCCCACCTTAAAAATTAAGCCTTCCAAAATAGTCCCGAGTTTCTTTTTGTTAAACTAGAAAAAATAATAATTTTGTTATTTTATGCGGATGTTTTTATCTCAGAGAACCCCCATAAATATACTTCATTTTATGACTTTAAAATAAAATAAAAAATATTACAACCTCATAGCATTTCAATTCAAACCGTACCCGTTTTTGCCCGATCAAGGATAATTTCGAAAACAGTTAAGCGAAAAACAGTTTACGCACGTTGCTCGGGTTTTATTTTAAAGTGCTTTTATAGAAATTGTTTCGCAAGGAAACATTTTTTTTTTATATGAAATTCCTTAGCGGCGCGCAGCATGAAAACATTCCCCGCTTCATCGTTTAAATCGATTGATTTTATCTTTGAACATAAAAAAATTGATTTTATTGCTCAAAATTATGAGATTTTTCTTCTATTTTTTTTTTTAAATGTCAAAGTTCTTTTTTTTCTTTGAAATGGCAACACCACCGATTACGTGGTCGTCATGGCTGCACACGTCTACGCAACGCAGTCTTGGTGGATATTCGGAAAAAAAAAAACATCTCCAAGCACACACGGCGGAGGATTATAAAGCTATGAATAAATGGTTTCGCCATTTCTACTGTACGCTTAATCGACCGCCGAACCGAAGCCTTTCCAACTACACCACACCCCCACCCCCATCCCCGCAACCCACCCACCTGCTGTTCGCGCGATCTACGGAAGTTTAAATTTGTCAAAAGCGGAAAAACCACAAAAAGTCCTACAAATTTTATTTATAGATGGGATGAAATGAAGGTGGAGAGTAGGAGCAGAGGATGGGGTTGATTTTTGTAACGAGTCCTAGTTACGTGAAATATTGTGCGACGAGAAACAAAGAGTAACACATGAAGTGCCCCCGAAAACATAAGGAAAACAGAAGAGTGGGGGACGTCGACTCCCGACAAAGCGAAGTGAGTGTGTGTGCGTGTGTGTGTCAGTGCTGTGTGCTGTGTATCTCTTTGTGAAGTGCAAATTGCTTTCGTGTGTACTTTATTGTTGTTGCTTTCGCATTGGTAGCACAGTCGCTCGACATGATATCCTTGTGTTCAATTGTGCTCCGTTTGTGTTTTTTTGTTTGTTTTTTCATTTGTCCTGTGAGACGGGGGGTTCGGAGAATTTGTGCTAACGAAATTTTCACCGTGACTTCTGTGTAATATCGTGTTGTAGCTCGGTCGAATTGAAAATGTGTTTATGCGGTCGTAATATGGCGTTGATTTGTAACAACAATGCAAATGACGTTGTTCCCAGCTCTCGCAGCTCTTTTTTCTTTTATTGGAATTCTTTTCATATGGGTATTTAAATAGATTTTTCATTTAGTGTGCGATTGTGTGCCAATCTGAGGAATTTGTGTACTTTCTTTTTTGGTGAGGTGTTATTGCGGTTTATAGAACAGAAAAAATTTTAATGAGTTACATTACCTTTTATAGGGCAGGCGGCCACCACTCAAGGTTATGGTATGAAGTTTGAACGAGTTTTTGTTTATAGAAATAATAGAAAAATGGCGTGTTCGAAAGCTGTGTGGAAAACTTAGAAAATGAAGGCTTGAAAATAAAGATATGGAAATTGAAAATATTCGATAGTAAGTAAAAAAAATCCTTTCACTCATAAATAGATGCATATATGTTTAAGTGTCTTAAGAGCTTAACTGTACCACTGGTGGTTCACTCGTTTGAATTTGAGAGTATTTATGTACAATGTAAAAAATTTTGAACTCCCCAAAATATGCCACAGTTTTTTTTAAGAACATTCATATAATACTTGTGTTTATCTATGTATGAATATCGATAGCGTACACAAGATAGTCCCCAGCGGAAAATTATCTCCTGCATGACAAAGTCACCAGTGATGTCATCGATGACATATAGGTGACATTGTCATGCATGCCATCTTGGAGGACATGTCATCGTGGAGGGATGCTGTTCATGTGCTTGCCTCTCATTGGCTACTGAAATTTAAATAAGGTTTTCGCGTCAGTTCAGCGTTAGCATGAAGTGGCGTAGATGATGAGTGCTCGACTCTGAATCCTAAGATCGCGGGTTCGATCCCTGGCTGAGGCGAACAAAAATTATTAAAAATTGATTTTTAAAAATATTCGAAATATTCAAAGAGAGGGCAAAGAAGAGAGTTTTCAACTGACCAGCTATGGATTCTATAAATTAACATTGAGAGAGAAAAGAGCATGTGCTTCTCTTAAATGCTTTTTTCGTCATCGCTCCTCCTAGGAGGACATGTCACCGGTGAAATCACTGTCCAACTCCTGTACAAATGTCATGCTAGGCGTCCTATGAATTGTCACGCATGCCAGGGTGACAAGTCACCCTGACTTCACCGGTGATGTCAGGGTGACATTTCCCGCTGGGTCACGTATGAAGAGAAGAATTTACCTTATAGTTTCTCACGGTGCGATAGAATTCTCTTCTCAGTATTTATTGAGGATGGGATCTGCGTTGCCACTTTTGGGCTTTTCCTACCAAACCAGGTAGGTATTTTTTTCTTTGGTAGGTTGGTAGGTTGAATCGGATTTTGGTAGGATTGCGGAAAGTTTTTAATTTTTACTAAAAATATTTGTTAACATATCCGTTACTCTAAAAATACACATCGAATCTTGTCAACCCTGCCTTGAACGATGTGGAAGAGCATATTTCATATCCATCTATCTCTGTGTCTCATGTTGCTTTTTTCCATAGAAACGTATAGAGCACAAAGAAAATAGAAAATCAAAGCTAATGCAATATGAGCTTATGTGCATTAAAGCATGAGCGACGTAGCGACAAGTGAAGAATATTATCACTTTTGTCGCTTGAATGTGACAATAGAAGTTCAAATGGGTAGATTTATACAATATTTTGAAGCAATTTTGGATTTTTAGAGTAATCAAGTTATTGTTATTGAAAATACACCCAAAAGTTTTAAGCAATAAAACTCCTTTTTGTAGGTTTTGGAAGGTTGCAAACGATTTTGGTAGGATTTCGAAAAATATTTGGTAGGAAAAAAAGTTTGTCAGTGGCTACGCTGGATGGGATTAGAATGAAGTACCTACTGAAAGTCCTCAATAATTGTAGTTCGAGTGAACCAGAGAAGCGCATTTTAATGTAATGTAGTTCAAATTTGTATCACGAAATGAAAAAAAAAACGACCATAGCGGGTAGGGAAGGAACTACTAGATTATCAGAATGACTTGTATGCTTCATCAATCTATAAATCGTGACTTTATCTAGTCTTAACCGCGAAAAAGACGTAAGCGACGTGGTTATGGATTTTATATTTTTTTTTCGAATTATTTAGATCATGCTTATTGCATCATCTCACAGAATTGCAAAGCTCTAAAATTGTCATTTATGATTTTACAGCAAAAAAATGTTTCTTTAAAACTTACATGGTTGGCTGATTAATGCGGGAAGCAAAGAGGAACAGAAACAGAAAAAACGACATAAATAATATCCACGCCCGAGCTAGAAGTTAAATCTAGTGCAGTGATGTTCAAAATCCTCTATGCAGTGAAACGAAAAATCCGTACAGATGCGCGCGATGTTGTTTCGACGGCCTCTTGCTACCGACTGAACAAAGAGCGTAAGCAATACGTGTGAAATGAGCGCCATCAAATGATGTATGGCGTGAATATCACTGATCTAGTGTCTCTCGCGTCGTAAATTGACGTCTTAAGGCTCAGTTACTCTTGATTGAACGTAACTTGACTTTACTTATTTAATCAGCTGACTTGATGTGTTTAGTACATTTTGTATGGGAGCAGTTACTGAAAACTTAATTTGACTTAAGATAAGAATCTGTGGAAAACAGATTTCTATAAGTTAAGTCAAGTAACGTTCGATCAAGAATAACTGAGCCTTTTACCAACAACGCTACGCAGGCAATATCTACACGGACTCGATTCAAAAATTTTTACAAAAAGCATTCTTCTCTAAGGTTTGAATTTTGGCGTGATTGGTTGCCATTTTTCGAATTTCGGAGGGGGTTTGAGACCAGAAAACCAACCCCGGCGCACGCGTCTGCCGCGGATTTCTCGAAAAATCCTCAAAATCGATCGAAAAATGTCTTCAAAATGAGCTGGAGGAGGCAGTAGACTGATTTTCAATTAGAGTTGGTTGATTCAGTGATGCCAGATTGGGGAATTTTCTCATTTTTAGGGGTTTTTCGGTTCCAGTTTTAAACCAAAGCCAACTTCAATTACATAAAGCGATTTTGGTCAAACAATTTTCTAGAGAGAGAGAGAGATTTTTTAAAATTACTTACATTCAAGGAAAATGTGGCGCCAAAATAATTTTTGCTTTTCGTCGCACTAACACACTCACACACTGATACACTTTTACTAATGCGGAATTTATATATTTGACGATTTCGTCAAAATGTGTCTCAAAATAATCGTCAACAAGAGTAAACGTCAGAATTTTTGACATCGAATTCGCTTTTTCAATCAAAAAAATATTTTTAATTTTGACGTGAAATTTTTTAAAATTAAAAAAAAAAAAAATGGTGAACGATCAAAGTCCAAGTTTTGACCTATAATGACAAGATTTTGGGTCAAAGTTACAAGCGGCTTACCTGAAAGTTTGCGCAAGAACAAAATTTGTCACTTAAAAGCAACATTGGACATAAATGGGTTAAGCCGAACACACAAAAATAAGATTCATTTAAGTCAAAAGCCCGCAAAAATTTCCATTTTATGTAAATCTGAATATTTTTGGCAAAAGCCGTAAATTTGTTTCAACTTTTTCACTTGCGTATTATTTTAATGAAAGTTCCGAACCGCAAAAAAAGTTGAGAACATCGACAGAATATCGTCAAAGCTATAATTCTTTGTTTTGGCTTGAGACTGACTGACTGAGAGTTTCCATCACAGGTCTGTCCTGTACTATTTTTGTTTTTCTCCGCTTCCATTTTTGGCTGCAACAATGAAGGCGGAAAGGGGTCGATGGGGGGACGGGGGGAACGATGGTGCTAGGTTGTTACAAAAGTTCCGTTGAGGTTGAAAACTTTTTGACTTAATGACTTTTTCATGTTGCAGTACGTTCACCTGAAGGTAACAAAAAAAAAAAAAAAAAAAAACGAAAAGAAGAGAAAAGGCACACAATTGCAAGGGCGACAGAGCGTGGTGTGGAAGAGCAGAGTTGGATAAACACAAGACAAAAGAACCGGAGTGTGCGAGCGACGATAGTGCGATTGTCAATGCAAAATAGGCGTCTTCTTTTCCACAGTCTACTTCACCCCCACGCATATCCTCCTTGGCCTTCGCTTCTCTCCCATTTTATTTTTATCTTTGTATTGTTGAAAAAGTTGGCGGCTTTCAACTTTTGCATCGAAAGGCTTTTGCGGGGGCTGTTTTTTTGTATTATTGTGTTTTCGGTTTAGATTGTTTCTTTGGATAATGAATTTGAATGAAGTTTGTCACAGGTTAGAATTTTCTTAACCCTTTCATTGCCATTGGGATATCTTATATGAATTTTCTTAACCCTTTCATTGCCATTGAGATATCTTACATGAATTTCTTTATAAAGTTTTCTATTATAAAAACGACAAAATTTTGCGTGAACATTTTATCATATTTTGGTAGTGAATGGGTTAAAGGCATAGAACAAATTCTATTCCCAAAAGTGCTTTGAATCTGAATTAAGCCACTTTAACTTGTAAGAACGTCTGACAATAATTCGGTAGTGAAAGGGTTAAAGATTTTTATTGAATTTGAATTTTCGAGCTTTGTAGGTTGAGCAGGTTTAGATTGTTTTTTTGGATAATGAATTTGAATGAAGTTTGTCACAGGTGAGAATGTTAAGCCTTTCATTGCCATTGGGATATCTTATATGAATTTCTTATATGAATTTCTCATATGAATTTCTAAATAAAGTTTTCTATTATAAAAACGACAAAATTTCGCGCGAACATTTGAGGATATTTTGGTAGTGAAAGGGTTAAGGGCCATAATAAATTCTATTTTCAAAACTGCTTTGAATATGAATTTTTGATCAAATCACTTTAACTTGTGAGAACGTCGGACAATAATTCGGTAGTGAAAGGGTTAAGGAATTTTTTTTGAATTTGAATTTTCGAGCTTTGTGGGTTAAGCAGATCTTTTCCTTTTACAATCAGGCGGAGTTTTACCGGAAATTTTGAGATGGACTTTAACCTTTTAACCCCTCATGACCAAGTTTTCCCAATATGAGTTTAAGCATTTTTACCAATGTTTTCGAAGAACCGAAAGACTGTAGGAAACACAGATATTGAGATGGACTTTAACCCTTTAACGCACAAGGAACTTAATTTGTTTAACGATTTAAACAAGTTTTTTTTAAGAACAGAAAGCCCAAATAATATACCTACGGATATTGAGACGGGCCTTAACCCTTTATCGCATTAGGGACAAAATTTTTCCCTCCAAATAAAATTAAGAATTTATTGCAATGTTGTTAATAAAAAATTCTATGAATCTTTAAAGTATTGTGGGAGAAAATTTAGCAGTCAAAGGGTTAAAGAAAATCCCCCATTAAATGACTAAGGATCTTTTCAAATAATTTCATTTTAGCTGCCAAAAGTTAAGCGCATTTTTGTATAAAGAATTTGCATTAAAGCCTTCAACGTAGCCAACGCAAAGCACGTCGTTACGTACAATATTCAGAGAGTCAGAAAACGCCTCAAAGTATGCAAAGCAGAGGCGCGACCAGTGAGCAGCAATTGCAATTGTGCTTTGAGGAAAAGTGGAAAATTGGGTGCCATTGAATGCCATACACTATATACTATTTATATATAGAGCTATTCCTTATTGTTAGATTGTCTGATCGTAGCGGAAATAATGCATTTAAATGCAACATGTCAGCGTTAAAGCGTCGGAAATGCAAATAAATTATGCTGGTCTGTTTCAGTTGTTGTAATTGCTTTTGTTGCTGCCTTTTCGAAATCACTTTGCGTGAGAGTTCGTGTTCGTCTGAATGTGTGTGTGTGTGTGCGTTCTGTATGCATACAAAAACGGCATGGAGTGGGTTAAAGAGGGGTGAGCGGATAGCGGCGGAGACACGGCTCGTTTGAATGCTTGCGTGCCACTTTAGAAAGCGCACAATTGCAGACTTTTGGCATAAATTTCATGCAAAAGCGTCGAAAGGATTATTTGGGTATCCTTTTTTTTCTTCTTTTCTGCCTTTTTTCGTACATTTTTTTTGCTCGGAATTTTCCAATTTATTTTTAAGTTTTTTTTCCTGTTCATTCTCCTTGTCGTCCTCGTCGTTATAAATTTCGCTGTTTGCATAATTGTGTAATGACGTAATAAAATGTTGCCGTTGATTTAAATAAATTATACAATACGATGAACGAGCGAGCACGACGAGGCAGGACATGATGGAAGTGGAAAATGGAGAAAGATTCGATTCTCTTTTTCAATTTGAAGGCAAAATTACATTGACTGAATGGAATAAGTTTTGAATGAGATCGATTTTGTGTGATTGTGGATCCATTTTGATTTCGGTCCTTAATTTTGATCAGAGAATTTTCATAAAACTCGTACCGGCTTGGGAGGGATGGGCTTGGATGATAGAAAGAGGTGGAAAATTTTTGAATTTATTGGGCTTTCTTTAGTCAATTATTACTAGAGTTCTTTCGGCCATGCCTTGGTCTTAAACTTCTTTATAGGCAGGAAAACAAAATATTAAACGGTTCAGGAGATATAGTCGTAAGTAAATGCCAAAAAAATCCGCAACTTAATTCTCGGCCGCACTAAATGAGATCGATTTGCAATGGTCCTGTGGACAACCTTCCAAAACTAAATATCGGGATTTTCGTCATTTATTAAGTACTTTCAAGAGCTATAGTCAAAATTAAATTTACAATAATGGGATTCATTCAGTTTTGAAAATTTGAAAAAATGGATTTTTTTTTATTGGTAGAAGGTTCGAGCGTCAACCGTCCGTGGCACTGCATCTGTGTAGACTATTGTGCCAAATGGAATACTTTACACTATGAGAAATTAACCCTCAAAATTTGTATGAAAATTTTTTTATCGAAATGTGATAAATTTCCCCATTGTTTTGAGGTTCGAAAACCGTGATAATCTCACTCAGATCTGATTAAGGTAGCTATACAGCTTCTATGAAGAATAAAATATCGAAGAAACGCCAAAAAATATGTAATTAAAATGATAAGAGACGGAATATTTTCTATTATATTTAAGGCTATTAAGATTAGTTTTCAAAAATAACAAAGAAGTTAACGCTCACTAATGCCCAATTTGTTGACAGAGGCTTAGCCTCGATTTAGTTAAATCTCGGCGTAAAATACAACAAACACACTAGATTTTCGAGTTAAATCGCTTAAAGTTGAGTTTTAAATTTAAGTCTTTGTCAAAAAATTGGGCGTAAAAGTGGGAGAATTTACGACAATAATTACCAGGGCTCGGATAAATATGCATTTATATATTTAAAGCATACTTTATGGAGTAAAAATTTTGTTCAACTCACATAAAGTTAAGATTCAAATTGATTTTTAACTTCAATAAGAATTTTTATGAAGGTAGAAAAGCCGTTTGAAGTTCAACTTCACTAAACTTATTCGCAAAATGTTGGTAAGAAAAGTTTTTCCCCCATAAAGTATGCTTTAAATTTATAAATGCATATATAGCCGAGCTCTGATAATTACACACCTTAATGAATCCCCTATTTAATGTGTGCACAGTGGTCTATTCCGTTGACCCAATTCCAACCTCAACGTAACTAAAACGAATGTTCACATATCCTTTACAATAGAAATCCTTTAAAAACAGTGAATCAAAAAGACAGATTACATTAGTCAAAAAGGAAAAAAAGACAGTCTAAATCAAAAAAGAGAGAAATACAATAAAAGATTTCACATAACAAATGACATCATCCAGAAAAGAAGAATTTCAATTAAGCTAACAGTTTCTTTACCAAAAAGGATTATCTCAAAATGCAATAGAAAACTCGTCTCTTTGAGAGACGGATTGAGTTGAGTCGAACAAAGCTTCAAAGCTTGCTCACTTTCTAGTCCATTATTTTAGAGACACAAAACGAATTTCCAAAAAAAAGAAACTCTCGAAAAAAAAGAATCTAAAAAGTAGAGCAAAAAACACGAATACGAAGTCAAGGAGCATCACAAAAGCTGGGCTGTTCTCGTTTCAGTCATCTCAAGGACACGTTCGGCAACGTTCAACCTGCGACATGCATAATGCTCTTGTACTTATGCTTTGAGCGTCCTTCGGCAAAAACAACGAAAAAATTTACAAAAGAACTTGTAAAAATAACAAAAAGAATACATTCACAAAAGAGAGACAGAGAGAGAGAGCAAGAGAGATAGATGTAAAACACTTTTAAATTTATGCGGTCTACGTGAAGTTTTGCAATAGCTTCTTTCATTATTCCTCGCTATGCTTTTTATTATATCATGCTATTTTGCTATGCTATAAAAATAGCGAAGCGAAGGTACAGTGCGCGGTGCCTACACATTGTCCTATAGGAAATGGAAATTTTTTTCCGGGGTTATTAACTAGAAGCATAAAAGCCAAGCTTGTAAAAACTTATGTAATTCATCTTAAACAAATGTGCGCGCGCGCTTTGACGTCAAATTCGGGAAGTAAAAATCTCTCAACATATTTATGCGGCCATGGGTTGAAGGATGAGGAATTTTATTGTGTGCTGCTATAAGAATTTTGATTTGAGTTAATGAGGGAGAACAATGGAAGCAAAACATTTTTCAGTTTCATTCGTTATGAAGGACACACATTGTGTGTGTGTGCAGAGGATAAATTTTGCAATTGTTCATTCGAGTGTAATGCTCAGTGGCACTCACGATAAACCGTCGTCGTGTCATGTCCGTCGGGCCCATAAAACCTTCTTTAACGTATTCAAGCGCGATCGGAAAACTTTCCACTATAATTTCTTCCCACTGACTTTTATGCCCTCTTTTCATAGTTTCAGACGAACGCCTAAATATGTATTAAAGAATATTTCTTCCACACAAAAAAAAAAAAAATGTATCATGACATAAATTTCTGCATGAAAGAAAATCTCTGCGTGAAAACAAAAAAAAATATTCCATGCAAGAAATTTCTATGTATTTTCATGCATGTTTTTATATGACAAGCCCAATAAAAAGCGTCGCTTTAATCTTGAAAATGAATGTGCATTACAATGGATATTAACGCCGCTTTACCATGAATAGTAGTTGACAACATTTCACTTGTATCTCGAAAAAAATTCAAATATATTCCATTCATTGTTAAGCCCGAAAACATAATAGCATCGGCTTATCGTAAGTGAAACGTTCATTTACATTCGTCATCATCAGCAGAAAAAAAAACGAAAAAAAACATGACTGTGAACAAAAGGACGTGTGCACTAAAAAACTCCCATCGATTTGTTTAATCTTAAATGAAAAATTGATTGAAAATAATAATTTAATCATTTGAGTGCATTGAAACGAGGGGAAGGCATTACACTTTACAGTTTTGAGTTGAATAATCCACATGCTTGGGAAAACGAATACATAAAATTAATGAATCTATTATTCTCAGGCATATGTGTACCGCCCGTATCGAAAGGGCCCACATTGTCGATATGGAGTTAAGGGTAGCGGGTAATACTACACTAAATTACGGTCACAATGCCGCAAACCGGAGGTTTCTAAGTGAAAAATTCGATTTTTGAGAAATTTTTGATATTATATTTTGAAAAATCAAAGTTCTGAGAAAAACGACTCTAAAGTGTTGCCACACTACTTGAAAAGCCGAAAATCTCCTTTTTCACATTTTCGAAATTTTTTCGTAAAATTAGCTGTATCTCCTAAACTGTGATCGACAACCTGGGCCCTTTCGATACGGGCGTACACATATAAGGGATAATTTTCAAACAGAAAATAATGAGGAAAACAAGTCATATTGTGTACTCAATCCAAGATAGTGGCAAAGGTTCGGAAAAAAATGTCCTAAAGATGGCAAAAATTGCGTTAAAAACGATGAAAACAAATGCCGTTAAAATGCCCAATTTAATGCATATGGAAAATGTTCTCAAAATCATTTTGACTTAGGCATTTATGCCCAAAAAAAATTATTTCAAATATTTTGTGCTTATCTTATTAGTATGCCTCGGAATTTGAATATGTAAAAAATTAAAAAAAAAAAAACCAAAAAATATTTTAAAAAAATCAAAAAAAAAATTCAAAAAATTCAAAATATTCAAAAAATATTCAAAAAAAAAAATGCAAAAATTCAAAATATTCAAAAAATATTTTTAAAAAATGCAAAATATTCAAAAAAAAAAAATGCAAAAAATTCAAAATATTCGAAAAAAAATGCAAAAAATTCAAAATATTCAAAAAATATTAAAAAAAAAAATGTAAAAAATTCAAAATATTCAACAAAAATTCAAAATATTCAAAAAAAAAAAAATGCAAAATATTCAAAAAATATAAAAAAAAATGCAAAAAATACAAAATATTCAAAAAATATTTAAAAAAAAAAATGGAAAAAATTCAAAATATTCAAAAAAAATGCAAAAAATTCAAAATATTCGAAAAAAAATGCAAAAAATTCAAAATATTCAAAAAATATTAAAAAAAAAAATGTAAAAAATTCAAAATATTCAACAAAAATTCAAAATATTCAAAAAAAAAAAATGCAAAACATTCAAAAAATATTTTAAAAAAATGCAAAAAATTCAAAATATTCAAAAAATATTTAAAAAAAAAAATGGAAAAAATTCAAAATATTCAAAAAAAATGCAAAAAATTCAAAATATTCAAAAAAAAAATGCAAAATACTAAAAAAAAAAAAGGCAAAAAATTCAAAATATTCAAAATATTCAAAAAAATTTCAAAATATTCAAACAAAAAAATGCAAAAAATTCAAAATATTCAAAAAAAAATTCAAAAAATTCAAAATATTCAAAAATTTTAAAGTGAGAATTCAAAATTAGTTCAATTTAGTATGCCTATTAAAATTTTTATTTGTCAAATTAACAAAAAAAGCCTACTTCAGTGAATAAAATATTCAAAAAGCACAGTTAAATGCAAAAAAATCAAAAAAATTCAAAATATTCAAAATCCGAGCTCTACTTATTACTATTTTTTGGAGTGAATTTTTTTATTGGAATGAATATACGAAGAAACTGCCTCAAAATAAAATATTTTTATTGAGTTGTAAGCCGTTAAATAAGGATCTTCTCCAGAAGAGTGACCTTAAAGTATGCAACATTTTTTTTTAATTTGTGATTTTAAGAATGACGCAGGTGGCTGAGCGTATTGAAAAACTAAACACAATTCTCGTGCATTTTTTCCCGATCCCTAATTATGATTCAGTCGTTACTTCTATGGCGCTCTCATCTACACTCAAAGAGGGTCTATCTACACTAGTTAATCCGACCATATAGTCTGGAAACTATAAAAGAATTAAATTAATGATTTTCTGGCTGAGTGAATACTCGAAAGCATCGATGATGAAGCACTCCCCTCTACTCCCTCGAGTATTCAACTCGTTCAATCATAAAACAAAATCAGGGCTGTTATTTACATTCAAATGCGGTTCAAAAGGACTTTTTATATTCATTTCATTCTTGCATTCATTCACTGGATTTCCATATCATTCGTTGTTAAATAAATACTTCGCCGGGTGGAAATAAAAATAAAAAAAAAATGACAGGAAAACTCAGATCCCAGATCAACAAATAATGGTTAAATTATAAAATTAATTTTTAACAAAGAACAGATGAGAAAAAATAAACAAAAAGTTGGGAAAGGAGAAACGGTAAATTGATTTTTGCACTCGCATTTGTATTTTTGCTTCTTTTCGAGGCATTGGAAAACGTTCGCAGGACGACTCTGAATTTCAGCGAAAAAAAAGCCGAGGTAGTAAATTAAGTGGAAAAGTGTTGCGGTAAAAATGAAGCAAAAGAAACCCGAACCAAACGTCGAAAAAAAAATTATAATAATAAAAAAAAATTTAATTGAAAGGCGAGAGAGAAAATTTCATCCACTTCGGTTAAGCAAAATACAAAAAAAAAAAAAGAAATGGAAGGAAGTCCGCGCGACAAAAGGACCTCGAAACGAGTTGGAGTCAACACTTTGGAAAAAAATTTCGGACTTCGGGTCTATTTGAGAGCACAGTGTATGCACTTAAAATGTGTGTCCATGTCGGCAGATAGAGATCCGTTTGCCTTTACGGAAATAACTCAACCGCAAATGAGATAAATTGCTCGCCAGATAATTGCAACTGCAGACATCATATCCTCTCATCACACACGGAACTCAGAAAAAAAAAACGAAAAAAAAAATATTAAATAAAAAATATAAAAGAAAAATTATCGTTATTAATACTGCGCACACTTCGGTGTACATACATCGAATAACATTCAAATAAGGAATACATGTTTTCCAGCCTTATGTACATATGTATGTACAAGCAAGCAGCGGCGCGTCATGCTGGTTACTATATTTAATGTTCTCATTAAACTTAATGCTTTTTATGGGCCTATACGTTACGATATTGAATTGTTGGAGCAAGATTTCTGTATCAGAGTGTCGGTATTTATTTTGTGAGGCTGTCGCACTGGTCGAACAGGAAAGCGCCTTAGCAAATGTCCAGCCGATGAAAAATTTGAGTGAGAGTTTGGCTTCATTTTACTACTTTATGGACTTTTCTGGGAGTTCGCTCATCAATTTCACATACCAACGAAAAAAAACCTAGATTTATTTTTAAAAAAATTAACTCTGGCAACGCTGTCAGTGAGTTTTCATTCTGTTTTCATACAAACTTTAAATCGCAATATCTGCGATCCCCAAAAACGAAGTGCAAATTTGGATTTAGGGGTTATTTTATGTATATCGATCAAAAACTCCTAGACAGGTCCATAAAGTAAAATGATTCCGATAGTTTTTCTATTTTAGAAGGGCCCATTTTCAGACATTACCGCTCCTGTATTTCATTACATTTGATAATTTTTAATTTAATATTCAATTGATTTCATGTTCGCGCACTTGTCAGAGCTGTAGTTGTAGTTGTAGTTGTATTTACAGGCTTATTTATACTTTTAGTATTACTATCGTAATTATATTTTTTTTTTATCGATAAAAATATTTACAGCTATAAAGTTTGAGAGTACAAATAAAATATTCATACCCCTTAATGAATTTTCAGTAAAAGCTTGCAAGCTTTTTTACTTTAAATATTAGGGGGAAAAAACCCAAAATTTCCTGAAAAGTTTGAACCCTTTAAGGCACAGAGAACAATTTGTCGCCACATACTCGTAGGTAAGTTTAACGATTTATAGCAATATGGCAGATGCTTTTAATTGCTGATATTATTTGGGGACAAATTTGTACTTTATGCGTTAAAGGGTTAAACGGGGTTTCACCAACTGCAGAAACATAACTTTTAGTATTTATTCGACTTTACACTAACTGCTTACCATATGGAATTGTCCAACAATGCAACACTGTCATGCTCTGTCTTATTTTTGCATTGGTAGCACCGCTCTGATGTTATTCATTTGGCAGGGTTGCTTCCGTAGTGCCTTTGAAAATGGCAGCATTGCAAGACAAACTCATACGTTCGACAGTTAGTATAAGGGTTTGCATTTTTTAAGTTTTTTTTAAATTGAATGTACATTCTTGGAATCTTATTAGATCGCACACTAATCACAAATCTGGCATAAATCAAAAAAACTTTTTTTCATAACATTTTTCATATTTGACTGCATTTTACTGCAAGAAAAAATTAAACAAAAAATTAGAATTTTCATTGATTTATTCAGAAGGAAATTCATGCAAAAAAATACTATTTTTTTTGACAAGCTTCAAAAGAGCTAGGTCCTTACCAGGGGCGTACGCCGAGAAAGAGTGCTCTGGAAGGCCATATGTTGGCCAGGATGGTAGATCGGACAATTAAAAGACATTAGAACATAAACAATTTGGGAGCGTATTTGGAAGATTAGTCTATTTTATGCCTAAAAATACTATAATGGGAAAATTGGACTATAGTGACGTCATCAAGCAAGGGCGTAGCAAGAGAAAGACTGCTTTGGGAGCGCTTTTATTTGCCACAGTGGTATATTGAGCAATTATAAGACATTATCAGAAAAAAATTTTGGGGGGCCAAGAAGAAGTTTAGAGACTTTTGGACCAAAAACCAAAAAAATCCCAAAATTTTGTGACGTCCGAGATTTCGATGAAAATTAATACAAAGAATAAGTGAAAAATGCTAAGAACTTTAGTACTAAAACTTTTTTAAAAAACTTATTAGAACTAGTCTTTTTTGGACCAGTTTGGAACTAGACCCATTTGGAACAGCTTGTCATCAGTTCATCGGATCGCAATACAGAGTAAGGCCCCTGGGATGTTCGTTCGAAAAGTAAAAATTTTTGAGTTGGGCCGCTTTTGTGTTTAATGTGCGAAATAGATTTAAAAAAAAAAGTTCTTTCATAAGAAAATAGTAAGTTTTTTTAGGATAGCACACATAATTGGAAGCTCAGTTTTGTTCAGCGTGATTAGGTTTCGACATTTATAGTTTAATAAATTTTTTAATAATTTTCATTAGATTTGTATATTTTAAGCTAGTAATTGATTTAGTAATTGATTTAATAGGTCATAACATGAAAAGCGATTTTCAAACTTGAATAACATTCGAAAATAACAGAGCCTAACAAGAAAAATCAGTTTTAAAAAAGTAAACTCAACGATCACTTACAGGGTTTCTTTAACCCTTTAACGCATAGTCGGCAAAATTTCCCTCTCCCCCACATAATTTTAACGACTTATAGTGCATTGTCCTTGTAAAATTCCTACAAATCGTTAATTTTGAGCAGGGAAAATTTTGTCATATATCCGCTAAAGGGTTAACGTGAATGTTTTGCAAACATTTTATATCTTTAAACATTAATTTTCTCTTTAAATACTTATTATCTTATTACTCTTAAATTTGTTTAAATTTTTAATTTTAATTTTAACATTTTACAAACACACATACTTACATACATATATGTATATTTTAATGTTGTGATGCTGCTTCGCATTGAGTTTCTTTAATAAGCTTCAATTTTCGAACATATTTAACTATATTACTATGTAACTGTTTTTTAATTTTTTTTAATAAATATTTAATTGAATCTCATTATTGTCAGTAGTTTTCGAATTTCTCAATTTTTCTATTTTAATTTTATTTTCTCACACTTAAACGACTATATTTCGATAGAGATCAGATCAGCGTTATTTATCGAGTGTTTAATTTTTTTAACTTTCTTTTTTTAAACGGGAATTTACAGCGAACAATGTACACACAAATTAGGCAAATAGATAACACATTTTCATAGTTTCGTAATTTATTTTCGCTTGAATTTATTGCACGCAATAGATATAGTCAGCTTGATGTCGCAATAATTTAATTAGTCTATTTACGGTTTCAATTTCGATTTAAGTTGCAAATTAATGAGTTCATTCGAATGCGCCGGCGGCGCGAACGAGCCTCTCTCTCTCTTAGGCGCGACTTTTTTGAATTTATTTATTTTTTAATTATTATTTGCTAGTCTAATTTTGCAATAAATAAATTCAATAAATTTTTGGTACATCAAAAGTGTTATTTATAGCATATTTAATTATATACAAATTAGTTTGGTTTACGCGCAGAGCTGCTTTGAAGCTTAACTATCGTGCGTTCACACGAGACCATAGCCAAACAATTCAGGAAAACTTTTTCCTAAACTGTCTCGCTTTTACTAAAAGAAGGCATTTCAATTACACTAGCTTACAAAAAAAATGGACTTCGCATGGGCATCGATTACGCAAATGACATCGATTTTTTGAGTAATCTTTTCCAATAGTTCTATGCGATAAAAAGATACCCGAACGGTTAAAATCGAAGATTTATCGCACGGTCATTAGCAGGAGTGGGCATGAGAGCTCCATGGAGCTGTGAGAGTAAAAACTTGTTTAGCAACACAAAAAGCAGCGACAGAGAAGAGAACGAAAGAGTTGTCAGTGAGAGAATATGAACCAATCAGAAAAGGCTGTAGCTACATTCTAAAAAGAGAAAGCAAGCGAAAAGTTTTTAACGTAGAATGCTTTGCATAGTTTTGCGTATGAAATCATTTGTTTTCCACTCTGCCTGTTATTCGCCGCATTCAAGTTCTAACTTTTTCAAAAATTTTTAATATCCTAAACATTTTTCTCAGTGCAGAGTAAAGCGCAGGCAGCACATTTTGCATGTAAAAGCTTCAATGTAGTGGTGCCCACCCGTGGTCATTAGGCCCGTTGCTCTTTACAGTTCAGAGTGTTGGCCAATAATAATGGAAACAAAGATGCTTCGCTGGATCTCCGGGCTGACACGTCGTGATCGGATACCAAACGACACGATCAGAAATCGATATGGAGTCGCTCCAATAGTTGGTATGGACACGTACTGCGTGCTGGTGAGAACACTTTGGCAAAGAGAGGTTTGAGGCTTGAGGCAAGCAACGGATCTAACTAATCGAGGATGCAGTGGATAGAAGAAAATGGAGAAAAAATTCAAATCATGCGGACCCCGGTATAAGCCGGGAATGAACCCGTCGAAAGGCACGCGTCAACGGTGATCGTAGAGCCTGGCCTTAATATCATGGAAACATGCAAAAGAAAGCCTTCCAGGCCCTCTTCCAAGGAGCCCTTCCTTTGGTGATCTTGTTCAAATAGACAAACTCCGCAAGAGTGACTATAACCGTAAAACTTAAAGCTCAAAATCCAATATTGCGAGAGCTCGATGCGAGACGCCGAGACGTCGCGCAAATATTTTACGTGACGCATTTCAATCTCCAATGAAAGTTCTGCGTCGCGCAGATGATAGCATTATTTCACTTCTAGTAATGCACTATTTGAACCAAGTACCAATCGAACAAGTACCGAGTACTGATAAAAATTATTCGCTATCACTGATGTTCTCGCTTATGACGGCTATAACTGCTGCTGAACTTGTTCACTACTTAATTTTTTTTTATTTTCAAACAAATTTTGCTTAAAGTTTTTAAAATTAGCAAAAAATTTTATTTGAACATTTTTGGTTTCACTAGTTTTAACGAGTACCGGTACTTGGTACTTGGGTATACCCAATAGCGAGTACTTAAAAAAAATATCTACATCATTAGTGGTCAAACTGCCTCGCAACGAGAAATATTCAATTTTTCGAACTTTTCTCGCTACGAGCGCTCGCAGTGCGATACATTGGAGCCTGAGCCATACGATTGAGTGTATTGAAATATTTGAGCGTCTCGCATTGGGCTCTCGCAATATTGGATTTTGGGCTTAAAGCTTCTTGCGTTTTTCCGTTTCTTTTCTCTAAACGGGAAAAAGCCAGCGCTGCTGAGATCTTCTCATGTGAACTTGGTATAAGTTCGAATACAAAGGTGAGACCTTTTTCGATGACTGCAAATTATTTAATTGACACTAAGAAAATATCAAAGCGAATTTTGCTTTTTTGTGAAAATGTTGAGCGATAATATTTTAAGCACCCACACAGTCCCTTTGAATTGCCTTCAAAGAAGTTAAAGGATATTTGATTTAATTTAGCCCAAACACCCATCGAAAAATCGTTTGAGTAATTCGATTTGTCGCCAGCCGCTAAAAATTTCACGCCGCATTTTGATGTTTTTTTTTTGTGTGCATTTTTCATAAACACGAATTTTTTGCGACAAATTTGATTTGGAAAAATGCCCTGCAGACGAGCGCACACAAAGTGTCTTGAGCCCTGCGGGTATCAAAAATTCGCACCGAAAAATAGTATTGACACCAGAGCAGAAATCGATAGAAAGTGAGAGGAGGAGGAAATCGGAAAATCAATCGAATGCGAAGCCGAATACCAACGGCAATGAATGACAAACAGCAATTTATAAAACCAAATTGAGTTGTGGCCCAGGCGCAGCACATCATAGCATATCGGAGCATAACATACATAGCGTAGCATAACATAGCATGGCATAGGATATGCTTCGGATCCGTACGCGATTACTTAAAGCACTTTGTGCGCACACCATAGCAACCGCAGCGCAAATGAAATCAAATTGTTGTCTCTTGAGCCTTGCCAACGGAGTGCTAGCATACCTTTAGGCACAAAGTAGCGCAATCCAGCATTAATACAAATAGTGAAGGTAAATGCAATCAGCTTCATCAAAGTAATCACCAACAACGGCAATAGCAATGGCGATGATAGCAACGTGGATGCCATTAGGCGCTAACATTCATATTCGAGTATGAAATCGTTGCCTCCGTTCCCTCCACCTGCTTCAGTTTTAATGCTTTCGAAGGTGCCGGCTCCACCACTAACACCACCACTAGCAGCACCACCACCACCACTCACAAACTGCATTGATGATAGCGTTGCCTGGTGCTGCTGAAGCTGTAGCTGTTTATGTAATGGTGTCATTGCCACTGGCAAAAGAGGAGGTGTCCTAGCAGCCGCAGCGGTAGCATCTGCAGCAATAATGTGAGGTTTTGCTAAATTCGCATGTGACTCCACCAACATTCCAAGGGGTTTTGTCGCCGATAATTTGGTATTCGTTGTGTTGTTGCATGCCATTGGTGCCATCAGCATTCCCATAGTAGTAGCTGGCGCTGTTGCTGTTGCTATTGCTATTGCTGGTGGTCCATGACGTGACGATGATGATGTTGACGATGATGTTGCCGTTGATGAGCCCGAATTCGTCGAGGACGATGCGGTGTATAAACTATCCGAAACACTGCCCATGCCAATAGCAGCACCAGCAGCAGCAGGAGCAACGGGACTGCCAATATAATTTCCATAATAGTTCAAAGCCGCCGTCAATGGTGTGCCGGTGGATGCTACTGCTGCTGCTGTTGTGGGCGACGCTAGAAGATGTTGCTGTTGCCGGTGATATGTGGGCGCTTTCGGCTGATGCTTGTAATCGTATACATTAGTGCGTTGTTTCGCCGTTGGATTCTTGTAATCCGCAAAGGATTTTCCAGTTCCAGTTCCGGTTCCTGTTGAAACGATTGTTGACCTTGTCATTGCGCCATCATTGTTAGCACCACCACCTCGCGATACGATGAAATTATCGAAATTTTCTGTTGAAGAAGCATTCGAGGCGCTCGAATTACGACGCACTGCACAAGGATGTTGTTTTTGTTGTTGGTGTTGTTGGTGTTGTTGATGATATGGCGGCTGCTGCTGGCGTTGTTGGTGGTGGTGGCTCGTGTACTTGTTGTTTCCGGTGATTGTTTGTTGCAATTTTGTGTGGTGTTGGTTCGCCTGTGACATCGACGACGTTGATGAGGAAGATGTCGAGAGTGACGAGGAGTTAACGGAACCCGCTGGTGGATTTTTATACTTTGGCCTTTCTTGTTGATGCTGTTGTTGCTGGTGATACTTGTAGCGATTAGATGGTGATTTACTTGAAAACAATGTAACACTCGACGGTGTGTGCAACAACATACTCGCCGATGTTGGGGGCGCAGCATTCAACATTTCGCTATTTTCCGTTGCATACATCAAGTAGTCATCAACGGTGCCATTACCTTCATCATCATCATCATCACCGATCACTTGACTCATGTAATGATTTCCTCCTTTATGATTGCTTGTGTCATTAACTGGTGTAATAGCGCCACCAATATTGTGCTCATTCTCACCGTACAATGTTGATGCAGTTATGCCACCAACACCACCACCACTACCATCGCTTGTTGTCATTAACAAGGATGGCGACCAAGCCTTTTTGTTGCGTTGTTTCCTTGAGTGATTTTGTTGTTGAAACTGTTGTTGCTGTTGTTGCTGTTGCTGTGCATAATACTGACCTACTTTGGCGAAACTGCTTTCATCGAAAGGACTACGCGGATATATGGTAGATGAAGGTGCCAGAGGTGCCGATGTTGTCACATCAATTTGCGTTTGATGAAAATCAAAATTGTCACCGAACATTTGCGTCTTATCGGCATCTTCGCCATCGCTCTCAACGCCACAACCGATGCCGCCATCATCCACATCCACTTCAGCGTCGTTGTAATGTAAAAAATTCTTCGCATTATCGTAATCGATTGATGGCGTCGTGTCGGCGGTCTTGTGCCGTTGAAAATGCGCCAAGTAACTCTCATACTTGCCGGAGGATTTGACTTTGAAATCCGTAAAATCATCGGAGCGCATATTTCCAGCGTAATGTTGCTTCTGTTGCTTTTGTCGTTCCTCCTCCTGTTCTTTCTGAAAATGCTGATTGAGCGAACGATAGAAATCGCTTTCAGCTAAATTCTCATTATAGGAATGAGCGCGAAAATTGCGTCCTCCCGAATGGTGGTGGTGATGTTGTTGCTTTCGTTGTTGCTGATACCAATCAATGTTCGCTGAGGAGTCATCTTCCACATCGTTGACAAGAATTCGTATGCCTTCCTCGCCCAAGTGGTTTCGATAGAAGAAATCACTGTCGCCGCGCAAAAGTGATTCCTCCGCCGCCTCGGGGTCCGCCAAATCAAGCGCATAGCTTGCAGGTAGACTCTCTAGAAAATATTCTGACATTTTCGGGTGTTCATAGCGCAACGTGACGGGTGGTAGTGGTGGTGGTGGTGGTTCATCGCCCAAGCTGAAGGCGGTATTGGTGACACCGACGGCAGTTGGTCCGCTGAAAACCGAGGCGTAA
The DNA here is from genome assembly GCA_020466095.1 of Chlorops oryzae. NCBI lineage: Eukaryota > Metazoa > Arthropoda > Insecta > Diptera > Chloropidae > Chlorops > Chlorops oryzae. Next base: position 27,946,136 of record CM035809.1, on the reverse strand, counting down.
TCAGAGCTGCTAAGCGAATCGGAATGTACATTTTTCGCCATGGGTAGCGTGCCCACATTCTCATAATTGGCGGACTTTGCGTTGGCAGCACCACCACCACCACCAACCGCAGAAGCACTCCGTCTATGATGAGCCTTCAATTTTGTGCGACAAGGCTGGGCATATTTCGGTTCCGCGTTATGAGCCGTTACCAACTGATGGTCGAACTGATGGCGTTGCTCCAAGTATTGTAATCGCTGTTGTTCGCCCGTAACCCGACCAACGGAATGTACAGATTTCTTCTGTTCCTTCAGATTCTGATCGAAATTCTCCTCGAGGTATGCGTCCAAATATTGCAGATTCCTTGTCAGATCGATTTCGGACTTGTAGCTCTTATAAATCGTTGCGTGCTTCCCACCGGCTCTCGCATGGTTCTCGTAGTTGGATATATTGGCACGGTCATTGATGAAACGAAAGCTATCGTCTTTGGCCAGGGGATTGAACGTGCCATCGGATCCATCGCTATAAATCGAATTGCCTCGGATGACACGACACTTCTCGCGGATTTTCTGTATACCCTGTCGGGTTTTAGCCTGAAGTCGCTCGAAATAGTTGGTGGGTGCTGTGGATTTCGTGGCGCCACAAACGCTTCCTTTGCGCGCCAACACTATCGACGATTGTACCGTCGTCGTCGCATCGTAGGTCCGACGGAGGCTATTGATGCTTTGCGTACGATTCGGATAGCTTATCTTCAGTCTCTTTAGCTGTGGTGGTATCGATAATGTTGTGGTATCCGACGTTGACGACGTTGTATCTGAGGTCTTCTCGCGCAACTGTAGCTTTCGCAGCGAAAAGTGCTTGAAGACGGCGGCCCGAGATTTCTTCGCGCTGACTTTCACCTCCTTTGATGGGTTGTTTTGCGATGTGAAATCTTGCCGTTCAAAGCGACTGATCGGCAGGCCGCCATAGTAATATGATGCACCGCCGCCGCTACTACTGCTCGAGTACTGCTCCTTGAGCAGGTGGCGTTGCTGCCTCTGCTGTTCGAGTTCGTAGAGTCTCTTCAGCGAACGCTCCGAACGATGCTTCTTAATCGGACGCTGCAGCGTGGACGTACCGCCTCTCAGACAAGTGTTAACATTAAGCGTCATTCCAGCATGCGTAGTATCGTCGTCGTGAAATATGGAGAAGGGATTCGTTATTACCGTGCTGTTGCTATCGTTGGCGGGCGCCATCACCTTCTGCTTACTTAAGTAACTATTTGGCTTATAGACTAAATGCTTATGATCTAATACAACTACAACTTGCTCAGTGCCGTCGGAAATCAAGTGTTTGCTCAATAGACTAAGATCCGTTTCAGATCTAATGCGTCTCAAATGGAAACGCTTGCGACGTTTCAGACGACGCAACTCTTTGAGCGAGTTCGAGACCTGCTTACGTAAATACGGATAAAATGGATTATTTATACTTAGTTTCTGCAATAGTGTGGGCGAGTCATCTGGCTGTTCGCCACGAACACGAATAACACTTTCACTCTCACGTTCATTCTCATCATGATGTTCACCGTGCAACCCTGTGCTAAACGCAACCCTGTGTGGCGAGTAAAACTGTCGATTCTCGCTGCTACTATTATTGTCTGTTGCTACTAAATGATCGCCATTTGCTGTTAAATTTAGCTTGAGTATTTTACTATTTGTGTTGTTTAATTTAACGCTAACACTATCGATGTTATTCTCAACATTCAGATCCTTATTTGCTAATGGGATGCTGTTATTATTACTGGTACTACTACTGCTGCTGCTGCTGTTCCTGTTATTATTACTACTACTGCTAACTCTGCTGTTGTATTTGCTGCTACTACCAGCTGTCTGTTGTTGTGTTGCTGTTACTGCTGTCTCTGTACTAATGCTATTGGAACTGTTAAATCTATTGTGACTGATGTTACTGCTAATTGTGTCTTTGTCTGAATGCTGACTTCGACTTCGCGATTGCGATTGAGTTGGAGTTTCAGATTGAGATTGAGTCGGAGTTTTTCTGGTGGTCGCTTCGAGCGACGACTTTTCTAAAGCTTTATAGTCTTTGTCTCTAAAATTGTTGTTGTCATTAAAAGTAGTTTTTATTGTTGTCGAGGCTGAGGAGGAGTCTTCTACCATGCTGCCACTTGTAATGTTAGTAATGGCAGTATTCTTTTGTTTAACGTCCATTAAGTCCGTAACAACGTCATCGTCAACATTTTTGGCTACATCAATGTCCTTCATTTTCTTCTCACTTGCAACGTCAACGTCAGCTTTAACGTCATTGTCATGCATTCGGTCGTTGTCATTGTCCGTCTCGTTCTCGTTCTGTTTATCGTTGTCTTTCCCGGTCTCATTCGCAATGTCCTTATTGTTCTCATTGTCGTTGGTGGTGTTGTCGTTTTCATTGTCGTTTTCGTTGTCGTCCTCATTGTCGTTCTCGTTGGCGTCGTTGTCATCAATGTTACTGTCGTCGTCGTCGTTGTTGTCGTTGTTGTCGTTGTTGTCGTCATTGTTAGTATTCATATTTAGCGTGTTATTGTTATTGGTTGTGGCATTATTATTAATTGCCTGCTAGACTCTAGTAGGCGGTTGTAATATCATTGCAGCCATTCGTACCTTCATTGCTTCCGGTGATCCGCCGACGATACCGACTCCCAAATGATGTTGTGATTGCTGTAAATGATGCTGTTGTCCTCCGATTTGATGATGTTGTTGAAGTTGTTGCTGTTGGTGCTGCTGTTGCTGTTGTTGTTGCTGCTGCTGATGATGGTGAAATCCGGCTGGTGTTGTGTAAATTGAATCACCTTGAGGGCCACTCGTACTATCCGAACGTGATTTCAAATCGGCCTTTTCACTGTGGAAAATACAAACACATGCACAGAACGAATTAGCATCACAAAATATTTGAAGGATATCTCTTCTCTCACTCAAAATTACATCAGAAAATTAATAACCTAATCAATTATAGCGTCGTTGATATTTAACACAAATACAAGTGTGTACACAGCAATTTAGTTCAATAGCTACAGGCGGATTTTTAGGTGCAGTCTCGCTCGTTGATGAAGCTGTTTGAAGCCAATCAAACGCTTTAGCTTCCGGCTACATTAAGTTAATTATTTTTGTCCTTTTTAATGAAGGCGATAGAAGGCAAATGAAAGAAGTTTGGCTTTTAGTGTTGATTGATGGAAAATATTAGGCAATTTTCACTAAACCAATAGAGGTCATGATTCATGACTCAAAGCAAAGGAAAGCCTGTGAAAATTTCAATATTTCAATTGAATTCACCGAGGAGTTTTATAAGGAAGAGTTCCATGAGTTAAAAGTCCATTCTTCAAGGAGTTATTCTCAAACAGAGAAGAACCTTCTAAAGGCAACTAAAAAGACCCCTTTGAACCCCGTCTCAAGACGTGAATATCTCTACCATTTCAAGGAACGAAAGAGGGCAGTAAATAATTTGTACAAGGATGCGATGTATATAAATCATCCAGGATACTTCAAAAATTCCATTTTTGGCAATATAAATAAATTGAACGAGGAAGTTCGTCCCTCTTTTTTCATGGTGCTGCATCTTTGAAGTCATTAATTTGAAGCAGAAATTTTCTATTGCTAGAAAAGCGCCAAGGATAACGACTTTTTTTCCGGTTCCGGTACGAAAAATTATCAGCAGTAGCTTTTCACAATACCTTAAAATATAAATTCAAATTTATGCCAAAACATGAAGTGCCTATTTATTTCTTGAGGATATCTATGTTTCCAGAGTTGCACATCGTTTCTATTTATTTTTTTTTGGTATTTTTTGGTTTTTTTTTTAAATCCTAAAAACACAGAAGCTCTCTTACTACGTTTACATATGGATGGATGAACCATAAATTTCAAATAAATTTTACTTACCTGTCCTTATCTGATGATTTATAGCCCGAAGAACCTGTGAAATGAACAAAAGAAAAAAAATATAAAATAAATTTGCATAAAAGGTAGAAAGAACAATAGGATTATGACATTGGAATGAGACCGAAAATACAGCATGTGTGTGAATGAGAGACATAAGAGAGAGAGAGAGAGAGAGAGAGAGAGAGATAAATTGAAAAGACCAACACAGAACGAATAAAGCCTGAATGACCAATGTTTTATCCTTCGCAACCTTTCATGACAAGACACTGTTGGTAAATTTTGAAATATTGCCTAAAAGTATGCAGTGCTGATTTTTAGAAACGTTCGTTCAAGTATTTATTGATTTGAGAGTGAGGAAGGCAGTAACATTTTTTCAAGTTGAAAATAAAAAAAGTAATTTATCGTGATGAATTGCAATAGACACAAAAATATTAAGCAAATGGAAGCTTTAAGAGAAGCCTTTAAGAGAGACATAGCAGTAGTAATAATAAAATAAAATAATAAAAAATAATAAAATACAAAGAATATTAGATTAAAAATCTTACTTCGAATTTCTATCTTAAGCCAAAATTGATAAGCTAAAAAATGTTTAGAATATTCCCTGCTCAATCCAACAAAAAAAAAAGAAAAAAGCTCCCCATCCTCTAAAGAATTTTATTCAAATTTCAATGTTCTTCGGAAAAGGCATTAATCTAATGAAATTTTATTCAAATTCATGTTTTTTGAATTATCTCCCTTCATATATTCACATTCTAATTGACATTTTGATTGGCAGTTTAAGCAGTACGACTGGGGTTCGTTCGTTCGTTAGTTCGTCGGATGGGGTTGATTTGGTTATTGTCGGCTTGGTTATTTTGCCAATTTTTCATGCCAACAGAAACAAAGGACACACGGAGGAGCGTTGAAGCAATCGCATAAGTTGGAGCATTAAAAGCAATATTCGCAATTCGCAATTTTCACTCCAGAAAGGGGTGAAAGAAAGCTTTAAGCTGCTTTCGTTTTCTCGCTTAGAAACACCTGCTGCCAAAATAATCCTTCTTTACTGTCAACGGCAGGCGACAGCCATTGACGACACCAACACCGTCAACGACAAAGCCAACTACACCGAATCTGGCATCGGCATCGTCACCGGGATCGGCATCGGATCGAATGGGATCGGCATCGACCAAACAAGAGTTTCATTTTCCAATTCAATTTTCCTTTCAGTGGATTTTATTGCTGTACCAGCTACTCGTGAATTGAATTTTTTTTCGCAAAAAAAAAAATTATTCCGTAACCGAAAGTTTTTGCGTTGTAGAAGGTGCTGCTGCTGTGTTCACTCCTTGCTGCCAGCCCATCGGCAGCATCGGTATGAGAGTTACCCAATTAATTGAATTTCGTGAAACTGCCATTGAGCGTTGAAAAGTGTAAATTAATAGTGGTGGCGCGTTCGACGCTCCAAGTTTAATTGAAGTCCCAAAAAAAAAAAAAACATAACTTTGAATATTTCGTCTCTTGCTGTTCCATAACGTGCAACGCAGTCCTGAGGCAGGCGGCGGCGCCGGCGGCGCTTCAAATTATTTCGAGTTCAGTGAGAGTGCAAGTGGCTTAGCCTCTAAATTGACTTATTTGCATATTTTCGGAAATAGCAATAAATTTTTGCTTAAGGTTAATGTACTTCAACTTTCAATTGTATGAGAATTCCCCTTTTGACTTTGGCTGTCTATAATGCCGGCCCCTCTAATGCCTGCAATGTGCCGTCCCTAACTGGAAGACTGGATGGAAAAACTTAGTTGTGGGTGCGAACTTGAAAGTTTCAAGAGCATTGTAATTGGCAAAAAACTTTTCAAGTGCCATTTAGAAAGCAATGAATAAATTGCTTAATAAAATTGTGATTAAGTGATATAAGAAGTGCTTTTTTCTCTCTCATGCAATAGAAAATACTTTTTAAAGCTGGAAGGAAGCGGAAAACTTTTCCGACTCAAAGAAGAAATTAGACTGAGCTGAGAGAGAGAGAGAGAGAACGTGCGATATCGTTAGACGATAAGAAAACACTTAGTCTTTGGGGTTTTCAATTTGTGAAAATGGAACTTTGCGACATTTTTTTGTGCAAGATTTTTTTTTTGCGTGATTGGAAGAGGAGCCACCTACACCAGAAGCGAATGAATTTGAATCAAATTTGAATAGACGAGGCATCAGCCTAAACAAAGATGAAGAAGTACGACAAAAGCTTCTACGATTGGGATAAAGTCGACCAGAGACGAGAACACTTAAGGACATTGCAGAATAGAAAAACTGGGTGGACTGCGTGGAAAACATAAATATGTAAGTACATATATAAAAATAGAAAATAAATAAAAATACATTAAATTAGAAATGAATTATTCAAAAATTAAAATAAAGAAATTTAAAATTGTAACTTACAAAAAAATTAAATATAAAATAAATATTTAAATTAAACCAAAAAATTAAAATGAAGATGGTGATGATGATGGTGAGGTTGGTGATGATGGTAAGGTTAGTGATGATGGTGATGATGATGATGATGATGGTGATGATGATGGTGATGGTTATGATAATGGCGATGATGATGATGATAATGATGGTGATGATGATAATGATGGTGATGATGATGGTAATGATGATGATGATGATGATGATGATGATGGTGATGATGAAGATGATGATGATGATGATGGTGATGATGAAGGTGATGGTGATGATGGTGATGATGGTGATGATGGTGATGATGATGATGGTGATGATGAAGATGATGATGATGATGGTGATGATGAAGATGATGATGATGGTGATGATGATGGTGATGATGATGATGATGGTGATGATGAAGATGGTGATGATGATGGTGATGATGATGGTGATGATGATGATGATGGATGATGGTGATGATGATGATGATGGTGAGGTTGGTGATGATGGTGAGGTTAGTGATGATGGTGGTGATGATGATGGTGATGATGATTTTGATGGTTATGATGGTGATGATGATGGGGAGGTTGGTGATGATGATGGTAAACAGATATCCTTCTACACTACCTGTTGCGAACACAAAACCGAAGAGGACAGCTAATCAAAGAGGAGGAAGATAAAGCGAAGTTTTGTCTCTATATAAGCACTAGGGTATCTCAAAAAAAAAAAACCAAAAATAAAAAAAAAAATAAAAATTGACCACCTTTTATTGACAAAGGGTATAGCCGTCTGCGGCCCCCTTCTTAGGTTCTTGTTGCACAGTGTCCTTGAAAAATCCTTTTTAATAAGTAGGTACTTATTTATTATTTTAAATTAAATACGATAATTTGTAAGTGAGCACTAGCCGCGAGCATTATATTTGGAAATATTGAAAATGTATCCAAATACAATAAAAACTAAAACTAGCCAAAATTATCGCTAGGGGAAAATAAATAAAAAGGTTTAGGCACATTTTTTTTATTGTTTAACATTTTATACATTTTAGGTACAAAAGAAATTTTATTATTTTATTCTTTATTCAACAGGATAATTACAAAAAATTGAGGTTGTTGAAGCGAGGTATTTAATATCCTGATTATTTGCAGTTGGTTATTGTCGAGTTTGGTGATATCACTGTACATGCTGGAGCATTTGGGCATTTTGTGGCTTGACCAACCGCTTCCCCGTTACAATATTTCAAGGCAACTGTGTAAACTGCGTCTTTTAATTTGCATTGCATTTCTTGGAATTCACACCAATTTTTTCTAAGGACACACCATGCTCCTGGTGTTTTAACACAAATTGGACCATATTGGTCACAAAATTTACTTTTAAAACACCATATACTATCATCGCAAGAAGCAACGCAGAATAGCAACATGCCCAAAAAGATGATCAATTTCATTTTAACGGAGTAGGTACACACTTAACTCACAACTGAGGAAGACTAGTTAAATGTTGGGCCCTTATATACAAAAAATTTTAGCTCTCTAAAGCCTGCAATCAGCGATACTGCATAGTGATACCATTGCCAATGATACTGAAAATAATAATTAGCTTTCTAAAAATGTCAATTGAATAAACATAGTCTATGTCTAGTCTATGTTGCAGGCGGGCTTTCCCAGGTAAACATATAAATAAAACTTAAATTCGTTGTTGTACTTCTTATTTTTAATTAAAAACTTTTTAAAAAATCAACAAACTTCAAAAGTATTAAATATTGTTGACTTTTCAATTGCGTGGTCTGACTCCGTCTCTATACGCAATGGCGTAGCGGATGCCCCCTTTAACCCACCTCGCTAGGCTACTGTCTATACGGACTATTAATTTAGTTTTTTTTTTAACGGGGATTGGATTGCTAAAGCATGTCTGATAGTCTCCAGCATAGACATATTCCTAAAAATTCCTTTATTTAGATAAGCCGCTCGAAAAGTCATCTTTCGATTATCAAAATTATCGAATGTCAAAATTATCGATAAACGAAACTATCGATGATCATGGTGATGGTGAGATTGGTGATGATCGTGATGATGATGGTGATGGTGATGATGATGGTGATGATGATGATGATGATGATGATGGTGATGATGATGGTGACGATGATGGTGATGATGATTGTGATGATGATGATGATGTGATGATGATGTGATGATGATGATGGATGAGTGATGATGATGGTGATGATGATGATGGTGATGATGATGATGATCGGATGATGATGATGATGATCGTGATGATGATGATGATCGTGATGATGATGATGATCGGATGATGATGATGATGGTGATGATGATGGTGATGATGATGGTGATGATGATGATGATGAGTGATGATGATGGTGATGATGATGGTGAGATGATGGTGATGGTGATGATGACGGTCATGGTGATGATGATTATGACTTACAATCTTCAGAAATTCTGCGAGTCTTACGTGTCCCATTTTACAAACCAAATGAGAATTATAGGCGTCACGCTAACATTTTATTCTATGCACTGATGTCAGAACGAGGGGTTTTTTTCCGTTTCGATGGAATTTTTCGATTTTATCTTTAACCAAAAATCGATTCAAATATGTACAAGAGATTTTTATTGATCACTTTCCTAAAGAAATCGTAAATAAAGAGATTTTTTACAATATCCAAGGGAAAAGAGTCACCAAAATACTGCTTAGCATCAGTGCTGGTTGCAAAGTATGGAGAATTGAGTAAGAGTTTTCCAATAAATTAAGTTTACATTTTAAGATATATCTTCCGATAGTACTATCGACACTATGGATATTTCAGACTATCGAGACTATCGATGGTCGCAACTATCGATATTTCTCCACCTCTATTGAGAAGTGTTTTTCATTCTGATTGTTTTTCGGCAGTCCCGCGCTTGTCCGTCGATTGCGTGACATTTGTGAATTTGTGTGTGCGTCCATAGCCATACGTAAATTTGCATTTGGACGTTGTGTACCTTTTGCATATTTTCGCCTTGTCTGCTTGTGAAGAGACGATAGAGACGATTTTCTTTCTCATGAGAGCGAACTCTCTGCTCTAAACCGGTTTGTACTTTTGTGTATTTGAGTTGTTTGTGGGTGAGGGATGTGGTATGGGAGAGCTTTTTTTATCTTCCCCGTGCGCCCCTCTCCCACAAACAACAATGATGAACGTGTTGAACGCACATTGAATCACGTTAGAAAAATTGAAATAGCTTCTAAAAACTATACAAAAGTAGAGTTTTGCCATAACTGTTGATTCTTTCCTCTTTGAGGGGCCCACGCCTAAATCCAATAATGGACTAGAGAAGGCAAACAAAAGTCAGGAGAAGCTAGGCTAATTAAAAATAGCTCGAACCAAGAGCAAATCAAGCAAAAAAGGAAAAATAATTATTTATTTCTCCATTAAAGTTTTAAGCGAGAATTGCAACAAAAGGAAAACTCATTAGAAAATCCTTTCTAACGACACTTTTCCAGAACTTTTTTGCAAATGCGAAAAATTAAAAGCGCAAATAAAACGCGTTCCGAAAGGACGAAGAATAAAAATGAAAAAAAAAAATTAATATGAAAAGTGCGAAAGATGAAAATGAAAATTTCGTAAAAATGATGATGATGCCGCCGCCCATCGTCCGAGAAGACAAACAAAAAAAGCAAAAGACCAAAAAAAAAAAGAGTATAAAAAGCTAACTTAACACCGAGCAGACTGTCTATGACGACTCTTGGACACGTTGGCTGTGAAAAAAACAAAAAAAAAAATGCCCGCTCCTACCCGAAGGCACAGTCGGAGTTTTTCGCTTTCGCTAATGAATATTTTATAGGGATTTATTTGTTCTTTATAAAAGTCTTGCCGGCGGTATGAGCAGCAAGACAAACAGAAATTTCGATTTTTTTTTTCTCTCCTTCCGTTCACTCAGTTTTGTTGTGGTAATTAGAAGAGTAAGAGAAAAAGGAAAAAGAAAAAAAAAAAAAAAAAAATGAAATAGAAAAATGAAAAATAAAAACTAGAAAAAATAAAAGAATGGTAGAAAAATTGGATAAATACAATCGAGAATGTATGGGAGAAGGTAAAAGCTTAAAGGGGTTTCTCTCTCATTCGTTGGGAAATGTAATTAAAAAAGTTTTGCTTTAGAAAATGTCCCCACGTCGATGACTTGCCGCCCAGACTTGTGTCACAGATTATTTTGAAGCATATTTCATGTGCGACCATAAAAACTCATGTGAAAGAAGTTCCGAAGAAGGATTAATACCTTAAATTTACCTTACAGGAGTTGGAACCAGTGGCGTGTCCAGAGAAAGAGTGCTTTGATAGTGCTTATATTTTCCACAGTGGTATATTGAACAATTTTAAGGTAATAACCCAACAATTTTTCGGGGGGGACTAGAGGAAGTTTAGATAGTTATGTACCAAAAACCAAAAAAATCCGAAAAATTCATGGCGTCCGATTTGGATGAAAATTTATATTTAGAATAAGTGAAAAATTCTAAGAATTTTGGCGTCAAAATTTTTTCAAAAATCTGATTACAACTGGTCCTTTTTGGAACACTTTGGAACTAGACCCAAACTGATTACAACTGGTCTAGTTTTGGTCTAGTTCCAAACTGGTCCAAAAAGGACGAGTTCTTTTTTTTTTAATTTTAGTGCTAAAATACTTGAAAATTTTCACTTATTCTATATATATCTATCTAAACTTCCTCTAGGCCCCCCTCAAAAATTTTTGGGTTAAAATATAAGCACTATCAAAGCACTCTTTCTCTGAGCACGCCACTGGTTCGAACTATTAAATTTTTTCTCAAACGGAAATGAAAATGGATTTGCTTCTATTTCATTTTCCACAGAATTCCAAAGTAGGAAAACGAAAAGATTGAAACCATTAAAATACTTTTCATTTTCATTAGGAGAATTTTCGAAAGGACCATTTTTTTTTTTGCTATTCTTTAAATATGAACAACTGCAAGAAATATTTACTTTCAGCTTAGTTTGAGAGAAATATTCAAAGATTTTTGTTTTTATAATTTCTCATTGAAATAAAAGCAATAAATTTCGAAGCAAAATTCTAAGTAGATCTCCACAGAGCCAATGCTTGCTCTTTTGGAGTTTTGTTTTAATTGGAAAATGTAAACATAAAATGGCAGAAAATAATAAATAATATATTTTCATATTTTTCCGACATGAATTGTGGTAGCTTTAGCAATTGTTCAATCTTCATCAAACATTCATTTATGTGTGTAAGTTATTTGTAAAACATAAAAATGAAAATTTTGCTTTTCTAAATTGAAAAATTTTGAAACAAACAAACAAAGTGAGGCATTTAGGGTATGGTATCGCCTTAAAAGATGGGAAAACTTTTTCAAAATACTAAAAAAGATCTCTTCTATGAAGGAAAATCTTAGCAAAAAAAAAAGAGCAATATTTAAAGAGTCCAGTAGGAAAATATTAAATCCTTTTACTACAACATCATTGTAATATGTTTGTGTTCATACCCTACAGGAAGCCTGTCGCCAAATGACCCCATGTCTATTTAGACAAGAGAACTAGTTCCAACGTCAACAGTATTTATAGGCGGTGTCATTAAAGAATCTGTACTGTCAAGAGAGGTACAGTTCATCTTTATTGACCATGTCAACAACGTGTCTCCTGATAAAGCGAAAGAGTACTTTTTTTTGTCTACATTATAGTACCGACATCAATAATTCATCAATAGGGCTTTGGTCTACTGTTGACATTCAATGACAACTCAATGATAAAATGTCAATAGAAGAAGGCTTGGGGCGGGTATAACTGCTCAGTAATGACGTTGACGCGGTCAGTAGTGATAGAGTATATATTCACTATTGACATTTCCTACAGGGATAATTTCGCTTGAATATGTATATGTTCGTATCACCCCAATTATAGTAAATGATCCTCTTTTCAGCAGATATTTTTTTTTAATACGGTTTAACCCTTTCACTAGAAAACTAATCGCAGAAGTACACTCAATTTGCTGCTGTTCTTTCAAAATATATTATGGCAATGGCACTGAAAGGGTTAAAAAAAAGGGGAAGTCTTTATACCAGAGGTGGGCAACGCCTTGAGCTCGCGAGCGAAGAGCTTTTGAGCTTTCACACATACGGGACAGTCCGGGGTTTTTGCTTAGTGGTGCCACATTTTTCCGAGAAAAAAAAACCCCTAAAAAATTATTAAAAACCCCATTTCAAAATTTTTCGAAATCAAAAAACCAACGAAAAACCCCACAAGGATTTTTTTTTGGAAAAAAAGGAAATGTGAGGAGGTCGTGGTATATACTCTGATTGCATGAATGTTTAAATTAAGTAATTTAGTTGTTTTAGAGGCATTTTCGATTGTTTAGCGACTTCTCTTGTTTGCAACAAAAGAGCTTTTACGCGTAAACAATACAATCGCACAAATTGCATACACCTCTGCTTTATATCATAAAAATTCACCAACAAAGATTTTTAATCTACTTTAAATTCCCCCCAGCAATGTCGTGTCCATACAAACATATGTTTCACACAGCCTCCCAGAAATATGCAATAACATTCCACTCATAAAATGGTATGCTCTTGCTTTAAAAGCTTTCCAGATTCTCTTAATTAGTTTCATATGAAAATATAAAACAATTTAAATGAAAAATTCCTTGAAAGCAATGACTGGAATAAGGTAAACTTTAATACATTCATGGGAAGATGATCATAAAATTATAATTAAAAAGCAGATAATGTCCCAAAGGAAAGTGACTGAAATGCAATTGTGCTGGCAAAGGTTAAATTGGAGCGAGAAATTGAAAAAAAAAAAAATATTTATATATATATATATATACAGGGTGTTTCGCATAAGGATTTATATCCGAAAGGAGGTGATAGGTGGGTTCAAGACCGACCAAAAATCGTACAGGATGGGGGGTCGCAAATGCATCCCTGAGAAGTTATAGGGCCGTAAGTGTAGAAAAAAAATCTCCCACAATAATGGTTAATCGTAGGAAAAAAGATTTAATGCCGTTTGAAAGCCAATTGCATGGGCTTTTAGGAAAAATTTAATTGATGGTAAAAATTTGACCCATTGAGGGAAAAATAAACGGTCAAAGTGAAAAATTCTGAAAAGCTTTCAATTTTTTTTTTACTTTAGAAGCCATTTTGGTATGAAAAGTGTCCAATTAACACCCAAATTTTTTGTCTTATTCAAAATGCTGGATCGATTTTCTTTAATTTAGTACCCTATATGTCTATTAAATTTTTTGAAATTAAGATGAGAAAATTAAATATTGAAATGAACATCATACGATGAACATACGATATTTGGTCGATCTTGACCCCACCAATCACCTCCTTTCGGATATATGTACATCCTTATGTGAAACACCCTATATAAGTATATATTTTAAAACTTCATTGAGACGAAATGAGGGAAAATTGATTAAATTGTGCATTAAAAAGCAGAGAGCCTTACCTTTGAAGCAACATTTCCTGCCGCGCATCATATAAACGCAGAGACATATTAATAATAAAATGGCGGCCAAACATCCTCCGGCGATGCCCATCAAGTAGCTCATTTGAAGCGGTTCTGAACGATGAATTGATCCGGAGATGTCCAGGATTGTGTGCGATTTCCCGTTGCCACGAAGTCATTTTGTTGTTTTTACCGTTTTCAATTGTTGCCAATAAAAAAAAAAGGTGCGCGTCCAATGGGAAAAAGAGAGAAAAAAGAAGCATGAATAGAAATAAAATCATTTAGAAATCTTCATATATTCACAATGCACTAAAAAAAAAAAAGATTGGAAAGGCTGGGTTAATGTCTGTTTTATTTTTAATGACACCATGCAGTGCGCTTATGAAAATTAATTGCATTAATGTGAATTAGCACGCGTTCAAGGTTTTCATGCGAGTTAAATAAATAAAACAGATTAATTTTTTGTATTTCGTCAATATGTTTGTAAATGAAATTACAACAAAAAACCAAAGTTATTTTAACACTTAAACTAAGCAAGAGTGTCGGTGGGTGGATGAATGGGTGAATGTGTGTGCGGCGGAAGGTATTTATGTATGCTCGAATACCTTCGGAAGCTCTCACTTCTATATCATTTGCTCTGGTGCATTGAACCTGATTAAATTTTCTACGCGAATGATGATATTGCATTGTAGTCAGCTGCACGTGCTCTGAAGGCATAAAATTTTCAAAATCTGATGCAAAATACACACACACACACACACACGCACGCACATAAAAAATATTTATGCAAATTGAACTAAAATCAATTAAGCATAGTTCATTGCAATCAATGAAGATATTCAAAGAGAGAAAGAATAAAAAAAAAACATTGCCTAGTTTTGAGAGCATTACTGAAAACTATCGTTTTTTTTTTTGAATTAGAAATATTTGATATACAGGGTGTTCCGTAGCTGAGTGCTTTCCCTATAGGGTTGATAGAGAAGGTCATTAGTCATTAGTTTTGCTGTATCAAATCTATTAAATTCGACTTCATTGATAGCAAACATCCGGATAGATGTTCATTTAGATATTTAATTTTCTCATCTTATTTCCAAAAAATTTTTTACACATATGATGTACCAAATTAAAGGAAATCGATCCAGCATTTTGAATAAAATATAAAATTTGTGTGTTAATTGGACCTTTTCCATACTAAAATGGCTCGCAAAGTCAAAAAATGTTTGAAAAGCTTTTAAAATTTTGACTTTGAAGGCTCAAATATCCTTGAAGCTACAATAAAGTGTAAGACTATTTTACACGCCTAGAAAGGTCTGACAATACTCTGTCGAATTGCATTAAAATTTTTATCTTGCATTTAAACGTTTAGGCGTGAAAATTTTTTTTCTAAAACAACTGCAAATTTCTTTCGTTCCCTTATAACTGTTCAGGGGTGCATTTTGGACCCCCCTCCAAAACGATTTTTTGTTAACAATGACCTTCTCTATGAACCCTATAGATGATAGCACTCAGCTACGGAACACCCTGTATACCCCAGACTGTTTTGGAAGAATATTTTATGAGAAGATTCATATGAGAGACTTTTTGGAGCCCCCTTGATGATTAAAAAGTGATTGATCACATCCACGATTTGTTTCAAAAGCGAGTCGTAGTGCAATCAGTGGATGAGTCATTTCCGAGACCCCAAAATGTAGAGCAATCCCCAATTAATCACATAGGGGATTGAAATACGATCATTCAAGCTGTTGCTATGCTTCATTTCATTCAATTGAATTTAAAGAATTTGACTTTAAAGAAAACGAAAAAATCCCTGAATTTCGATTTGTTCCGACCGGTCAAATCCCACATAGAAGCGGAGAGGAATAAATATTGAAAAATAATATTTGAAATTATAAAAACGTAAAAAACTGAGAAATGTTTGTATTTCTATCAATAATTTGTTTGTTAAGCATAGGATAACAATTACACTGTTCAACACTAAAGTTGCCTTTGACTTGAAATCGGTTCAACAGTTTAGGCGCTATAGGTCGATAAAGGCAAAACTTTACTGAAATTTTTAACAATTTTTTACAAAAACTTGATTTCAAACCCATATAATATCAAAAAAAGGTCCGGTATTTAAGTTCAGGCTATCTTAAGTAAAAAAGAGTGGATTTCTAAGAGCATTTCAAGATCAAGAAAAAAAAAAATCCTATGAGCGGTTCATATTTTAATTGGGATTTAAAAAAAAATGAAACGACTTTTTTTTACGCCGGAAAATATGCCACACTTTTTTATATTTCTGTCTTAAAGTGATATTTATATAAAAAAGTGTGGCATATTTTCTTTATATAAAACTAACTTAAAGACAGAAATCAAAAAAAATTGTGGCATATTTTCTGGCGAAAAAAAGTCGTCTCATTTTTTCTAAAATCCCAATTAAAATATCAAAGTCAAAAGTCAAAGGCACGCAAAAAGTTCGATTTTGTTGTGTAGTGTTATCACTAAAATTTTGGAAGTCATTTTAAACTCATAAATGTATGTGCGGAAGGAGTCATTTATGACTCTTATATGGGCTCCCTCGGTATGTGATTTCGGACTCATATATAGGACGACCCTCGAAAGAAGGGCAGCACGTTCATTTTGGACTCCTAAATGAGCTCACACTCTAAATAACGATTCATAAATGAGTCGTTTAGGGACCCCATATGTTTGCTGGGATATTGTACTCAGTTGACAGGTTAACTTAAATACTCTTGAGTTAGTAGCTATATATATAAAAATGTATGTAGTGTTAATCAATTTTGGAGTAGATGTTAATCAATTAATGTAAATTTTTGTTCTCTAAGGATGAGCGCTTTTACCAACACACTCGCACTAGTTAAATGAAAGAGGAGAAGTTAGTCTATTACAAATAATGATGATGGCTTTTTTTTTTGCTCAAACTAAAATTAACCCAAAAAGCACTAAAGCCCGATCTAATCTAAATAAACTAAAAATAAATAATAAAAAATGTTTTTCGTTCTGCACCTGCAAACATACCCTCCACATTCAAATGGACCGCATGACGATCGGTGCCGCGTTCGTTTTCGACAACCAAATAATAGGGCCGCGAATCGTGCTCTTCGGTGTGCTCGATGTGCAGTGCCGATAAATAGCAGTCCTCGCGTGAGTCCTGCAACACGTCGTCGGCGCGAAATCGGTCTAACGATTTTTCACACAAATGTTCCGATGGGAGGTTTCGATATTTTTTTATCGCAGTCGTTGTTGTTGGTTGTTGTTGAATGTGGAAGGGTATGGAGTTTAAAATCAATGAGCGACGAGTAGAATTTCAGGCAGTTTAAGGGCGCACACAGAGTTGAGGTTTGTCAGTTCCGCAGCAGCGTGGCGTCCATTAATGACACAAAGCGTTTTTATTCGATTGCGTTGCGTTTCATTTTTTCCAGCCATAATCCAAAAATCCAGTTTAATTTGATAATTAGAGCCGGTGGTGGTCAGCAGCGGTTTTGAGATTATTTTTGAGCATTTTTTTTTTCAATTATTATTTTTTATTATTAGTTCGCCATTCGGTGCCGCCAGTGGGGCGCACATTAAATGCAGTTGAAATTATTTTAATTTAATTTATTTAATTTAAATTTAGGTTTTTTTTTTTGTTCATGTTGATGTTGTCGCCGTTGTCAATGGAGCGGAGAGTCGGTGGTTATGTTTTTTGGTGCCATTTAGTTACGCACAAAACATCGTGTTGAATCGATGAGTTTTTTTTTCATTCCAAAGTTTGGATTGTTCATTTGAAAAGAGAAAGAAAAAGAGAGAAAAGAATAGATTTTAATTATTGAAAAATTGCTTTTGAAAAAATTTATCGCTTTTTGTTTGTGTGCTCTTTGCTTGTTTGTATCCATTTTCGGGGAACATCGAATATCAAAAAGTTTAGAAATACACAATGAATTTCATGTTTCAATTAAAAAGTTTTCCAATTCATGTGCATGCGAAAGGGTTTTGTGTTTAAATGAACACAAGTTTCCTTTAACAATTTTTCCAATTATTTTCATTTTTGCGTTTGTCATGAAGAGGGAGAGAGAGTATGAGTAGGGGGTAATCCGGAGAGAGAGAGAGAGAGAAAAAAGTGTGTCCTTTATATCACTTTAAGTGTTAATCTCTAAGTTTTCACATATTACTAAAATGAAGCTTTGATAAAGGTCACTTTTATAAGAAACTATAAGGACACATTGTTTTTCCAAGAAGTAGTTAAATGAAAAAAAGAGCTTTAAAAGAGCTCTGCCAATAATGTACTATCAAACCTTACTGGACCAAAGAATCTTTATGAATTTGATAAAAAATTTTGAATTTTTTAACCCATTAATTTTGTTTTTTCGAAGAAAGCTGAAGTCTTTCAAAGGACATAATATAAGGACATTATAAAATGACTGAAAATTCGAGAAATTTTTCGATTTTCTAGATCAGTGGGCATCAGTTGAGTTAAAAATAGTCCACAATAAGCGTTGGTGTGAACGATCATTAGATTAGATATGAAAAACAGTCATTTATTTTAGAGGCCAACAAATCCGGCTATATTTTGAGACAAATTTTTGTAAACAAAAATTGAACGACTGTTTTTGAAAGTGCTCGGTGAGTGTAACAAAGCCTCATACTCAGTTTTGTCAAGTCACCTTTACTTTTTTCTTAAATAGACTTCAAAAATTGGGGCCGAGAACTAAATTACTCACTTATTTATGGCTATATCTCGTAATACGTTCAATATTTTAATTTCTTTTTTATCACAATTTATAGCTCTGAACTCATTTTAAATAGTTTTAGTACAAACCGACCCGAAAAACTATTACTAGTAGGAGCAAATTGCAAAAATTCCTAAAATTTGACCTGTTTTTTTTTTAAACATATTTTATTTTGTATCGCAAAAAAATATTGCACGAAATATTTCAACCCAACGCAAATGGTTCCGAACCATGAAAATAATATGTAATCAGTGTTGCACTATTTTCTTTTCTGTTTTTATACCCAGCGTAAGCGGGGTATATTAGTTTTGTGCAAATCTTGTAACAGGGAGAATTAAGCTTCGGAGATATAGAAAAATATATATAGAAATGATCAGGATCAAAAACTGAATCGATTTAGACATGTCCGTCTGTCCGTCTGACCGTCTGTCCGTCTGTCCGTCCGTCCGTGGTCGGATCTCCTCCGAAACGGCTGAACCAATGAAGTCGAAATTTGGCACACATGTATATCGGGGTCCGAGTATGATCCTAAGTAAAAATGGGAGACATCCGCCCACTGCCACGCCCACAAATGAATTTATTGTGTTTTCAATAAAATGCTTGTAACTTGCGAACCACTCAACACATTCCATTGATATTTGGTGTGCTGGTAAACTACGAAAAGGGACATATCCTGGCAAAAAATGGACGCCGCCCTCCTCGAGCCACGCCCACAAATAAGCCCAAAAATAAGGGCTTATCGTAACTTGTGAAGTAAAAGGCGTAGAAGCTTCAAATTCGCAGCATAGGTTGACCAAGGCAAATGAAAGGTGTAGGGAAATAATTTATGTTGCCCTCCCACTGCCACGCCCACAAATAAAGATTTTTCGTAACTTCCGAAGTAAAAGGCGTAGAATCTTCAAATTCGCAACATAGGTTCACCAAGGCGAATGAAAGGTGTAGGGAAATAATTTATGTTGCCCTCCCACTGCCACGCCCACAAATAGAGAAGAAAAACATAGTGCGCTCATAATGTCGGGACGCTGGGTATTTCAAAGTCGGGCTTGACCGACTTTAGCTTTCTTACTTGTTTTTGAATTTATTTACTTATCGAAAAATAAATCAGCGGTCCAAAATGGGTTGTCTCGGCCTGTGATAAGAAGCCGTAATTTCCTTTGGGTCGAAATTTTTGAAGGGACCTATCATTATTGAGGAATGCGGTTCAAACCTGCCATAAGATCTTTACAGAAGAATAAAATGTAAAAAAAACCTTGGGCTACTTATGACCTTCAATCAAGGTTTTTGGGATCAAAAAGGTGAAGCTGGAACTGTCAAGATACGAAGAAATTCTTAAGTCAGGACTACTTTTTGGATATTAATAGTTTCTAGGCCATATATAATATATACAACAAGATTGAATTGTTAAGTGCTTTTGTTCACTGGAAATACTTATTAAAGTGTTTCAAACTAACGTACGGGCAGCCACATTCTGGAAAGGGAGCCAGGCAGGAATTGATGACCTTTTCGGAATAGCAGAAATTCCTGCGAAATCTTTAAAAAATAATTTCATTTTAACTTACTACAATTTGAGAGAACTCTTTAAATTTTTAATGACTTCGCCAAAGGAAATGTTCTTGATTAATATTCCGATAACTTAAACAAGCACAAAAGTTTGCCCAAAATTTATGCCAATAAAAAAAAGGAATTCTCAAACAAGTTGATTTAAAATTGATTACGAAAATCCGAAGTTTCCCAATAATTTCTCTTCTCTGACGTCAGGTAAGCGAAAGAGAAAAACTAAACTATGGAAAACCATCGCATTTGAATGCTTTGCCTTCCTCGCAATCTCCCGAATCAATGCTTAAAATGAGTCAAGGACAAAATCTACACCAAAGAGAATACAGAGGGGGGAAAAAAAGAAAGGAAAATGGATAGCAAAATCGATATTGCCGCCTACGGGCGAATGCATATAAAAAAGCCTTTCAAACTTGCCATTAAATTTAGAGCAAGAGAGAGAAAAAAAAACCGGAAAAAGGAAAGAAAAACTTTTTTTTTTTTTTTGCTTTTAAAGTACAAAAGCAGAGCTTATCACAAAGCGATGAAAAAATGAAGCGAAAATTCAAACCGGATAGAGCATATGCCTCCAGGGCGATACGAGGAACATGCAAACTTGATGCAAGCCACAAAAATTCACGGAACGAAGGGAGAAAAAATATAAAAGCTAAACTGCCAATTCCAACGCCAAAAACGTCGTTCTTCTTCGTGCGCATTTGCGGCCGTCAGTGACCACGACGTGGGCGACGTCTCCGCAAGGAAGCGTTGGCCGGGAACAAAGCCATTTTGTGAATTGTCTATTTTCGGTTTGATAAAAGCTGTATAAAAAACGAGACTGAAACATCGACGATACTGAAAGGATAGTGGAAAATTCCACCGCAAAATCTGACTTCAATTTTTTTTTTTCTTCTATTAAAAGTTTGAGAAAAACGTGCGAGGGCTTAAAAGAGACAGGAGGATTCACGCGGAAAGTTATTTCGGGAGAGGTTTTAGATTTAATTTTTACATCGCCACGACTTCACTATCGAGCTCCTTTCTTCTTTATTGTTCGTATTCTGGAGGGAGTTTGAACAGACTAAACCATATCCTTGGGAAAGATGCACCTAATTGGCCTTGGGAAGTCAATTTTATCAACATCGTCACTTTCTGACTGGCATTCTTATGGCAATAGGAGTCACTTTTGTGAGATATCTGATCAACAGAAACATTTCCTGTGCCTTGTACAATCATCTCCTATACTTATGGCTTGAAATCCTCCGACTCTCTGAAACGATAGTCGTGACTTTAGAATTTGTTCTGAATTCCCCAGTTCATGCTCTATAAATCCCAAAAATTATCCGAAGAAACCAAAAACCTCATTGGAAAGGCATAAACGACCCAAGGGGTTTTTCTGCAAAGACCTTTTGCCAAGTTTGAACAAAACTATTCAATAACGATAGGCCCAATGAAAATTACGACTTCTTATCACTCCATACAGGTATGGACAACTCATTTTGGAGCCCGACGTGCCCCATTTGGACATCTGAATTAACCTTTCTTATGGACTTTGGCAATCTAAACGCGAAAAAAATATTTTAAAATAATTTTATGGAAGCATTTCAAGCAGAACTCGATAAAGCCC
The DNA here is from genome assembly GCA_020466095.1 of Chlorops oryzae. NCBI lineage: Eukaryota > Metazoa > Arthropoda > Insecta > Diptera > Chloropidae > Chlorops > Chlorops oryzae. The sequence goes on along the minus strand of CM035809.1, from coordinate 27,924,509 downwards.
CTCAAACGATTTGAACAAATTATACCGTTAATTAAAAAATATTTTTCTTAAATAGTTTAAAGATCGGTTACGAAAATAAGATTCTCGAGACCTTTAAATTTTAAAAAGACATATTTTTTTAAACAATTCATCAAATTTTTCCTTTCATCGGCATCTAAAAAATCCGATCGCAACAGAAAAATTTGATCCTGCATTTTTTATTTGAAGTCGTTTCCTTAACCAAAAAAAGAGATAAACTTCAAAATATATTGATAAATGGCAATGCTTTTATAAGTGAAAGAATAAAGGCAATGCAAAAAATGGAATTTACAAATTTAAGCCTTAAAGTATGCAACGAAAATTTGATATTTCCATTGTTTATTTTGCCTTTAACCACTCACAAAATTATAGCTTCGCGATTTATGTAAAGATTTTCAAAAATAATATCTTTGGAATGCGAAAAATCATTTTATCACTTTTTTTTTATCTTCATAGCATGTTCTTTGAATTATTTTAATCTTCTATCTTTTTCTTATCTGAATGTTTTCCTTCAATTAAATGGTCTTGCCGACTCAGGAATGCAATCGGACCAATGAAAGAGATTTTAAGGTTTTGTTGATTTTTGAATAGATACTACCTTAACACACTGTAGGAATCGGTTTCCCAGTGTTCTTGAAATATCCTTACAAAAAGCCTATTTATTAAGCCATTTTTCAAATATTTATATCTCAAAAACTAATTAAGATAAAAAGATGAAACAAATGGCAGCTGATAGCTTATAAAACGGAAAATTAAAAAAAAATTTTATTAAATTTTAAACTGAGAAAAAAACTTTCACAAAAGAGAAAATAAAAATTAAAATATTTTTTTCAGTGTATTCCCGTTTTCGCGCCACTTTCTCGCTACTTCTAAAAAATACCTCTGAGTATGACCTTAATATAAAAAAATTTTATCAACTGTAACACACTGTAGGAACCGCTTTTTAAGTTTCTATTTCCCAGTGTCCTTGAAATATCCTTACAAAAAGCCTTTTTATAAAGCCCTTTTTCAAAAATTTATATCTCAAAAACGAATTAAGATAAAAAGATGAAACAAATGGCAGCTGATAGCTTATAAAACGGAAAATTAAAAAAATTTTTTTTTTAATTTTACACTGAGAAAAAAACTTTCACAAAAATGAAAATAAAAATTTTATTTTTTTTCAGTGTATTACCGTTTTTGCGCCACTTTCTCGCTACTTCTAAAAAATACCTTTGAGTATGACCTTTAACTAAAAAATTTTTTTATCAAAATCCAAAGGTAGTTTTAGGAGATATTAACAAAAACGTAAGCCCATATAAACACTCTCAGTACTGATATGGCTGCACTAGACATGCGTATGCAGAGGCATCACTCATACGGCATGTTGGACGTTATTCAAATATTCTTTTTTTGCGCGGGCTCATTTATATTTTGTAGAATAAATGGCTCACAATTAACTATTATTCGGATTGAGAATTTTTTCAAAAACAACAAGGATTTAACTTTTTCAAAATTATTCGAAGCTATCAGAGATTAAATATCCACAAAGCAGCCGTAATCTACAAAGTCATCAAGAAACACTCTCCCAAAGAGCAATTAATTTCATAAATTAATGGAACAAATATTCAGAATTCTATGTCGTGGGTATATTGCGTTTGTGCGGTTGTGTACAACATCCAGAACCAGTTGAGATATACCAAAAAATATATAGAAATGATCAGCGTCGATTTAGCAATGTCCGTCCGTCTGTCCTCCTGTTTGTACACAGTTTTCTTATCAAAGGAGTTGAGCTATCTTGACAAATTTCGGTATGCGTGCTCACGGCGACATGCGTAAGAACAAGTTCGAGAATGGACTGGATCGGGCCATTTTAAAGGGTACCTCCAATAGGTACTAGGGTCTGTTACGATAATCACAAAAACCTGCCTCAGAATCAGAGTTTTTCGAGATATTTCAATTAAATTTCGATTTTGAGCTTATATTGCAGCTTCCGATGAAATTTCCAAAGCTTACAAAAGGGGGCGTGGCAAATGTAAAAATTCGTCATATGAAGCCTAACTATAACACCCTTAATTGTTTTCTTTAAGAATGCTAAACTATGAGAAAGATTAAAAGGCTGGAAAAAAATGAAAGTAATAGAGAATCGGATTACCGAGAGTCCTTTGCCCCTGTTTTTCTAACTAAAACATTTTACGAGTTAAGCTCATTATTACCGACGATGTTTCTGCTGGAAATATGTTGCACAGCCTTTTGTGCATTTTTCCATAGCAACAACTTCGTGTGTTCCATTTTATGTAATGCGCACCATTCCTGATGAATTGATTTAAAACGTGAATCGGAGCAGCATAAAAAAGAAAAAAGGATTTTAATGGACATAAAATGCCGGCTTAAGCCCCTTTCACAACGGGCTTTTAGAGATATCACATTTTTTCTTCCCATCCGCCTTGGCTGCCTGCGTGTCCCGTGACTTTTAACAAAACCGTTTTGAACATTTTCCACATGCCCACATTGGATTTTCGTTTTGATTTCGAACAAAACCAAACGAAACGAAACGAGACGAAACGAAAATTCGGAATTTATATAATATTTTCCCTTCGGCGCGTTCCGTGTTAAGACCAAAAAGTAACATTTTATGGCGCATAAATTGTGTGAGCAGAGCGCAGCGCAGGGATTGCGGTATTGAAAGTCCTAGCGGTTAACGTGTTACAACACGTAACCCACATTCCATCTGCGAGTATTCAGATACGGACCACACCAAACCAGAGCAGGCCAGGCCAGGACAGCAGCAGCGCCCAGACTCCTCCTCGATTGCAGTTTAGTACAGCTCACTCTCCTTCCTGAGTATTGATTTCACAGTCGGCGAGCGAGTGTGTGAGTTAATCCTCCTGGTGATGACTCGTTTAACTGGCTGACTTGACTGACTGCATCGCATGTAGCAGCAGCAGCTCCTATTTCTTCTTTTATGTCCTTTTCACATTTTTCCTGCATGGATTTTCATGGCTTCTGTGTTGTGATTCCTCACTTTATGCCGAGCGCTCTCATATGAGCGAGAAAAAAAGAATATTTTTTAGTACGTGATATAACGCTCGGGTCCTTCTTTTGTCTTTGGCCTCAATCGTTCCGGCGAATTCTATTTGAACTCAAGCATAAAAGGTAGTTCGAGTCGAGTTGAGTCGCGTCGTGTTGCGTTGAGGCAGTGCTATGGCCGGCGACCGTATCGAATCCGGTACGTGTTTAAGAAAATAAAAATTACGGCTTCCCGAAATGCGTAATCCCCAGATCGATCTGGGTCCTTGAAGCGTCGTTGTTACATCGAAATGTAAAGAAAAAAAAATGGAAAAATCAAATCAAATCGATGGGAAAAGCGGATTGAAAAGGTGAAACGATTGACGCTGTTGAAACGTGAGACGAACGTGCACAATTTCCAGCATCGCAGACGCTCGGAGGTCTTATCTTAACTTTCAGTGTCTCTATTTATCTTTTGATGTTTTTTTTTTGTGATTTTTCTTTTTAAAGATTTCTCCGGTTTTTTTTCGATTTTTTTTGTCTAACAAGTTCATTAATCAGCGCTCAACAGTTGCCATTTCACTCCTTTTTGTGGTTTCCTTATGTTGTCTGGCTTATAATGAACGAGAGGAACGATTGTAGGAGCAGCATCTGGTTGAATTGGTCTTTGGGGCTTCCGCTTTGTTGAGTTCTCTTCTGACTGAAATTAATTTCGTGGCTTTTCTTGTTTTCATGATTAGATAACTTGTGTAGAAGATTTACGCTAGATTTGTTGAGGGAGTCAGTCAAACTGCTGTGTGTTGTGTGTGGGTCTGGCGGCTTGGACATGAAAAGTGGAGTTGCGCTTCGATTTTGGAGTGCAATCGGGTTTCTCAACTGGTTGAGAAAAACCGCACAAAAATTATTGGAGTTTCTAAAGTTTTCTGGCATTAAAAATTAACCCTCGACGAGGATTGGAAGGATAATATAAATGCCTTGCTTCTCAACAACGAATCGATAAACCACAAATTATTAAGATCACGACTTATCGTTGGCCTTAAATGGATTTGTTGAAAAAACGTAGGCAAAGGAGGGATTTCGGGGGTTCCAACCTCTTTGAGAAGGGAAAAGAATTACAAAGGAACACAAGAAATTAGTCAGAATATAAATATTTTCCGTGATCGTTTTTGAAGCAGAGACTAAATAACCGATCCTCTAACAGTCCTACCTGAAAAACGACTACAATTCTCTAAGGCAAGGGCGTAGCTAGAGAAAGAGTGCTTTGGTAGCGCTTATATTTGCCACAGTGGTATATTAAGCAATTATAACACATCAACCGAAAAAAAATTTGGGGGGCCAAGAAGATGTTTAGAGAGTTTTGGACCAAAATCCAAAAAAACCCGAAAAATTCATGGGGTCCGATTTCGATGAAAATTTATATATAGAATAAGTGAAAAATTTTAAGAAATTTGGTAGCAAAACTTCTTCAAAAAACTTATTACAACTAGTCCGTTTTGGACCAGTTTGGAACTAGACCCAAACTAGGCTAGTTGTAAACCATATTTTGAAAATATATAAAAAAAACTGGTCCATTTTGGACCAGTTTGGAACTAGACCCATCTAGACTAGTTGTAATCCAGTTTTTGAAAAAATTAAAAAAAAACTGGTCCATTTTAGACCAGTTTGGACCTAGATCGAAACTAGACTAGTTGTAATCCATTTTTTGAAAAAATAAAAAAAATAACTGGTCCTTTTTGAACCAGTTTCGAACTAGACCCAAACTAGACTAGTTATAATCCATTTTTTGAAAAAAAATTAAAAAAACTGGTCTTTTTTGGACCAGTTTGGAACTAGACCCAAACTAGACTATTTGTAATCCGTTTCTTGAAAAAATTCGCGTCACCTAGAGTGTATCGTGTATTAGTTTAAGTGTAAAAAAAATGGCTTGAAATATGAAAGAAGTCTTACCTGTAGTTGAACCAGCTTCCAGGCGAACGGATCCCCATTCCCAGGCGACTCGTAATGGCCGCGGGTCGGCACAAACGACTAAGGATAATGTCGCTGGCTCACCGCGTTTAACAGAAATTGTATGCATGGATGGATGAAGCCGTAGAACTTGCGGTGCACCTGAAATTTCAAAATGGAAATGAAAAGTTAAACAAAATTGAGGATTTTTCTTTCATTAGCCTTAAGAGAGATATTCGATTGACCCCATTTACCGAGCGTAAGGACTAAAGTCGAAACAAGACTAGGTCAAAGCCGACGTTTGGCATTCTCTGAGTATGCCGTCATCAGCCTTAAAGTATGCATAAAATTTCGTTGCGTATAAGGATACTCTTTAGGAACTCTTTGGCGCTTGTGAGCCACGAGTCACGACGTGACGAAATGAGGTCATATCCGTCAATCGTAGATGCCTCATGGGGTTTTCAAAAATTCTTTTGAAAATGTCATTCAAAAGAACAAAACAGGATAAAATGCAACAATTTTTAAAAAAGTTTCTCTGATTGTGAAGGAACATTTTTTTGCTTATCGCACAAATGCAACGGGGCTTTCGTGTTTCCGCAACTCTTTTCGAATTTAAAAACAAAACCACCACCACCAATGAGGGTCCTTTCAGACACAAATAGTTTCACACTTCCGTTTCATACTTCGTCGCTCTATCTGAGAGAGGTTATCTTATTATCAGCTGCAACATAGTCAGCTGGGGGAAAAAACTAACTTCGCTTTCAAACTAAATTAACCTTTGTGGTATACTTCATTTATGGGCATTACAGAGAGCGCAAAAAGTTCTACGAAAAAATATTTAAAAAAAGGATAGCAAGTCCCAAGTGAAGTCGATGCTTGCGCTTTGATTTTTTAGCACAATAATAAAGCGAAAAAAAAAATTAAATTCAAAAGAAACTGGTGAAATCGGTCCTTGAACTGCGGGTAGCCATGACGAGAAGGTAAATAAAAATCAGCCCTATTCTACATGAAGCTTCCAATTTTTTTCTTAGAATATTTTCTCCGCGGAAAAAGGAAGTGTTCTAAGCGTTAACAAAAGGAAGAATGTGATGTGCTTTGCTTAAAATGATCGAAATTCTAGCTTCCTTCAAATTACCTTCCCCATTATGCTTAGAATGGAAGAAGAAATCTTTTCAAATCCTAAACGAAAAAATTCTTCCAGGAATATTTCTTTCTTGGTCCTTCCGTTCAATCTTTACTCACCCACAACTTGCAATGCCACTGGCTCGGAGACGGCAAGCCGCTCTTGTCCGTTAATATAGCTCGTGGCGCGGCATTCATAATCACCCTGATAGTCGTAAGTCACATTATCAATAACCAATCGCGGATCGTGTCCTCGTTCGATGTATTTTGCGCCATTGGAGATTCTGAAAATATAAAAGAAAAAAAATATGTAATGAGAACAAAAATTCTTAGAATTCTCAAATCAAATGGAAAGGATGAAGAAGTTATTAAAGAGACCAAGGATAATCCATCCCCCCTTTACTGATTAAATACCGAAAATTGCTTGGTTTCCATATTTCATATTCAACACCCTCGGTTTCTTTAAGTAGATCCCAATCCCGTTTTCTTTTTTTCCATTTCCTCTTTTCTTCTGTGAGAGAAAATAATTATCTCATGGAAACCTCTTAGTGATTTTTTTTCGCTCCAGCACTCGTGCCTTGAAATAATATTTCTATTTCCAACGTTGGTGGATTTTTAATTAACTACGCTTAGCAAATTGTGCAGAATTATAAGGAAATGTATTAACAACTTGCAGAGAAACATTAATAAGGCAAAAATGTGAAAAAAGCGAAAGAAGGAAAAAATAAAGAAAAATTGTAGCATACATTGCGGCATAATTATGTACCTTCAGCTGTAAGGAAGTGGTCCGTAGTATCGTGTGTGATTTTGCGTTTTATTAAAAAACAAAAAAAGGAAAAATGAAGAAAACAAGAATAAGGAAAATGAAAGGAAACGCTTTCCCGAGTACAACTGCGATAATCCAACTGTAGTAATTAGTATGCAAGTCAAGACCAGAATAGACGGAGAGAGAGAGAGATAGGCAGCATGGCATATGTAGAAAGACAGCCCCAGGGGAATTTATTCGCTATGAGGTTTACAAAATCATTTTCCTTTCTTTCAATTCCACTTTTTTTTTTGGAACTGTGACTTTGTAATACTTCTAGGTTTTTTTTTGTCTGCTTTCTCTGCTTTTCTTGTCAGTTTTTTTTGTTGTTTTCCTTTCGACTTTCCTGTCGGTAGATATGAAATGTGCTTGCGGTCGTAATTGCTGAACGAGGAGTTCACTTATTTTCATAAATATGGCCATAATTTTTTATTTGCGGAGGATTTTTTCCAAGAAAATGGAATGGAAAAAAATTCAACCAACTTAAAAGGCTAACTAAATTCATGTTAGCGAAGTTCATTTTGAGAGAAAAGGATATTTGTGGGAGAAAATCCCAATTTTTTTGATGTCCTTTAGTGTTTTTTTTTTAATTCTTTTTTTGCGTTGGAAGGTGGAAAGGGAAATGAGTTGAAATATTACATCAAAGTACATTGGGCATTTCCAAACTGGGAAATAAGATATAAATACATGTATTAGAAGTAGTAAAAAGAAATTATTTTTTTGCATTAAATTGAGGGCTTTATTTAAGGTAGTTAGAATGACCCGATTTAGGTCAAATATGCGCCGTTTTGTTCGATAACTTGTTGCCATTTTAAAGGTAATTTCATTATGCCTCTCTCATAGAAGCCCTCGTTCCTATTAGCAAAAAATTGAGACAGTCGAATTTCAGAAGCCTCTCTTGAAGCGAATGTTTCACCAGCAAAATTGTTCGCCATGGACAGGAACAGATGGTAATCACTTGGTGCCAGGTCCGGACTATAAGGTGGATGTAGAAGAACCTCCCAACCAAACTCTCGGAGCTTCTGGCGAGTCACTATCGATGTGTGTGGCCTGGTGTTGTCCTGATGGAACACAATTCCTCTCCTATTGGCCAAAGCTGGCCGCTTATGGGCGATTGCTTCCTTCAGACGGTCCAATTGTTGACAGTAGAGTTCCGAGTTAAGAGTTTTGCCATATGGGAGCAGCTCATAGTAGATAATTCCCTGCCAATCCCACCAAACACACAGCAAAACCTTCCTGGCCGTCAATCCTGGCTTGGCCACCGTTTCCGCTGGTTCACCGTGTTTCGACCACGACCGTTTTCGCTTGACGTTGTCGTAAGTGACCCACTTTTCATCACCAGTCACCAACCGCTTCAGAAATGGGTCGATTTTGTTGCGGTTCAGCAGCGATTCGCAGATGGAAATTCGGTCTATGAGGTTTTTTTGCGTTAACTCGTGTGGCACCCATACATCGAGCTTCTTTGTGTATCCAGCCTTATTCAAATGGTTCCAAACGGTTTTTTGTGCAATCTTTAGCTCTTTTGCAATCGAAACAGTGCTAACATGACGGTCGGACTCGATAAGTTCCATGATTTTATCGACATTTTCGACAATTGGCCTTCCAGTGCGTGGTGCATCCTTGACATCGAAGTTACCGGAACGGAATCGACGAAACCAAAATTGCGCATGATTGGCTGTTACAGTATCAGGTCCATAAACGCTATTCACATTTTCAGCCGCCTGGCTTGCGTTTTCTCCCTTATCGAAGAAAAACTGTAAAATGTATCGAATTTTCTCTTTGCTGATGTCCATCTTTGACAAGCTCTCAAACAAAACTGAATCAATCAATCAAAAAAGTGTCAAAAAAGCTTTTTTAGTAGGAACTGTCATCTTTCTAATGCCCCCTAGCGGAACACGAGCGGACTTATACAACGCGAGATGCAGATAAATAACGCCATCTATTGGAAAAATAATGGATTTATTTTTACTACACCTAATATATTGTTTGATATTTCAAAGGAAAAAGACGGACAGTTAGCCTCTTAAGGATACAAGAGCCGCAAGCTTTTTATTTTTTGTGTTCTTTTTTGAAAATTGATGGAGTATTAAACTTAATGCCTTTAAAAATAATTTTTTTCTTTCTACCCAGCAAATCATCCTATTTATGACTCCGAAATTAGTCCGAAAGAAGTCCGAAAGCACTCCGAAAGAAGTCCGAAAGCACTCCGAAAGAAGTCCGAAAGCACTCCGAAGTGAGTCTGAAATATCTTAAAAATAAGGAGCCGAAATACGCAGAAAGTATGAGTCAGAAACATGACTCCGAAATTAGTGCGAAGTTATATACATATGTACATATGTATATGAAGCTCAGATATATGATACCGATATGAGTCCGAAACAAGTGGGAAATATGAGAAGCTCCGAAAATTTAGAAGCATGAGACTCAAATTAATCCGAAATAGGAAGGAAGTGTATGTGTCCGAATTGAGTCCAAAATATAGTAAATATAAGCTCAAAAACATGAGTCCGAAATTAGTCTGAAATATTTTCTACCTATGAGTTTCAGAAAAATGAGCAGAGTTGTGAAAGATGAGACTGAAATAGGTATGGCTCCAAAATATGTATCCGACATCAATCCGAAACGATTTCAAAACGAGCCCGAAATAAGTCCGACACGAGTCGAAACGAGTCCGAAACGATTTCGGAACAAGTCCAAAACGAGTTCAAAACGAGTCCAAAACGAGTTCAAAACGAGTCCGAAATGAGTCCGAATCGATTCCGAATCGAGTCCGAAATGACTCCGAAATGACCCCGAAATGAGTCCGAAACGAGTCCAAAACGAGTTCGAAACTAGTCCGAAACGAGCCCAAAACGAGTTCGAAACGAGCCTGAAATGAGTCCAAAATGAGTCCGAAATGACTCCGAATTGAGTCCGAAATGAGTCCGATATGAGTCCAAAATGAGTTCGAAATATAGTAAACATGAGGCTCAGAAAAATGAGTCCGAAATAATTAACACGCTATATAATAGATAGCTTTGAGGACTCCGACTCCGAATTATGAGTCACATATGATTCCTTGAGAACTAAAAGTTTTACCTCTATACAGAGTAGAAATTTTTAATCGTCGGGCTAGTGACCAAATGTTGAAGGAATGTATGAGGTATCAAGTTTGATAGATAGATAAATAATAAATGCTATTAAATAATAAAAAAAAGCGACTTAAATGCGGTAGCAAACTACTTCAATTGTGACCTTAATGCCCGGCCTTAGCATTAACTCTCTGGGACACTGATTTGCTACCTGCGCTACTTGAAGTCTCCCATTCCTTCAAAAACACTATACAGTCCTTAAAACATCCTTCTTGAATTGGGTTAACTCTCAAACTCTTTCATTTCACTGCAGAAATTCATTGTTTTTTTTGTTTGTTTGTTTTGAAACTTTGAAATTGTTTCGAAAACTTCATGCCCATATATTTTGTAGGAAAAATTAAGTTCGCGTGAAACAAGTGCCATGACCAAAGCAATTATGTTTGAGAATAAAAGTCTAAACAATTTCTATAATTTCCGGGTGAGTCCAACACACATTTTTCTAACAACATATACACACATCAGCGTTGCCACAAATATTCAAATTTGTTATAAAAATGCAAATTTTTTTGCTTACCAATATTGGAGAATTAGAAATTTTTTAAAATTTTTTTTTGAAAAATGCACGTCTGAGGTCCCCCCGTTTGCCACTGCTCTGGATACATTTTTTGTTCCAAAAATCAAATATATTGACATTTTGAGAGAAAATAAATAATCTTCTTATTACATATAAATAAGTCAGTGTGTGTAGAAATATCGGAAGTAGAAAAATAAAGCCCTTAAAATACCATATGGTTATAAAAAAAAAAATATTTGCTTTACCGGAAGGAGGATTTTCGGGAAAATTTTTAATTTTTTCTTACGGAAATGTGTTAAATTTTTTCCAATTTTTGGTCAAATTTCAAAAAAATTCTGCCTTGCAAGAAAAGTCATCTGGCAACACTGGCACACATATACAAAATCGTTCTATATGTAACGGGCTGGCACGAAATTTCGCAAATGCTGCAGACGTACCCAAAATTTTGTAATTTCTACAGCGAATTTTCTCGCAAAGAAAACTTTTAATGGATTTCGAGGGTAATGCATTTTGGCTTAGCCTTAGCTGTAAGCACACGAGCAGTGAGCAGCAAGCAATGAAGTTTCGTGCTAACACAAAAAGAATTACAACACAGAAGAAAGCTAATTGAATTTTCTTGAAAATCGGAGCAAAATCCTCGAAGCAATTTGCAACAAGTTTTCGGTGCCCGCCCCCTTCAACCCTTTCTCTTTGCTCCTCTCTAGACCCTCACCATTCTATGCAGTGGCATAGACACTAGTAACGTTTAAGGGGTTCGAAACCCTCTCATGAATGGGACAATATAAAAATTCCTCATACCAAAAAACTCCTGTTGAAATAATTTCCCGCGTACGCGCCTGATTCTATGCTTACCTTTGCACCCATTTGTAGGTTGGCATCGGATTGCCATCGGCAACGCACTCGAATGCGGCCGGAGTGAAGAGTGGCGCCGTCGTGTGGCGATCCGGCCCGGCTGAAATGATTTTTGGCGGATCTGAAACGAAAAATAATTTGAGAGGAGAAAATATGACAAAAACAAAAAAAAAAAATAACAGGGAAGTAAAGCGAAACACTTCAGATAAACAAGATTGCGCTTTGGGCGCGCAATAATAACAAGTGCAATGCCAACGCATTAAGACGAGAATTCTCTTTTTCTTCATCACCGTCGTGTTTGTCGAAATGCACGGCTCGGGGGAAAATATTAAGCAAAACGAAAATGGAACGACGGAATGATGGAACGAAAACAAGAAGAAGGACGAAGGAGAATTGCCGAAACTTACATTTGACATCCAATTGCACGGAGAGCTGCTCTGATGTGCCAACAGAGTTCTGCGCTTGGCAGGTGTACAGTCCTGCGTCACGTCTTCCGACGGGACGAAGCTGCAATGTTTCCTAAAAGAGAAAAAAATCAAGAATGAAAAGAAAAGAAACAAAAAATCAGCGCGGATCAAATTATAACGCAACAATTTCACACAGAGAGAAAAAGTGGGGGAAAAAGTTCCGAAAAAAAAATTTCATTCCATCCTGAATTCGCACTTCTGTCATTTTTTATTTTTTTAAATTTTTTTTTTCGTTCTTGATAAAGGAGCTTTTCACTTCTTTGCCCCCCGGAAACAACGGAATTCTGGCAGTCAGTGAACAACATCGCGCTGACCACTGTGCCAAACAAGCCAAACACAGGAAGTCAAAGTAATTTTTCAGCTTCAGATTTTCTTCAAATGTTTTTCCGTTTCTTCTTGCGTTCTTCTCATCTTTTATTTTGTTTTATTTATTTTTTTATTTTTTTGTTTGTTAAATTTTTTATTTACCTGTAAACTGGCAATTTCCGAGCGTCCAGCTCGACGCCAAACTATGCTCGCTGGAGGATTAGCATCGGCAACACAGCGTAATACGAGCGCGTCTTTATCTTCTTCCAAGTCGATTTCCGGTGAGCCAATCAAGCGTATAGTTGGCGCGTCTACATCACGGCGGCACAGAATAAATGAAATGACAAGGAAGAGAGAGCGAGCGAGAGAGAGAGTAAAGGAAAAACCATTACTTCAATGTAATCGACTTTCATAAGGTTTTCCTGTTATCCGAACTTAAATTGATTATAACATTTTGTTGCCATTTATTTTCGATTCAATGCAAACATTTTCCGGAAAATTCAATTTTTTCAGCGACAATAAGTAAATTTGTTTTGAAATCTTAATATACTGTGATCCTTTTTGAAAGGAGTTTTTGGAAAAGAAAGAGTACAATTTCCATGAAAATCTCATTCTGATTGTAAGGCTTAAAAAAAGTGGGTTTCAAGTGAAGCAAAATTAAGGAGCTTTCAACCACACTGGCAAGTAATTTTAATGGAGTTCTTTTATGGAAACAAAATTGAGAATTATATGGGAAAGGGTTTTTACCGTTTTAACCCTGCTGTTACCTTAAGAAAGTTGCACAAAATGCTTTAGGAAACATTTGATCCACGGTGTATTTTTCATACAAAATATAAAGTCAAAATAAGAATATGAGCTGATTACAAGAATATTGTTATGGTTGAAAGTAGATTTCATCAATCTCCAGATATTGGCCTCAAAAAAATTTAATTTTGGACCAAATGGTCCTAAGGCACCAGCAGGGTTAAAACGGACTTTATAAGGTCTTTAAATATATGAGCTGTGAAGGCTCTTTAGTTAAGGGTAGGGAAAACACAGATCAGACTACTGATCAAGCCTTTTATCTCAAATTACCACAAGGACGGAAGCCTAATACAGGACTTTATCTCTTGAAGAGAGTCTTGAAGGACGAAAAAGGACGCAAACGTACTGTGGCCTCCCTTTGGCTTTCTATCCTTCAATTCAGTTAAGCCACTGAGGCTAATTATTAAGATCGGATTAACTGATCAAGCCTTTTATCTCAAATTACAAGGGAAGCCTTTTAATTTTTTATCTCTTGAAGAATTTTAAAATTTTCTTGTTTTTGGTCTACCTTTGGATTTTTTCCTTCAATTTCAGTTCCGAACCTGAGGCTCTACAACGTCCTCAATTCTTATTAGTAGAGCTCGAATTTTGAATATTTTGATTTTTTTTTAAATTATTTGAATTTAAGAATATTTTGAATTTTTTGCATTTAAAAAAAAATTTTTTTTTTTATCTTTGGCTTCATTTTTCAATATTTAAATTCGGAGGCATACTTATTAATTCTTATTCAAATTAATTTTAGGACAAGTTCGAAACTAGGCAGTGCCATACGGAAAATTTTTTTAACCCTTCACCAATAATAAATAAGGTCCAATTTAATTGTCAAGGGGAATAAAACAAAGCTCTGTAGAGAAAAAATATCCTTCATCTTCTTCATTATTTAATCTCTAAATATAAGCATTGTGGTTTGGACTTCGAAGCCAATTGCATTAATGCATTAAATTTAATTTGTGGCAAGTTTAAATCTCTCCCTATATCCCATTGACTTTGAATATCCTTGAAATGAGTTTTTAGAACTATTTAAAAAAATTCATATTTCGAACACTAATAAAGAGAGACCTCCAAAAAAATATATGAAAATAGGATTTAATGTCAAGATAAACTGTGCTCAGTTTCAATAACATCAGCCGAGCGAGTATTTTTAAGCATTTATAAAATTGAAGCGTACTTTATGGGGCTAAAAAATTTGTTGCAATTTACATAAAGTCTAAGATGCAAATGAGATTGGTTATGCATATATGAATTTTTTCAAAGCTAGGAAATCCCCTTGAAGTTCAAATTCGCTACTTACTTCCAAAATGGTGATAAGAAATAAAATATCCCCCCCCACAAAGTATGCTTCAAATTTATAAATGCATAAAAATACACGCTCTAATCATCAGCCACCGGCAACATACCTAAAAATTACAAAACTAAAAAAATGTTGCATACTTTTCGGATGTAATTGAGATTGGTATTGGTCTACTCACATTTAACGTCCATTCGTGCCTCCACGGGCACCGATTTCGCCGAGTACGATTCGTGAAAAGCCAGACAGCGTAAAATATCGCCATGACGTTCGCGCATTGCCGTTATTTGTACAACGGAACTGGCTGCCCAAGTACGTAGATTATCCGCTTCGGTGTTATTATTTTGAGGATGAATCGGTTGGATTTCTTGGTCACCTGTTTTAAGGACAATAAAATTGAAAGATAATTCAAATGAATGGAATTTTTTTCTTCGCTTTTCGCATTTGTTTTTGTTTTTGTTCGATTTTTTTAACGAGTGCACACAAATTAATTAGAGACCGGACGGAGGGCGCCGGCATTAACAAAAGCGACACATAAACGCATCAGCGTCCAATTCATGGCTCCGTGTGTTTGTGTGGGTGTGTGTTTTTACAATGGGGACCCACTATAAACGTTTCCGGCTACGCTATGAAAAGGATAGTGGTAATTACTTTAGCGATAACATGACAGCAATTACCAATCTACGGACTTAGCAGAGCAAAGCCGAACCGAACCGATTCGAACCGAAGCGAACCGGAGTGAACGGAACTGCACCGAAGCGAGGCGGCGTCGTGCCAGAACTATGGTCAATTTACGCTATCAACACATAACAGTAAAAACAACAAAAACTGAAAACAAAAACAAAAACAATGCCGTTACTTACCCAGATACCATTTAAGTGTCGCCGGCGGATTACCATAGTGGGAGACGCACTTAACCGTGGCAATAGCGCCCGAGTCGATTGTGATATTGTGGCCAGGCGGCACATGAGCACCCTCGTATTCCAGGCGAGGACGTTGTGGCGTCACTGCGAAACAGAGAACAAAAAAAGGAAAAATTACAAAAAAAATTAATGAAAAAAAATGGGAGAAACAGGGAGCATTCAAACCCCACGGACGTGAGCGTATTAAAAAAGGCGAGGTGTGACGAACGAAATTGGGTGTGTTTGCACTATAATAGAGCCAATAACAAAATAACAAAAAAGGACGTGGAGGACGATAAGGAAGAGGAGGACCCAGCTTTGCTTTTATTTTCGAATGGAGATTTTGAAACTTAATTAAAGCTAAGATGAAGCAAATTTACTCGCTTCAAAGTTTAACTGCTATCTGATCTGCTCCACACACACAAGCACATATATAGTTACTCACACTCACAAAGAAATACACTCATGAGCGACAGATTGGGTTACGTACGAAAGCAGTAAAGGAGCTAATTGCTCGTTTAGGACTCTGCGGAGCTGGAAAGGATGCGCTCTCATAGATTATTTCAAATTTTTTTTTTTTTTGGGGTGAAAGCCATGATAAAGGCGCACCGTCGTTTGTTGCATTGACGGCAGCAGCATGTACCGGTATACCGATGTACCTTTGCTTGCGGTTACACTTTGATTACTAGTAAAGGTTAATGGTGATCCTACAAAGGAACTTTGCTTCCTTCTAAACGATTGCTCTCAAGCTCAACAGGCATCTGGAGTCCTGCAATAGCATTTCATTTCACTTCGTTGCATTCATTCAATTTAGAATTAAATTAATTGGACTTTTTGAGACGCTTCTGTGTTATGCGCCGGCGGAGATTTTCTTAAGAAAATGTTGTGGGATTGGAAAAGCTCTTTAGGCTTGTGAAGCTTCGAATTTTTAGCCCAAGGAGTCTAGTACTTTTTATGGAAGAAATTCAGTTGAACACAAAATTAGAAGGAATAATCCTTGAGAGCTTTGATGGGTATTTTAAAGGACCTAAAAGCACAGGACTGCAATTTTGTTAGTTAAAATGAAACATATGATATCCTTGGAGGAAAATATTCACGCAATATATTCGAGAGATACGAAAGGCTTCCCTAAAATGTTCTTTAAAAAATTTTCCCAAAAATCAATTTTGCCTCAATCAATCTTTCCCCATCGAGCTACAATTTCTTCGTCGCCTGGCCACTGATAAATTGCTCTTGCGGATTAGCATCAAACTTACCTCGTACAACCAATCGGACTGGTTGGCTTGTTAACGCATCCTGCGTTGTAAAATCACTTGCAGTCACCTGACATTCCCAAAGACCATCGTCGAATTCCAATGTTGCCGACCGTATCCAGAGTGAACAATCACCGCCGATTTGCAATGGCGGCGGATGTAGGTCCAAATGCAAACCGCTCGATACTCGTGCGGCCCATTCGTATTTCTTCGCGTAGATGCCAACCGGCTACAAAGGCGGAGCGAGGAGCATGAAAAGAGAATGAAAAAAAGAAGAAAAGAAACGAACAAATCAGAACAAACACGTGAAAGAAATGCGAAAAGAAGACAGAAAAGTGGGGTGGCGGGCAGCAGTGCGCGCCTCGAGACACAATAAATGAAATACCGGAAAATGGAAAATGGACATTTACCAAGCCATCCTTGCCAGAGTTTTTTGCTTCGTTTACATGGATCAATTTTTTTTTTTTTTTTTGTTGTTTTTTGTTCTGATTCGGCGAAGAGAATGTAATTGCGTTTGGATCAAAATGGCTGTTAAATACCTGAGATAGAATTTCAACGAACTTGTTTTCTCAGCACGTTCTCCTGCACCACACGCCCCGGTGCGCTCGGATGACAGAGAAATTCAGGTTGAACTTCTCTATAACTATGTATGTTTGCGGTTGGATTGGAAACACTGGCGGGTTAACAGATATCCTTCTACACTAGCTGTTGTGAACACAAAACCGAAGAAGAAAATAGTTCAACGGCGACAAAGTCAATCAAAGCGGAGAAAGATAAAGCGAATTTTTGTCTCTACATAAGCACTAGGGTATCTCAAAAAAAAAAAAAATTTATTTCTTTAATGCTCAACAATTTTTTTGCACATTTAGATCGTTTGAGAAAATCGAATTTGAATAAATTTGACAATATTTCTTTTCCGTCTTTCTTTCTCCGTTGGTGATTATCTCAACCTTTTTTGACGGAGTGAGGGGTTTTTCTTTACTCAAAACTTGAAGCAATTTTTTTGTGGTTTATGGCCTATACTCAGATGCTAGGTTCACAGAAAGACTTTTGTGCGTAAATACAACCAATTCTTTTTTATCAATATAACAAATTCGTTGTTAAAACTCAGCCTAGCACACTTTTTGTTATATTAACAAATCGTTTTATTGGAACAATTACTCGGAGTATTAACACTCAATAAACATTTTGAAACAACGATTTGTTATATAAACAACCAAAGGTATTAATAAAAATCAACAAATTATTTTAAATAAATAATAAAAAAGGAAAAAATGCCTCATCTTCATATTCCATAATAAAAATTTGAGTCTGCAAAGTCAGTTTACGGAAGATAATTATACATTATAACATCATAAACATATGTGAGCTAATTTTTGATTATTTCGTCTCTTCTTATATGATTAAGGGCCCATTTACACTTTCGACGTTTGACATCAAAAAAATTTGACTTCAAAATTTAAAATGTTTTTTCGATTCAAAAAACGATTTTGATAAAGCTAATGAGAATTTTAGAAAAATATTTATGTGCACTTTCAAAAATTTCAAACAAAAGTTTTGTCAATATAACAAAAAATTCAAACAATTATATTGTTAAGTGTTAATACTTTTGGTATTTATTACAACAAAATAATCAACCAAATTTTTGTTCAAAATTTAATTTTACGAACTTTTCCCAAATTTCGTGATTTGTTTGAAATTTTTATTTTGGGACATTTAAAAAACCGATGAATCGATGATCATATCTCGTTTTTTACAGGGACTGAAAATAACAGTTTCGATGTTTTTCAAAATTTTAATAAAAAGCAGCACCAAAAAATTTACACTCAGGAAATATTTTGATACCATTGTAATCCTTAGGCCATTCTCTATGAGATTCTTCGATGCCTTTTATTTTTTTAACTTTTTTCAAAAAAGTCTAATATTAACTAATAAGTAAAGACTTATAGGTTTTCAGTCAAACGATAACTGTTAAAATGACACAAATTTTTTTTTTTGTCAAAAATAAAAGTCTTTGCGAGATAAAATTTCAATAATTTATCCAATTTAATTAAAATTGGTACCTACTAGTGTCCGACCGAAGGTTCGGCTTCGGCTTCGGTAATCGGCATAATCGGCCAATTCTTAATCTTCGGCTTCGGCTTCGGCTGGAAAAAGCCGAATATTTTAGCCGAATATTTTTGCATTTTAATGGAAGTAAAAAAGTCACGATAGATTTTCAATTGCTTCATTGAGACCTTTTACACTAGTGAATTATTGCCGTAAATTTTTGCACAATTGCACAAAAGTTTTCAACATTAAACGCATGGCCGAGAATTATTTATCTGCCCCTACAACAAGCGTGGCCAGCGAACAACTCTTTAGCGCTGCCGGTCAACTGTATACTAAACGAAGATCAAATCTCCTCGGAAAAAATGCTGATAAGCTGCTATTTTTAGCTTATAATATTAAGCTTTTTAATTTTGATTACACGGGTCTGCAAAAATAATTTTTTTTCGCCTACTTTTGAGTTTAAGTAGTAGCTCTAGTAGATTTTGGTCTGCAGAATAATTGAAAAATATCAAAAAAAAATTCATTCGAGGCGAAAAACAAGTGGATTTTTCAATTCAAAGTTATGTTTTGTTCTGTATACGAAAATCCGAATTGAGTTGTTTTAGAAAAGCCTTTATATCGTGAAAGAGGTTTGTGCTACAGTTGTGAGATTTGATATTTTCTGCACATAATTGATTGGCCTGCCATTTAAGATATCGATATTGAAAAAGAGGCTGTTAATGGTTGTGTTATTTTCATTTAAACTCAAAAAATAATGAAAATTTTATATAAATTTTTAAATTTTTTGACTTTGAGCATCATTTTACACGATTCATTTAAAGATTTTATAGTAATTTTTGATATAATATTGAAGAATGATGTTTAAAAAATACAAAAGTTTTTAAAATTTTAAAAAAGCTTAAGCCACATTGGAGAAAAATGAGTTTAAATGAAACAATGGTGGTAAAAAATTTAAACGCGATTTTCTCGAAATCCTTACGTGATGGAATTTTTTTGATATTTTTCATTTATTCAGCAGTCCAAAATCTACTAGAGCCACTATTCAAACTCAAAAGGAGGATTTCATTGCCGGTCTTCGGCCGAAGTCTTCAACTCTGCCGATTGTTCGGCTTCGGCTTCGGCTAAAAATCCACCTTCGGTCGGGCACTAGTACCTACCAATCGTAGTATCCAAGAATTTACAACCTATCGATTGGTACCAAAGTTCTTTTAATTGGATAATTGGTTGAAATTTTATCTCGCAAAGACTTTTATTTTTGACAAAAAAAAAAAATATTTGTCTCAGTTTAAAAGTTATCGTTTGACTAGAAACATAAAAGTCAATATTTAACAATAAAATTTTTTCAAATAAAATAAAAGTCAAAAATTGTCTGTTTTTGTTAAACTTTTATAATAAAGGTTATAACAGTTACGATCCCTGGTTTTTTAAGATAAAAAGCCTTATATTCCTCCATAAATTATTTTACGGCAATGGACCTGAATACTTAACTCGGAGTCTCACCTTTGCTCAATCTCGGCGTACTCGCAATCTCATTGTCCCTGAGTCCAAATATATGTCTACGTCTCGTGTATGTTCTTCGTCAGTGCTGTTAAACTGTGGAATTCCGTACCATTAAATTTAAAAACCACCGTCAGCCCAAGGCGTTTTAAATTGGCTTTATCTAGTATATTTAACTAGTTCCTCTCTTCTTTCTGGCTCTGGCTCAAAAAAGCCATAAAAACCCAAGAGCATATCTCAAAGAACCAATAATGAAAACAACAACCCAGCAGGAAATTTTCTCATAAATGATCAATTCATGAATTTTTTCACCAACGATAACAAGGGGAAAATTTGAGTACTTCTCAATTGCAATGGCATTGCCATCGAGAAGAAATGTTATTCATCGCAACTCCAATGGTAATGTCATCGATAAGAGGTATCGATACGATGGAGAAGATCTACTCTACTTTCGATGACCAACTCGTGACATATGCTCTTATGACTGCCAATGCCGCTTGTGTGTTAATTTCATTAGAGAGTTGAAGTATAATCAATAGGTTCGCTAAAAGAAGGCGGAAAAGATTTGTGTTAGCGTATTAATTTAGAAGTTTTTTTTGTTAGCGAAAATCTCGTTTTTTCCAAAGTGCTGCCAAGAAAATCACGCTTCACACTTTTTTACTCTTTATACATTTTAGGTACAAAAGAAATTTTATTATTTTTTTCTTTATTCAACAGGATCATTACAAAAATTGAGGTTCTCCAAGCGAGGTATTTAATATCCTGATTATTTCAGCAATTGCAATTTCAGCATGATGCATGTGAACCAATTTCCATCCCTTGACAAGTATGGAATATTTCCGACGTAGCTCTGTCATGTAGAGCACATTGCATATCTTGGAATTCACACCAATTTCTCTTCAGATGACAAATTTTTCCAACTCGAACACAAATTGGACCAGTTTGGTTACAAAATTGACTTCTAACACACCAGATATCGCAATGGCAAGAAGCAATGCAGAACAGCAAAATGCCCAAAAAGATGATCAATTTCATTTTAACGGAGTAGGTACACACTTAACTCACAACTGAGGAAAACTAGTTCAATGTTGGGCGCTTATATACGCAAAATTTGAGCTTTCTAAAGCCTGCAATTATGAACATAAAATTCAAGGTTTCAACGCAATATAGCTATGCAAATGATTATTTGCTTTCTAAAAAAGCCTACTAAATAAACATAGATTGCACGCGGGCAATAAATAAATAAAACGGAAATGAATTAACTAACTAGCACCAGTAAAATTCGGTTATAACGATACCGCTTATAGCGATGAACATTTTTGGTAAAGTTTGGCTCGCTATTCTAGTTCTTCTTAATTTTTGTTACCGGATATATGTAATTCGTTCTATTGGACGACCACTGTATAGTTGTATATGTTCTTCAGTCAACGTATGATCCTATGAGGGGGGAAAGTTGACCTGTGCCGCTGGACTTCATGGACCAAATAACACTTCCAATAATTATAAATTTTTGCTTAAAACGCAAGGCAAAAATAATTTTCTGCGAACGCTCGATAAAGGTTTAGAATAAGGACGAAGGATTGCATGACCGCTTGATTCTAAAACTAAAAGATTATCATGAAAATATGTTTATGCTTGAGTGATAGAGGACCAGAAAAACTAATAAAATGGATAATATCGTGATTACCAGTGGGCATCTTCTTCTGTCGAGGTTGAGTCAAAATTTCTTTAGCTTCCTTGGTCATGGAAGAAGCATCGACGATGTCAGATTTTTCAATGTAGGTCCACAAAGAAGGGAAGAAAAAAATAATAAAAAATATTTTAAATAGATGGGTCTCTAATAGAGGTGGACCATGTGAACTGCAGGTTGAAACATGCCTGCATCTAATCTACGACTGCCCGGGAGCTGGATGACATCGCGTCTGTTATCTACACTCAGCTAGACAACAGCGAAAAGAGACCTCAACCACAAGAAATTGTTAGGTTCATAAAAAGCCTGGAGCAACCAAGAGGGAAATCTCCCATGTACGGAAAAATTATATTCAAGACGTGTGTGGTTGCAGTGCATGATCGTCTCTTCATTATAATAAAAATATTGGATCCAAAAGAGGAGCCTTCTTCCCTCATTAGAATTATTAAAATTCAAAAGGAATTTGGTCGTTTCCCTCAAATACTTGTGGAAAATTTACTTTACTCAATTAAGACCCAATTAAGCCTCATTAAAAACAAAAAGGAATTTTTTTTTTTTTTTTTTTTGTAAGAAAATTCAAAGGAAATTCGAAGAAATTTTAACTTTCCGTCCCTTGCCTCTTGCGGTTTAACGCGCTCTCGTATTTATGCTGTAATTTCGTGCTCCACTTTTTCACTGTCCTTTTTGGCAATCGTCGAATGCGAACAGCGAGGACGAACAGCCGAACTGCTCAGCAGTGTGCCGCATGGCGCAGTGGGACATCGCCACTGCTTTATTGCAAAGTTCAAAGCCGCAGTCCTCTGACCCGCATATTCACTTTCACACACAATACACGAAACGACACGCTTTGACAACTGACTGACCGAGCAGTTGTTTTGCGGTCAAGCAGACGTTTCACAGAAATGCATTAAAATGTCATGTCGTTTGAGGGCTCGCTTCGCACACACACACACACACAAAGTACGTTGGGTGCATACCTGAAAATCAAACCTAACCGCCCCCCACCCCCGGTGCCGGCAATCCCCAGCGGTTTCAAACCTCACAATAAACTCACTCCCGATGAGCTTTCTAAGAACGGCACAGGACAGGACAGGACAGGATAGGACGAGACGGATTATGGCTATGCATTGCGTTTTGATATTGAACTGGCATTCAACTGAAAGCAGCCTTTGCCCAATCAATTATTCATGCATTGAGAAATCCTTTGAACGAATCGAATCGAATAAATGAAATATTCGGGACTTATTAATAATAATTCGTATTATTTCAATAATTAATTCCTTTGACATGCAATAATAAATTCAGTTAAAAAGTTTCTACTTCTTTTGTTAGTGTTGGATTTTATTCGGAATTAATTGATAATTCTATTATTATTATTTATTTATTTTCATTTATTCGGATTGTTAGTCGAATTTATGCCTCCGAAAAGCCGATGTGTATTTAGGCGATGGAGGAGTTGTGGAGATGAACAAGAAATATCAACACTTTCATAGATTTTTAATTTTAAATAATAATTGGAATAGAATATAGAAAACCTTTGAACTGGAAGGAAAAGCAGTTTTAGGATATTTATGTTAAGGGGGTCTTCTCATTGAAAACCCGTTTTTTGGACCCTTTTTAAAAAAATTCTTATTTGAAAACGCAAAGAATAATTGAAAACTTTTTTTATTTATTGTATTACAAAAACTTCAAAGTAAATGAAAAATTTTTTTTTGACTCGATACGTGGGCTGTTCAAAAAGTAATGAGACTTCAAAGTTGGTGGTGAAAAAAAAAGGTGCCGTCACGGCGGCCACGATTCCGGGTCTCCGGAGCGTCCGAAATGGAAAAGAAAACGGGGTTATAATCAGTATAGATGTAATTCTCGGGTAAACCTCAAGCTTAATTTTCTGATTTTTTTTGACAAAATAGCGGCCATTCAAAAAAAAATTTCAATTTCGGGCTTTTTTTTGTAGTTTAGTGTAAAAAAAAAATAGTAAAAAGTTTTTTAAAATTATGGTCGAGGTTCACCCGAGAATGGTGACAATTCTGCGTCGATTCCACTTTGTTTCATGAAAATCGGTTCAGTTGAACTGGAGATATCATGGCCGCCAGTTCGAAAAACGTGGTTTCGAGATAAACGCGTTTAAAGTTTGAAGCAACGCAAAAATTACTCGTTTTAGCGCAGATCTTGCTCGACAAAGAAGGCTATATCCTCTAAACTATTTCGAATTTCAAAAAATCCTTTTAGGGGCATATTCACAACTACCCAAGCTATAAATAAATGCAAAAAAAAAAAAAAGTCGAAAAAAAATTTTCTCAATGAGAAGACCCCCTTAAAAGAAGAGTTTTCAGAATAAGTACAGATTGAAAATTGTCCTAGAGACCTGCTTAAATATTCTTTGTTTAGTCTGCCTTTTCATTAGGTACGTGCTTTTAATATACCGCAGAATTGTTTCAACATTAAATATTCATTCGTTACTTTGATTGGTTTTGATCAAGTGTAACAAATTAAAAATAAAATACCCGAAAAATAAAATAAAAATGGAGTAAGCTTTTAAATTCCCTCCTGCCTGCCAGTTTTGTTTCCTTTTTTTTTTTTGTTCATCGTCCTTACGGCAAAAATAAAGCCTCACTTAAAGCTTTTTAAAGCATCAACCCAATATAACAAGTACTTACTTTTCAAATAACCAATAAAAGTGCATGTCAATGTGTATGAGAGCCAACGATTTTAGCTCAGGAAATCCTAAAGTTAAATGGAAGCTGCAAACCAGTAAAAAAAAAAACCTACGCAAAAAGCTAAACCATATCCTGAACCCTCAACCCTTACCTGACCACTCACATACGGACTCTCATTGGGCAAGTGAATTGCCTTCAGTTGAGCACAACGTGATACGCATCGTCCATATAGAACTGCCCGCCACGATGTTTGCTAACATGGCATTCTATGTTTAGATTTGTATGCAAATGATAAAAAAAAAAATACGAAGAGGAAAAAAAAACAAACAAAAAATAAACCCCTAAAGTGGGATAAAGTCAAACGAGCAGTGCGCCATCAGAAATATTTTCATTTACAACATTTACAATAACGAAGTCATTTGAAGAGCAATTCTTTATGACGAAAGGGTGGATTCGGGCCCCAAAGAGTTGCAAGGTTAGGACAGAAAATTTCAGTTCTCTTGGTATCCTCCAGGAGTAATGAAATCAGGCATGGAATGGAGAATATTTCGAAGGTGGTTTAGAGTGGGTCCGAACTCATTTTAGCAGTAGTGGTTTTTTGCGATGCCGGGGGCCTTTGGCAACTCGGAACTCTGAGCGTATCCCAGTAGAGATGAGGCTGATAAGGTAGCGTACGATTTTTATCTTTAATATGGATATCCAAATCCTTGAATCCAAGACTAGGGGAGAATCCCCGCCTCATCATAGCCACAGTCCTAGTGAGACTCCCAGGGAACAGTGATCATGTTTAAATGTATATTTAGGTCATATGGTCAGCCTTTCGGATATTGCACCCATAACAATATGAGAAGGTTTGGGGCCTGCGGTGCGCTATAAATTCCCCTAGACGCTCGAGGACGGTCCCCTCGCGGGGTCTATCCGAAATATTTGTGACTATGACATTTTTATTTATAGAGTTTCTCACGTCTTTCAAGATTCTTACAATTATTTTTAAGGCATATCTTATCTCAGGGACTATTTTTCATTGAAAAGAAGATTTCCCCATTGATAAAATTAGTCGAATGATTTCTTTTACGCGAAATGATCATATAAGTGACGGCCACCTTTTAAGGCCCGATATCTTCTTCGAGTCCACCACTGAGAATAACTCTCTGAATTACATCTTGTGCAGTTAAGTTCAGTAGGTACAATTGCGCTTACAGCATATAAAGCTCCGTATGCGACCGAATATATATCTTCGTCGACGAATTACGAAAAGGACATTGGCTACAGTAGAAGCATATCTCGTATGTCTGCTTTGGATATATGCCCAAAAATTAAGAGAAATGGACTTCGTGTGTTAACGCAAAAGCTCATGCAGCAATATTAAATGAATGCATATGCTACATGCTCTATGGCTATGGCCACATGTTCAAGCGAGAGTTCTTCCTGAATCTTTTGCACTGCTCTGTAGTTGTTCGCCTTGTATGTACACATGTTGGCCCCATAAAATATTGGATCTACTGCCAGAATTTTCATATGGCATTCTCTCACTGAATGAAGGTAATTTAGCAAGTGTACATTACTGTTGATGTTATGTGTTCTTCTTCTTTCTTCTCGTGTTCAGCTCTTTTTATGTAAAAATATTATTTCTTCAGGATATTATTATTGTTATTAAGAATATAAATGAAAAACATAAATTGTGTGCGTAAATCAGGTCAATAATTTTTGTTGGCGAATGCTGCTTCTTCGGGCAAAATGACGGAAGTGAGTGTGCCAAAGGCAATGTCCAGTTGAATTCTTGAATATTCAAATTGGTGATGATGAAGTTGGTGATGATGATGGTAGTGATGATGGTGGTGGTGATGATGATGATGATGGTGATGATGATGGTGGTGATGATGGTGATGATGATGATGATGATGATGATGATGATGGTAATGATGATGATGGTGATGACGATGGTGATGATGATGTTGGTGATGATGTTGGTGATGATGTTGGTAATGATGATGGTAATGATGATGATAATGATGATGGTAATGATGATGGTAATGATGATGGTGATGATGATGATGATGGTGATCATGATGATAATGAAGATGGTGATGATGATGGTGAAGATAATGATGATGATGGTGATGATGATCGTAATGATGATGGTGATGATGATGTTAATGATGATGGTAATGATGATGGTAATGATGATGGTAATGATGATGGTGATGATGATGATGATGACGATGATGATAATGATGATGATGATGATGATAATGATAAAGATGATGGTGATGATGATGGTGATGATGACGATGATGGTGATGTTGATGATGATGATGATGATAATGATAATGATGATGATGTTGGTGATGATGATGGTGATAATGACGATGGTGATAATGATGGTGATGATGATGATGGTGTTGATGATGGTGTTGATGATGGTGATGGTGTTCAAATTTGAAAATATACCTTCCGACAGTTCTCTAGCTCTACTGAGATGACTGAGAATTTCTTCAATTCATGGCTTTATATACGTTTTTGAAATCATGAAATCAGTGAGAATTATAGGAATTTTTTGAAAAAAAAATACAATTTCTCGGGGTAGTTTTGCATTTGGAGGGAAATAATGATTGGAAATTTGTTTTCAGGCCGAATACCATCAAAGGGATCTATGAGCGTATTCGGAGGTTGCTTTTGGGGGTTCAAGCGCGCCTCTAAATATGGGGAATTACAAAAGGGATTGAGAAAATGATCTCGGTGGATAGTTTTGTTACGCCCCAAACCACTTCTGAAATAATTTTCTGCGTCGGTGCGTTTTGGAAGGGAACTAAAACCTCATGATAGCTTGTATTTCCTTATCCTTTTGGGTCCCATGTAAGAAGGGTATACGAATATACAATTTTTCCAGCGGCCTGCCTCAAGGCACCGAGGAGTTTATAAGGTCAGTCGAGTAGGACAACAGTACAGTTAAGTGGAAGACGAACAAAGAGAACAAAAGATGTGATATTGTCATCGGCCTAAAGTCTTCCTCTGCATCTCCCATGTCGCTCCGAACCCCATTATGCCTTGTTTTAAATCAGCCCTCGGACTTAACGAGCCCTAGAATTATGCAGTGATGCCAACTTAGCGCTTTTGTAAGACCGTCGTGCAGCACTTGCAACACAATTTGTGCTTTCAATTCGTCATACAACATACCTCGGAACACACACACCTTCTCCATGCTCCTGATCCTCCCCTCCACCCATTTCCTTTTGCGGGAGAAATAGTTATTGGACGTGTAATTTTGTCCATGAAGTCCAGAGCAGGTTGTTTATTTTCTGCTGCATTCCGTCCTAATCGAAGCATCAGTTTTTGTCACAAAATAACAGAACAGATCGACTTTTCCCTCTCATACGATCATACGTTCACTGAAGAACATATATAACTATACAGTGGTCGTCCAATAGTACGAATATATGTAATATCCGGTAACAAATTAAGAAGAATTAGAATAGCGAAACAAACTTTACCAAACATGTTCACCGCTACAACCGATAATCGTTATAAGCGGTATCTTTATAACCGAATTTAACTGGTGCTAGTTAGTTAGTTCATTTCCGTTTTATTTATTTATTGACCTGGGAAAGCCCGCGTGCAGTCTATGTTTATCCAATTGAAATTTTTAGAAAGCTAATTTATCATTTGCATAGCTATATTGCGTTGAAACCTTGAATATTATATAAATGTAGGCTTTAGAAAGCTCAAATTTTTCGTATATAAGGGCCCAACATTGAACCAGTCTTCCTCAGTTGTGAGTTAAGTGTACTCCGTCAAAATGAAATTGATCATCTTTTTGGGAATTTTGCTATTCTGCGTTGCTTCTGGCGAGGATAGTATATGGTGTGGTAGAAGTCTATATTGTGATCAAACTGGTCCAATTTGTGTTCGAGTTGGAAAAATTTGTCATCTAAAGAAAAATTGGTGTGAATTCCAAGATATGCAATGTGCTCTACGTGACAAAGCAACGTCAGAAGTATTGCATACTTGCCAAGGGATGGAAATTGGTTCACATGCATCCTGCTGAAATTGCAATTGCTGAAATAATAAGGATATTAAAATACCTCGCTTCGAGAACCTCAATTTATCTAATTATCCTGTTGAATAAAATAATAAAAAAATATGTTTTTCTAAGGCGGTTGTATATTCATTTAAGTAATTGAAGTGACTTTGCAGCGATGTTGCGATGCTCAGAAGGACATAAACCACATTAAGAGAAATTTCTTAAGGTTCTTGAAGGATATTAAAACAAATTTCAGATTTCACAGCTTTTGGCTATAGTTTTAAGAAGACTTAAAATTTCTTGATAAGTTCCAAAAAATTTTTTTCCAATTCCTTCATATTTAAGCAAGTGGAAAATGAAAGCAATAAGAACGATCATTAAAAAGAACCTTATGGACGCAATTTTCAAGCCCTTTTCAACGACTGAGCACCCGTCGAGTCTACTAAGAAGAACAAACTAATTTGAAATATCCTCTCTTGAAAGGCATGGAACTATGTATGTTTATAAGAACATCTCTTCGGCTTAATCCTTTCTGACAATTTTCTCATAATTTTCCTACCCTCCCCCTACCCAGTTCAAAAGGAAAATAATTATCTTGAAGTGATTTTCCTTTCAATTCACTTCACTCTACTACTGGTTTGTTCTACTGGTGTCCTTCGGTCAGCGATGGAATTATCCTTAAACGATTTCCCTTCAATTCATCAGAATTGAAAGACATTTTCCAAGAAAACAGAAACTAGACCATTGCTTTAATAGCGCGTACGGAATGCTTTGCCCTGCCCTACAGAAGACTATTTCCAGGAGAAATACAAACGCAAATACCCATCGGCTTACCTCCCAAATTCGATATTCAAAGCCGAAGAAGAAACAATTCATATTGAAATAGGGACACAGCAGGCAGGTTGTATATATGTTTCAACTGTTCGGAAAATTACCTTGTTATCCTTCTGCCATGAACATGTTCCGCGTTTGTCGATAACTTTGCATGTTAGTAGAGCGTCCTGACCCGGATTCACTTCAGTGTACTTGGGCTGTTCCGAGAATCTTTGAAAGCCATTAATTCCTGGAATTGTAAGAATAGACAACACAAATATAGAATGAGCTTTGGTTCGGTTATTCGCTGCTCAAATTATTGGCATAAAAGGTAAATTTGTGTGTGTGTGTGTGTGTGTGCGGGTCTCGAATAAAGTAGGCTAACACTTTTTCTGCGAATTCGTTGCGGGAAAAATAATTAATTTCGATTAAATTATTCACAAAGGACTTTCGGTTTTTTTTCTTCAAGACATATTGTCTTTTCCACAAAGAAAGGGTTGTCAATTTTGAGCAAAGAAATCATAGAGACGATTTCCACAATAAAAAAGTAGCATTTTCTTTCATTCATTTTCTGATGCATGCATTCACAATCCTCTTTCGATCGCCGGTCGCACGTTCTCCTATATATCGCTTTATGATGCTAACTTATATAAAGAGAGAAAGAGAGCGAGCGAGACATGAAGAAGCTTGTTCTCGTGATACTAAATTTTTCAGCTTGTCACTCTCGACATTCAGCGCAAAGGCGTATATGACTGCCTCAATACCTTCGCTGAAAGGCACTCGTCCTAAGGCAGCAGCAGTTGCAGTAGCGAATAGCAACCAGCATAATCCCTTAGACCCACAGTCCGAGCCGAAGTCGGGGCAACAGCAAAGCAACGTGGAAGCGACAATTCAGAAGTACTTTTCATTTAAATTTCAATGGGTGGGGGGTCCTGGCGGGTGCCGTGAGCGAATTTCAACGTTAATTGCTGGCATTTAAAATACCTTTTTTTTGTTTCGCTGCTTCCTCTTTTATTCAACTATTTTTCCTTTTATAATTCTTTCTTTTCATATACAGTGAAACTTGTTCAAGTGGGATCAAAACGGAAGTTTTCCTTTTACCCAGTTTCCCAAATAAGCAGCAGCAAAACTTAAATTGTTGAACCAACCACGGACATAATTGAAATGACGGATTAATTTTTAAAATAAAAAAAAATTTTTTTTAAATACCTATAAAAGAAAAAATGTCAAAACAAATTTATTAAACCTTCAAAGCAAATGGCCACAGAGCCCTCTGCTGAACATAACCCCAAAAATAGCCATCCGATGGACTTCACCCGATTTTGTCACTCCGTTGTCGTGGGACTGCTTTCACAATGCTTAAAAAATTCTAATATGAATACATATCTTATATGTTCAATTTTATAAGCCAAATGAGAATTATACCGAACGAAAAGAAATGTAATTAAACATATTTCCTTTTAAATCAACCAAAAATGTTGTTGACTCAACCCATTTTTCTCTTCTGAATAACAATGCGCCCTTTAAAAAAAATAGTGGCATGCAATTTTAAATTCAGCACCCAAAGGTATGCATTGGAATATTTAAAAAATTTGTCATTTTAATTATTATTAATAATAATTTGAAGTCCTCACCAACGGAGATCAATGAAGGCTTTAAAAAATTCACAGAAGCTTTGCTCAAAATGTGAATAAATGGATACACCTGGAGAGATTTTTTATAGCCGGACTTACTCAAAATATTTATATGCATACTTTTGGGTGCTGAATTGAAATATTTTCCTATCTAGTTTTGAACTAACAAGGTTTCAATGTAAAAGTCTGTGGACCTTACTGAAGCAATCACAGAAAATTCTCAGTTAAACACTGAGAGGTTCCACTGTGCACAACATTTTGTTATTTTGCCCACCGTACCGTGCGCTTATTGCTGCAATTTTTTCATTTTCCTTTCAACTACAGCAATTAAAGTGCAAACTATTTACAGGGGAGCAATATATTAAAGTCTTTAAATCGTACTTTGGGGTATTCCCCTGCAAGGCAATAAGGGTAAGAGAAAAATGAGAAAGAAGAGCAAACTACAATAAAATAAATAGGTGTACAAAAAGAGAAGAAAAATTGATGAAAAAAGGAGGTCGGAGTTAGGATTTCCTTCATCATTTACATGAAAATTAACGAGCTGCTGTTCGAAGTGCGCGATTAATTTATGCGAACAAGAGACTCACTCCGAATTGAGGTGGTAAGCCTTAACGAAGTTAGTCGAAACGTCTTTGTTCGATATATAGTTGTCTTAGTCAAGATATTCTCCGTTCACCCACATTTCAGTAATCGATCACGTGTCATTTATGCGTTGCAATTGCTGTTGCGGCTACTACTTTCGTCGACGACGTCATTGCGGCTCATGCGGTGGTGGGCGCATGCATACACGCAATTCAATTAACCTCATTTACCAATTACTTGAGTGCCATCGACGGTTCAATCAGCTCACAGCCACTGCCGTGAGAGGTGTATGTGCAACATATAATATATATCAGCAGCTCATAGGCGTGTACTGTCAAGTCATCGTCTGTTGTCGGTGTCTGAACTGCTGAATCGATCTATGGACGACACAAATTCCACGAATTCAAGCTCCACTTCAGCGCACACTGACGCCATTAGCTGCCGCCGTATCCGCAAATGAAGTGCGTCCCACCCAGAACAGACCGCGCCTCGCCTCGTATCAACTCAACTCAACTCGCCTAGCCATGCCTTTGCTTTCTCGGCGTTGCCATGTCTTGTCTTGGCATGTCTTGGCTTGAATGTCTAAAAACTTTTGTGTCCGACATCGTGTTGATCGAAGAAGCGACATTTTCTTTTGGGAACGTTCGATGCGTCGTTCCATTCTGTTCCTTTCCGTTCCTCTTCGTTCCTTTCCATTCCTGGGTGTGTATGAATGAAATTGCAACGTCGTGGAAAATTGAATTCTATATCCCGTGGAAAAATGCATTCACAACATCGCTTCGAATAAATAGCAACATGGGAAGGAAGTGGCTGCTTTCTTGTCATTATGTCATCCTCTGATATTTCACTCATTGATATGAGCGGTTCTTGGTGGGGGGCTCCTCTTCTTGTTCTTTGTTTGAAATTTATTTATTTCTTGCTGCCCCCAAACTTCGATATGATTCACAAAAATGTTTTGTTCGCTTTTGAAAAAGTTTCGAACGACTGACATAAAAAATGATTTATGGCTTTCGAAGAGAATGTGCCGATTGTGCAGCATTTTCAAATTAGTTTTAGTTACTGAAAATTGTTTTATTTTTCTCTTAAGAGGGTTGATCATAATTATGACAAGAGAAAGTGTTCAAATTAAGCGCCCAAAAGTATGCAAGTAAAATTTTTGAATATTTCCGGTTGTGGAAAATATAATCAATTTATTTTTGGGATAGATTTTTTTTGCGTTTTATGGAGCCTTAAATCTTTTTAGCCCCAGACCAAAATTATGTTTAATTCAGAGAAAAGAGCAAGCCTAATTGTAGTCTTCGCGATCGTTCGTGTGTGTCCGATTCTGTACAGCGGGCGTTAATGGGTTGGTTCATTAAAGCCAGCTTATATAGGCCTAAGATTATTATAATTGGTTTTTACATATTCCAATGCATATTTTTAGGCGCTTAAATGAAACTTTGATGGAACATAAAAACTGGATCAAGGGAGCGTGTCCCAAATATTATTTTCTTCCCTTGTATTTCCTTAAAAGAACAAGAAACCTGCGCGACTGAAAATTTTTTGACTTTTTCTAGCTGTAAGTATTATATAAAAAAGGCACCAAAATTCGACCTTTAAGACAAATAAAAGTCTTAATCTACTCTAATCGCGTACTGGGCGTCACCTGGCCACGGGAATGCACTGCTCTTTAACCAGAAATCGAGAAAAAAATCTACACTAAAATATTTAATAACCAGGGCTCGGATTTTATTGACTTTTAAAAATATGAGGCATACTTTATGGAGTAAAAATTTTGTTCAAATCAAATAAAGTTAAGATTCAAATCGATTTTCAACTTCAATATCAATTTTTTTTAAGTAAGAAAAGCAGTTTGAAGTTCAACTTCGCAAAATGTTGATAAAAATTTTTTTTTTCCCCATAAAGTATGCTTGAAATTTATAAAATCAACAAAATCCGAGCCCTGTTAATAACACTCAAAAACAGCTATGAAAGGGTTAAAATCAAAATTTATTAATACCTATTGCAAAGGAATTTTAAAAGCTACTGCGATAGAAAATACTCCCAAACTTTTCAATCAACCCTCGCAATTTCATGCAATAGAAAAGCAAAGAAACCCCAAAAAAACACTGTTCAACACGTCGGGAGATAAATATTTGTATATTTTCGGAAGCACTTATGCAAAGCAGCATGTCAACGCTGAACGTTTAAGCATGCACTGAGCATGCAGCAGCACTCAAGCCCCGCTAGCCCCCTTTCTTCCGTTCTTGCTGAACGCGAGCACGCAAGCCGAGGCTTCGCGGAACGAGCACCCTCGAATGATTTTTAGCATAATAGTGAATGAATTTCCGCACTGCATTTTGGCGTCATTTCTGCTGCTAAAAGTTGCATCAAAGTTAGTAAATTTTTTATTGTCCTATTTTTCCCTATTTTCATTTTTATTTTCATTTTCATAAAAACCACATAAAAACAGCATGTTGAGCCGCAAACTTTTCATGCGGCCACTCGATCATCGCAACAGCGGGACCGCAGCAAGCCTCTTCAATGATTTATAATGCGTGATTGGCATTAACGCACACACGCACAAAGAGCACTCACACACTCAGCTTAATAGAGTCAGCGAGAGAGCGAGCGTTATGCTTTATCTGATGTGCAAACATATTTACGAACACACACACACACAAACACATATTAACAAATGCACTTATTCGCGCAAATAAAGCAATTGTTATAGTGTGGCTGCTCAGCTCAATTATGACAAAAGGACGCACTTCCTCGGCGGCTTTGCTCCATTCAGCAACAACAACTTCCTGCTGTGATGTTTCGCTTTGTGCGACGCTGATTTATTTTGTTGCTTTAACTAATTTTAAGCCTTTTTCGCCATTGTTTGCACATTTCAGCTGGAACAATTGTTTATTTTAAATTATTTATTGCATACGCTATGGGGTCAAATCATAATATTTTTTCTCTTTAAAGCTTCAATATTCGAAGAACGATTGCCGAAGGATTTATTCGAAATGATGAAATTTACCTAAAAGTATGCCATACCTTTGAATTCAAGGAAAGTTTTTCGAAGAGCAAAAAAAAACGAGAAAACAAGAAAAACGCTAAAGAACATCGCCTCCAATGAGAGCCCTTGACGCTCTAGGAAAATATTGTTTTTGCCTCGCATCACTTGAAATAGTCATTAGCAAACGGAAATACCACACCTACGATGAGGATAATTGCCAGAAAACGAGCAAGCCTGTTGCCAATTAACGTTCGGCCTTTTTTGCTTCCTTTCAAGGCAAACACGCGCGAACACTGTAGGCAGGAGCTAAGAAAAATATTCCTTTTCTTTTCTTCATTTTTTTTGAAATTCTGGTTCAACCTTCTTCAGAAAACGCAGCTGACAAAAACGAATGGCAAATACAGGATTTATAGGATTAATTATTAATTGATTGTGTCGTCCTCGTTTCCATTTCTAATTCGTGGAAAAAATAAAAAGTTTTTCAATATGAACTTTTTTTCCAATGCCAAGGAATTATTTCAAGGAAGGACGAAAGCTTTGAATCCCTAATAAAATGGATGTGGGAAGGACAAAGAGAGAGCCTTGGACTCTTATGAATTTATATTTTGAGAGTTTCGAAAGAGATTCCAATGAAATAGGGGCTTTGAAGTGATTACATTTTAAAGTTAAAACGAAAATATTTTGATACTATGAGAGAGAGAGAGAGAGAGAGAGAAATTTTCCACATTCTGGCTTTATTAATATTTAGAAGAGGGGAGGAGAAGCCAAAAAAGAAGGGGGCCATTATTCATATGAAAAGATTGAAATATCACGGAGAGTGCAAATAACAATTTGTGATTGCCTTGGATTCTAATAGTTGGAAAGAAAAGTAGGGATCAAGCTGTTTAAAGATTACAAGGATAACAGAAAATATTTCCATTCCACACCTAAAAGTATTTTTTAAATATTAAAAATTATGTGCTTTTAGAAGGAATTCAAGGCCATTCAACGAAGCTTAAATATTTTAGGAGATCGTGAAAATCCAAAACAGCCTAGTGTACAATGCATGCACCTTAACCCTAATCCTGACAGCATGTGCCTCACAGGCACACTTTTCACTTTGAACTGCTCCAAAAATTGAAATTTTTCATCCGATTATCATTTCATTTTAATCTCTCGATCAAATATTCGATTAACTCTTCCCAGTAGTAAACGCTATTAATACTTATTTAAATAAAAATTGAGTTTCAGGAGCCCTTAACCCTTTAACGCATGCCGGAAAAATTTTCTCCTACTTAAAACTTAGAAAAACCATCCAACCTATACTTATTAGGTGAGTTGACAACAGAAAATATTGAATTTTTGCCCCCAAAAGTATGCTTATAAATATTTAAAATCTTTCCACGATCAGAAATATGTTCATTTTCAGATATCAACCTATTTAAAAGGGTCATTAACAAAGATTTCAGCAGTTATGCAGGGACCTTTAACCCTTGAATGCATAAGGGAA
Organism: Chlorops oryzae; assembly: GCA_020466095.1. NCBI lineage: Eukaryota > Metazoa > Arthropoda > Insecta > Diptera > Chloropidae > Chlorops > Chlorops oryzae. The sequence continues at coordinate 27,888,691 of CM035809.1, read as the reverse complement.
AAATTTTCTCCAACATAATTTTAACGTTTTATAGTCGTATTGTAGCTGATGTGGAAAATTCCTTCTCTCAAGAGAGCAGATACTTATTTTATCTGAGAAGAGAGTAATAAAAACTTCTTCAGCACGCATTTATCTGATATATTTGCTGCGCGTAAGAAATGGGGAAATGACTTCGTGCCCCATGAGCAGAGTATGGGCTTAGGAATCTGAAGAGCTCGAGCTCGAGTTCGATTCCTGTCGGAGGCAAAAAAAAATGTGGAAGAATGGTGGCGAAATTCGAAAAATTTAAATTGAAAAGTAAGATTATTATTTGCCTTTGGCATTGCCGCCAGTGCTGTATCATAGTTCCGTGCACAAGAATTTTTTTAAATTATTCCTATGAATGAATTATGAGTTTGAAACCGCTTTTTTTGTTTGGCAAAAGATGCTCTGTTGAAAGTTTTTTTTATTCCCCTTAAGCTTTAAAGGTTCTGGCGGGTTAAGCAAAGGCATGCGGCATCATGAAAGGAATTTTTAAATTTTGTTGATCTTTCGATAGGTGGTGCCATCTAAAAACACTGTGGAGACTACTTTTTAAATTTTTATGAACGGTCTTTGAAATATCCTTGAAAAATCCTTTTTTGTTAAAACTTCTTTCAAAATTTTATATCTCAACAACTAATTGAGATAGATAGACGATCTAAACAGATTATAATAAGATAATAAGACAAGGAAGCTAAAAATGTTTTTTTTTAATTTTTACACTGAGAAAAAATTTTTCACAAACCTAAAAAGAAAATTTTGAAAATTTTTTTGAGTGTATTTCCAGTTTCGCGCCACTCTGCAATTTTTTTTAAAAGATACCTCTGAGTATTTGCTATCATTTAAAAAAAAGTTTCATTCAAATTAAATGGCGCAACAGTGAGATATTCAAAAAAATTACAAGTGCACATAGATGCTCTAGTACTAATATCCAGTACAAATGTACGTAAATGATACAAAACACATTACTCATATATCTCCAGAAATAATTAAGATAAAAAGATGAAACAAATGGTGACTTATTGTTAATACCCGACCCAGAACTAAAAAAAAATCGATGTTTGCGCGCGCCAGGATCGAAACTGGACCCTTCCGATTATGACGCTGGTGCGTACCTACAGCGCGCCTTCTATTCACGTAGTATATCAAGTGTACTGAAAGCACATGGCCACCTGCTAGCCCCTTTTTGCCAGTGAAATAGCCAGAGCAAGGGAATGCATAGCAGGACGGCTTGCCACTTGCAATGACTTGATCGTGTTAAATTCGAAAGAATACTAGATAGACGATGGGCGATCCACAGCCACTGGTTGTAAGCGAATTTGCCAGCTCAGTGGCGTCTCCTGGTACTACAGGGTTATGCATTATGCTTTAAAAGGTTAAAAAAAAACTCTTAGTTCCGTTACATTTAAAGCCGCCTTTCATGGCTTTAGAACAGCATTGAATTCCTTCCGCAAAAAAAAAATCTGAAGGAAAAATGTGTCACCCTCACTGTCTTCTGACATGTCTCTCCCTCTCCTTATGAACTAAAAGGAATGAAAAATCTTAATAATAAAAATTGACTTCTTGGTTTTTTCTTCGCATCGAAGGGCGATTTGATCTAATACAGCGATTTTTTATGACCATTTTATTGCTTTTCAAACATGAAAATAAAATTTCCTGCGACACATTTGAGGCTTAAAATTCAATTTTCTCTAATATCGAATTTAAATTCATCGCTTTTTCAATTCAACAAAATAAAAAATAATAGAAAATGAAACATAAATCTCAAATCATTACTAACATGGAAAAAACCAATTTCATAGCTCTCTCTCCCTCCACCAACACACCGACGAGTTCTTCACAACAAAAAGGGGGAGGGGGGCAAAAAAAAGAATCGCAACAAAAGAATTCAGAAAAGAAATTTAAAATAAATTGCCCTTATTCGAATCATATGTATGCATGGGCAAATCAATATGGAGAGCCAATTGTGAATGTTGAATGATGGCTCAACACAAGTTGTACGACCTGTAGGCGAGAGAGCGACGAGAGTGATGGAAGGTACGAGCGCTCCTTAAGCATAAATGATATATTTTCCTTGCCAAATGATTGTTATTTGATATTCAACAGATTTTCATTTTAAGCATCATTTTCCGACGAGATAAATACATGTACACATGGCACCGACATTAGCCCCTAAACGAAGATTGCTGACGGTTTTCTCTCCATCCCAGAATTGCTTGCACTTAAGTGTAGGCAGCGGCTTCAAAAGTAGGTAACTAACGTAAGATGGAAGCTGATTTGCAATTGAAAGCATGAATGAATTGAGGAAGGAAGTGCAAAGAATAGGGAAATGTATACATGAAGAAGATAAGAGGTGTGTGTGTGTGTGTGTGTGTGTGTGTGTGTGTGTGTGTCATGGTTCGCCTTTATAAGAAACAACCGGAAGGCGGCAGACACACATATAGACGGCGGACAGACGAACTTATTATATGCAATTTTGATTTCATTTCCATAACTTTCTACGATTCTTTCGATTTTTATTGTTGCGAACCATCGCACACAAACACACACACACACATATACGCCGACACATGCTGACTTACGAATTACAATGGGAATAAATATAAAGAATTTCTGACTGTCGGACCGAATTTTTATTGTGTTTGTAACCCCAATTTGTTTGGATTACACTGTAAAAAAAACTGTTTACAACAATTCTTTCAATTGTGGCCTACATAGAATTTTGCCTCCCATGAGAAAGGAGGACTTTAAAAGTGGCCCTTAATGGGTTCCAAGATACCAACTAAATGGTAATTATTTTTAATTTTTTTTTGTTTTGTTCATTGTGAGCATTTGCAGAAACTTCCTCCAGAGTGTCTCTGCAAGCGACCAAAAATTACTTAGAATGGCATCATGAATAGAAGAATTGAAGAATATGTTTTACCGGTTTGCAGTTCTACGAAATTAAAATCAGAATAAAACACTGAAGTTTACCTTTTAAATTTTCATCCAGGCCAATTGCTTCCACAAAGGGAATCGACAAATCTTATGATCTTAACTAGATTAAGTATTAAATAAGATACTATCACCCTTTTGTTGAGTCAACAATTATAATTTTCAGTTACACAGTCACGTACAATCGCTCATATTAAATTTAAAAAAAATTCGGAGCATACTTTAGGGGGTATTTTTGGATTTGTTTCCGTCACAGTTAAAAATTTTCAACTTTGCCGTAGCAAAACTGTATCAAGGAGCCACAAGATACATAGTCTTTTCGAAGGATCTGTCCAATATTATTTTCCCTTAATTTTACATAACGAATTTTCATAAAATTTGTAAAAATTTGGTAGCTACGGACCGGAAGTGGTAAAAAGGTGAAAATTTTTTTCTAGTTTTTGAGATTTTTAGTTTTTGAATGTACCAGATGGATTTTTTTGGGTCAGTTATTACTACAGTGCTTTTTCCCATAGCTAAGGCTTACACTTTGTTACAGACTCGGATATAGCCATAAGTATGCCTCAGAATTTGAATATTTTAAAAAAATGAAAAAAATTCAAAAAAATATTTAAAAAAAAAATTCACAGTCAAAAATTACGCATATAACTATGCCTCGGAGTTTGAATATGTAAAAAAAAAGAAAGAAAAAAAAAATTCAAAAAAATATTCAAAAAAATCAAAATATCGAAAAAATTCACATTCAAAAATAATCGAAAAAAATTCAAAAAAATTCAAAAAGTTCAAAATATTCCAAAAAATTCAGTAAAAAAAGAATATTTAAAAAAATTTTCAAAAAAATTTTCAAAAAATGCAAAAAATTCAAAATATTCAAAAAAATTCAGTCAAAAAAAAATTCAAAAAAATTTAAAAAAAAATGCAAAAAATCAAAATATTCAAAAAATATTCGAATAAAATTCAAAAAAATTTCAAAATATTCCAAAAAATTCAGTCACAAAAAAAAAATTCAAAAAAGATGCAAAAAAATCAAAATATTCAAAAAAAATTCAAACAAAAATGCAAAATATTCAAAAAATTCACAGTCAAAAATTTCAAATTAGTGGTATTCAAGCAACAGTGCAAATCGCAGTGTGCAATATTTGCACTGCTTTTTTTGTACGCAATTTGACAAGTGCAAATATTGCACACAGCGTTTGCACTGTTGCTTGAATACCACTAATAGTTCGATTTGGTGTGCCTTTTAAAATGTTGAATTGTCATGTCAAATTAACAAAAAAGCCTACTTTAGTGAATAAAATATTCAAAAAGCACCGTTAAATGCAAAAAACTTCAAAAAAATTCAAAATATTCAAAATCCGAGCTCTAGCCATAAGTAAAAGCCATATAAATACGCCACTAAGTTCTCGGCCACACTATTCAAGATCGATTTAAAATTGAGCAGAAGACAATCTAGCAAAATCAAATATAGGGATTTCCAAAATTTTTCAAGTACTTTGAGGAAATTTATTCAAAATTTTATTTTTATTCGATGACTTCAAGGATATCGACCCCTTCTCGCGAATTCATGGTATTTTAGAAAAACTAAATTTTAAAGGCGAGCGTTTTTTCTGCTATTCTTTCCATATGCGACTGTGTATAAGCTAAAACTAATTCCGCATTACCTCCCTAACAACAGTGCTAAGAGCTTAAATATTTTGCCAGGAGATAAATTAAAGAAATTTGCATCAAAGTCAATTTCGTACAAAATGTAACACACGATGAATTCGCGAAAAGGGGTCGATATGTCTCGCTAAGATAAAATGGGACTGAACAAAATAAAAAATCATGAAAATAATTCTAAGTGTATTGGTCGCGGAGAAAAGCCATTTTTCCATTAGAATAAGGGCATGCCTTTCAATTTCGTTGGCAGAACCATAAACAGCACACAAAATTGATATTCATATTTTCATACCTCATTGAAAGGCAAAACGATAGCGAACAATTTGCTATAACGATGAATCCTGCAGACACAATCCATATACGCATGTGGGGGAATCATACCCACAAACACTCACGCATACATGTGCACGGCTCTTTGGCGTATGAATGTGTGTGTGTTAGAAATTTCCATTCGAAATTTATGCCATTACAATAATGGGCACGCTGAATTACTTTCATTTTTCATTTACTCGTTTGAATTAAAGATGCCTCAATCTCACCACCACATATTCCCCTTACCCCAAAAGAGACCAACTGTCTTCTCTTCGCTTTTCATTCATCTCTACTCCCGAATTGGAATTTTGTTGGCGCCTATTTTAAAGCCAAATTTTTAGCGAAATGCTAAATTTTTAGTGGAAAAAATTAAATAAGGGAATAGATAAAAAAAATTTTTTTAGTCCAGAGGACATTCGTTCACGCCTTTGGGCGATTTGCGAAGATTTCAAAAAGATTGAAAGAAAAATCAAAATTTTGTCACGTTTGAGACTTTGTGATTGAATAAAAAAAGCTTTAGAAAAGGCATTTTTAATAATAATTACCAAAAAAAAAAAAAAAATATGATAAGATAAATTTAACGAGAACTTCCTTGTACCAACACAAGCACAACACCCGTCAACATCCCCCATGGCATTTCGATAACGGAGCACCACACCACAAAGGAGCAAAGTATGTTAAAAAAAAAGCTCATTACAAATGTAGTAATTTACCACATCACGTAGCTCACAGCTTCAACTGCCACTTTTGCGATGATATATGAGACGACGTTGAGACTTAACACAAAAAATAATTGCAATTATCTCGTCAGCCAGACCATTCAGAGCACAAGAGCACGGAGCAGGCAGACAGACAGACAGGCGAACACGGCCGGCAATCATCATGCAGAAGAAAATAATGTCGCATACACAGCACACCTGGATGCCTTCGAATGTGCGCGAAGTTCCTCAATGAGGAGGACTTGAAGAAGCGAAAAGGCATTAAATGCACACACGCTGAATGCAGAAAAAGAGCTGCCACAAAAAAGCATAGCATAAAGACAGGCGCATTTATAGAGTATGCACAAAAACAAAAAAGAGTGGTACTTAAATCAACAGCGAAGTGGCAAGTCTATAGGCAATATACAAACAATTGTTGGCAGACAGTGTATGTAGTGTGTGTGTGTGTGTGTGTGAAAGAGACAAGCAATTTTAGAGTAGGATAGATGATAAGGCAGTAGTAAGCTGCAATGAAATTATCGCAAGCAAAAATATAATACACACAATTTAGTTAAGCACTACCCAATGGCAAAAAAAAAAACGAGGACGTGTGAGGACAATGAGCGATGAGAAGAGGGAAGAGCAATGCCACACCGAGTCATATATCAGGCTTAAAATGTCTGATTTGCGGCATCAACATGCGCCGTCGGCTCCGCTCGGAACACACTACCGAAATGAGCGTTGGCCCTAAGGACTCGGGGACCGCAAAATGATGGAACGAATGGATGAACCAATGAATGAATGGATGGATGAATGAGAGCAACAATAAAGAACGTCCAAAGCGCCGAACGCGTAGAGGAAGAGGATGTAATCAAAATTATTATAATTACACCAGCGTCAGAGCCGACGTCGCGACGCTTGTCGCGTGAGCGAATGCATCAACCGCGCTGCCAGAGGCCGAGCAGCACCATCGCCAACAACAAATTGCCAGCGCAATTGTGCTTAACTGGCAGGCAGCTCAACAATGACTTCCGCTTCCATGCTCATTGCGAGACGCGAGGCCGAAGCAGAAGCCGAAGCCGAGGAAAAGGAAGAGGACGACAGCGTGAAGTCGAAATAAAAATTTTATTTCGCATTTTGGTGCTTTGAAGCACATACAACACACACACTCCACCGCCACTCCGCTCCGCTCCGCTCCAGCGCCACTCCACGCCAGTCCGGCGGGCGGATTCGGAATTGTTGAGCAGTCGAGTTGCCTTTTGTTGGCTTCCATTGTTGTTTGTTATGATTTCTTATGCTGCTGCTTTTTATATTCGTCCTCATTCTCTCCTCTGATCTTCTTTTCGCCCATTGTTGGCTTATCTTAAATCTGGATTGCCGTATTACGTATTTCGTGGGCGTTGAACGATAATGAAGTGCATGTGCGACGCTCGTCGGGAGCAACGTGCGCGTTAGCCTGTAAATGCATAATGCGACAGGCGATGGCAATGGCTCTTACGGCAAAGGAGGCTTTAAAATTACACCGGAGGGCTGAGGATTGAGAGCGAGCGGCAATTTTCTGCGATATCTTTGTTTGCTCGTTGCGCTGCCGAAGCTACCGAATTACGATTCTGTTGGAAAACAATTGAAAGTCTTCGGAAGTAACGGCTATACAATGAAAAGGCGTATAAGCAGATAAATCTGCGTCGTGAAGGTAATGTGTGGAAGCTCTGGTGTGGTGTGGTGTGGTGTGGTGTGGAGTAGAGTGGAAGGGAAGTGCTGTGAAGTTAAGCGACCGACCGGAATGGCGTAACGCCTGCAGTAAAAATACGAGCTTTGAGAAGCGAGCATGTGCATACATATCCATTTGAATAAGTTCCTCCATCGCTCTCAAAACTCAGACTGCTGGAAAATTAATTATGATTTTCTTCTCTTTTGCATTTATATAAATTTTTTTTTTTTAATAATTTTTTTTTTTGTCATTTACTGCCATTTAATGCCTTGAAGTGCTGCTGCTGCTGCTGTCTGGCTTAACAAATTTTTCTTTAAAATAAATTATTTTCAACGAAATCAGTAAAGCTTTTGTAAAGGATTGAAAGGATAAGAAAAAGTTTTACCAAATATTCAACACATCCGAACATATGGAACCGATTTCAATCAACTGCACTTTTGATTTTATCTGGTTCCATACATTTGCGTGTGTTGCATATTTTGAGGAATTTCTGCGCTATTAGAATTCAAGCAAAATCCTCTTTGATACTAAGGATAATAGGATAGTTCAGATTCGGATATTTAGTAGGTAGATTCACGCTCGAAAAAGAATTCATTTTAATTTTTATTTTATTCGATCACGAAGTCAACGGATTTTTACACCTTTTCAGTTGAAATGCTAGCCATAAATATCACTACAAGTTTGCTGAAATCTTTCGATTGAGTTTAAAATGCTTTCCTTAACCCATTTTGAACCGGAGGTCAAAAAAATCCATTTCTCTTTCTGTGCAAGATATCATGATGTCGAAATATTGCTTGACTTACAGTGGAACGTGAACGTGGAGCGTGAACGCAAGTGCAACCCTTGGTTTATATGAACACTTATTTTGGAATTAATATCGAAAGCAAGGTCTTTGGTGTTACGCCTGTAATAATGGTATATGGCGATCGTGACAAGATAGTGATATATGGCGATCGTGACAGGATAGTGATATATGGCGATTGTGACAGGATAGTGATATATGGCGATCGTGACAGGATAGTGATATATGGCGATCATGACAGGATCGTGATATACTCTCATAAGGAAAATGCGGGAGTCAAGGCTACGATGGCATGGGCACGTCCTGAGAGTAAATGAGGAATTCATGACAAATTATCTCCTGGATATTTACTTTATTATCAATGGTACCTACACCGCGTTACCGAGTATGTCGTACATTCTTTAGGAAACCGTAAAATCAGACAGTGTTCTCCTTATAGCATGTCCTTTGAATTATTTTATTTTTCTGTTAAAATATACCTTGGTCCAATAGGGTTTAAAAACCTTATTAAAATGTCGAAGAAGAATTCTTCGAAGTGCTCGAAAAGCAGTTATCCGACAACAATGCGCAAATTCAATGTAGCAAAACGGCAATATGTGCTGTGAAAAGAGCAACAACAGGAACAACAAAAGCAACAAAGACAACCGTAATTGCAGTAAGTGGAACATTTTGCTGCTAACCATTTTTACTGCTGCTGCTGCCGATGCAGCCGCAAGCAAACGTCAAAAGCCACCGAACAATGACTTAAAACCATTGAAAAGCCATGACTGCGGCTCATTGTTGCATTCACGTCACCGTTCGCCATCAAAGTTGCAAAACGGCACGCACTCAGCATGATGAGACTTCAATCGATACAGAAGATGTCAGGCTTCCTTCGATGCAGTTTCCCACCGTTCGCCCTTGCCAACGACCGAGTGAGCCAAGGTACAACTCGAGGACATTGTCGTTTGTAATTGTTATCCTTTCCGAGAATGCTGCGGCACGTAGAACAAGCGGCGAAGGCATTGCAGCGTTTCACCGTTTCAGCATTTCTAACCGTCTAACAGCAGCAGTGTAAGAAGGGGTGAGAACGAGAACGATTGTGAGAGTGGAATGCACGCACTTAACGTGATGTAACTGGAATTGAAGTTCGCTGAAGACACACGAATGCGCTTTTCTTGCCGTCGCGCTATTGCGATTGCGATCGCCCGCTCTATCAGCAACGATTGACATTGGGCACGTCGCATGTAAAAGAAAATGGGGATTTTTGAAAGCAATATTCGCAGTTTGCATCCACATTTCTTCATCTCTTCTGTTGCTTTTTAACCCTTTCATTCCTATGATTTATTTTTCAACTTAAATGGCAAGGAAGGAATTTTTTGTAATGCAAAATTAAAATAAAAAATATTTTACACATGGGGCCTACCTTCAAGTGACGCTGGGAATGAAAGGGATATAGGAAATTGTTTTCCTTTTCGCGTGTCACGGGAGAATTATTCGCCACTTTGAACGAAGCAAAATATTTATATCCTTTTTTTAATAAACAGAAAACTACGAGAAATTGAATTTAGCCGCAGCATTTCGAAATCAACTCATAATTAAAGCGAATTAATCAAATTAGAGCGAAATTCGTTTGACGTAATTAATTGAAAATGAAAATCGTAACACGCGTTCAAACAGCACAGCACAGCTCGCTCCGCTCTGACTCTTTCGTCCTTCAGTAATTACGAACGTTTGGCAATTAAAATAATTTATATTCGCGCAGCCTTTGAATGTTGCAATGAAATTTCCCATATACACGGAGGGAGCTTGTTAGTTTTGTAGGGTTTCCACTTGAAGAGCTCTGCACATACACACAGTAATTAGCGTGCTATTCTACCCGGCTCTGTGGTTAATATTAGCATATCAATAAATCAAATATTTAAATGAAATGAGTCCTTTCACAAAATAAAAAAAAAAATAAAAAAAACCGAGTCCTCGCACGCATTTCGCTTTCGATATTTCCCAGCTAACTATTGCGGTGGCCTTTTTTGTTTGCGTTGCATTCGCATGCGTGGAACTTGAATTGTGGGAGTCACTTGAGGTGAAAAAGGTGGCTTTAAATGCGTGTGGATATAATTAATCACGTCGTTTGATTGTACACTATTAATTTTTTTTTTCTTTTTTGTGTGGGAATAAATAAATTAATATTTTGGAAAGTCATTTGATTCTCTGTACATAGCTGACGATTGATTAGACAATTGAAAGCTTCATAGAGGGTCTATCTATTTGAAGGATCTTTCATTTATTCATAGAATCAACGGGCTCTGTTGCTTCTGCAGGTTTGAAACAATATGTCACCGTTTGATTCTATCTGATATTAAATTTTTCTCATATTTTCAAATTGGAATTAACTGGGCATATTGTAAATTTTTGAAAATCACGTTGTTTCAATAATCTTAATGAAGATATTTAGATATTTTTTAAATTTTGTAGAGCGGCTTAAAACTGGGAATACACTGAAAAAAATTGTTAAAATTGTATTTTTAGTGTTGTGGGAAAATTTTTCCCAGTGTAAAAAATAAATTTTTTTTTTTTAATTTATAGGGTGGCGCAAAACTGGGAATACACTGAAAAATTTGTTAAAATTGTCTCTTTAGTTTTGTGGAAAATTTTTCCCGGTGTAAAAATTAAAAAAAAAAATTTTTTTTAATTTGTAGAGTGGTACGAAACTGGAAATACCTACACTCAGAAATATATTCAAAATTTTCATTTTAGTTTTGTAAAAAAATTTTTCTCAGTGTAAAAATTAAAAAAAAATTTTTTGTTTCTGTTATATTAGCAATCGGCCAACGTTTGTTCTATCTTCTTATCTTAATTAGTTTTTGAGATATAAATTTTTGAAAAAAAGGTTTAACAAAAAACGATTTTCAAGGATATTTCAAGAACCGTTCAAAATAAAAATCGAAAAAGTAATACCCACAGTGTTTTAAGATGGCAGCTATCGAAAAATCAACAAAATTTAAAAATTCCTTTCATGATGCCGCATGCCTTTTTCTTAACCCGCCAGACCCTTTGCCATTCCATTCAGTACTTACAAGGCCCCTTCGCTTCTTTGAGGCTCCGAAGTATTGAGAAATGCCCAAGAGTTGACCAAGTAAAAATCCTTTACGAAAGCTTAAAAGCCTAGAAAATTATTGAAAGCGAAAGTCCAAAGTTAATCGCAGGGCTCCACTTCAGTTGTTCAGCGTTTTCAAAATTTTAGTTACTTGAGAATCACGTCCTTTTTTTAAAATTATTATGAGCTAAAACCTAAATAGTGATTGTCTCGGGTGGGACATCTTATAATGAATGAAACTACTAAATATAATTTTTATAATATATTGACCTTCCTAAATCAATAACTATCGGCTAAGGAACTTGCATCTAAAAATCATTACCTCTCCCACTGGTATTGTTAAAAAACTACAACTACTCCAGTTAAAGGACTTTTTTTTGCATTCAGTCATCAATAAAAGAGGTTAAAATGACGAGGCTAACCACCCCCAATGATAGCCCATATTTCACATATGAATAATCTCGAAATGTTGCGTTCCAAGCACTGCGGGTAGAGGAAAAGAAAAATTCTTAAATAATTTCATTTATTTGTCTAACACCATTCCATTTTCAAGGACTCGCATGTGTTTTATCTCAAATGCCGACATAGTTTCTCCTAATGGAAAGCCATAAAAAAGGAATCATAATCAGATTTGAAAAAAATGACTCCCCCTCATTCAAGCGTTTCTCCCCTTTTGTCCATTCACACACGTTCGGATACGAGGACAAAACTTATATGTGGGCTTCATGTCAGTGCATTTGACACGCGATTTCCTTTAAAGTGTTAAATAGACTTTAATTAATATAAAATTGGCATTCATGCTTGCAGTAACGCAAGCAGATCGAGCACACACGCACACACGCACAGCTCACACAGTACACTTTGATTCTTTCAAGAGCTATCGCATTAATTACTCGAGGTAATTTCATGCCATTTCGAGCGTAATAGTGTTTATCCCATTGCAAAGGAGTCGTGAAATTGATTTCCATAAAAATGCAAATGCATGAAATCGCAGTCAATCGTATGGAAGCGTATGGAAAGCGGGCAAAAAAAGAAAGAAAAAAAAAGAAAGAAAATCGCACATCTGTGAAACGAGTCAAATGAATGCATTTAATGGAATGTATTGCAGAAATTAAATGAATATTAAATCGGAAAGGATATTTTTTAATTGGGGGAAAAAAAAAAATTACATCGGATAGAATAGAGAAAGAAACTGATACGTTTTTAAAGAGCTCAGAATAATTTGATACATTTATCAGTTGACTTTATTATACAATGAAGGGATTTTGTTTTCTTAATGTCCTTTTTTTTCGTTTGATTTGTATATTTCCTGCTCCTGAAATGCAACGCATTCCATTCGCATCGATATTTTATTCATTTCAAAGCAATCGGTATACCTCATAATCGAATTACGGGAAACAATTTTTTTCAATCCATTAGTGTCCACAATGCCCTCAATTTGACATAGCCCATCAGAAAAACCGATTTTCCCTTATCTGATTTCGAACGAAAAAAAGTCAATTATTGAAAATGTTCTCCACTCGAAGTTGTTGTCATTATAAAACTAGCTCAGTTTTTTAATACAAAATAACGCAATTAATGGCAAAACTAGGTCGGGTTCAGCGAAGCATTCAAATCGTAAGCGTATACGTGTCTTGCTTATCGAACGTTACTCATACGGCAGGCTGTTCGGTGATCCTATGAGTCACTTGCAGTTCAATCGTTTAATTTTAAAGCAATTTAAAGTGATTCCATGATAAAAATTTCTTCTTCTCCGAATTCTTTAAACGCTCAAATAATTTTCAACAGAATATTCCTTTTCGCATTATTCATATTTTAACAGGCTTTGTTCAAAATAAATCACCATTGAAGAGCTTGCTTCTACTCCAGAGAACGTTTGATGAGAATTTAATTATGCATTAATATCGAATTTCGAAATAGATTTTCATTGTAATTGGAGAAAATTCTTCCACATAGTTCAAATAGTAAAGACAATCGAAAGAGAAAACATGAAAATAAAAAGCATCATCCCATCCCCATCCTCCTGAATATATAAACCCAGAATAATCTTTCAGTCATTTTCCCTATTGTCACGTTAGCCAATTGTATTTAAATGTAAAACGCCACAAAAGACAACTAATTACACATCGGGCCATAAATATAACACATTGCAACGAAAATTTATGTAGCAAAAGTAATTACTGTACACAATCTCATCAGTGTGTATAATTAATTTGGTGAAATTCTTTGAAGAAATTAACTACTACACGCTGTCCCTAAAGTATTTAAGTAAAAGGAACGAAGACGCTTATCTCGGTTCAAAGAGCATACGAATAAAAGAGACCAAGACTACGAAAAGAAGGGAGTAGTATGCACATAACGACAATTTATCAAATACATTATGAGCTTAAGAAGGTAAATGGTGTGACTGGTGTGACTGGGGTTGGATGATAAAACGAGATAATTGTGATAAAAGTAAATAGACCGAGTGGAAAAATCTGGCCAGAGAGAGCGCGCGCACGCACAGTAGTTTAATTATAGGACACTGCGCTAACAATCATGTCAAACTGCTTAGCGGAAGAAGGAAGGAAAGAGACTACGATGATGAAAGCGTGAGATTAAGTAAGTCGGACAAAATTTGGATTTGTGGATCTGATTAAATACTTAGTCGGGGGGAGCGCGCTTAAATGTGAAAGGACAAAAGTAAATAAGACATAATGAAAGCGAAACGAAATAATAGAAAGCCCACAGATGTCTGAGGGAAGCACTTTCCTCAATGAAAGATGATTATTTTTCTCTTTTCGCATTGCTCATACGACGGGATGGTTTGAATATTGAATGAAAGAATTTTTTTGTGAATTATTGTATAAAAAAAATTATTGTGCTGTAATGTGCCCAGTTTGTGCTATCATGTGCCGTTTCGAAAAAAAAAATTCCTCAAGGGATGCCATTTTTATGAGGAGGTCCTTCTTTTGGTGTCAAGTTAGCTTGCACTTTTTCGAATTTCCCAAAAAAAATTATTGTGCTGTAATGTGCCCAGTTTGTGCTATCATGTGCCGTTTTGAAAGAAAAAATTTCTCAAGGGATGCCATTTTTATGAGGAGTGGAAGCTAACTTTACACGAAAAAAGGACCTCCTCATAAAAATGGCTTTCATTGAGGAATTTTTTTTTCGCAACGGCAGATGATAGCACAAACTGGGCACATTACAGCACAATAATTTTTTTCGGGAAATTCGAAAAAGTGCAAGCTAACTTGATGCACATAATTTTTTGAGTGAATTTTCTTTGAATTTTAAAGTCCATAAAGCTTTGTTCAAGTTGATTTCTTATCTAGCAGTTGAAAATTTTGTATCTTAAATTGCCGACACAATTCAACAGAATCAAGTGTTATCAAAATCAGAACCAGAATGCTGCCTAAGCACAATTCCTATTTCTCACAGAAGTCACTCAGTCATCGGTCAGATGTGCGAGCAGGAAATCACTTGAAGCGCCTACTTTCGAATATTGGATCAAGCAGAGACGAGTTAGCCTATTGAAGCGAAGGGAATTTCGTGCTTATCCTACTTTCTGCTTCTATTCTCTATTCTCTATTGACAATGACCTTTATTGCTTGTGCAATGTGTATTGTTATCAAGTGCGCTGCTGTGAAAAGAGGCGAAATGAAGTAGCATGGAAATCGCTTTTATCACAAAAATGGAATCTGCTAAGGCTTTCCTACTCAATTACGCTTATATATATTTATTGCTATTCTTTTTTTTATTTTGTTTTTGTATACAAAAGGCATTTATAAGGGCATTGTTGTTGCTTGACTCTTAAGTATTTGCCAAACTGAAGGGCTGTCAGCAGAGTCAATCGAGAAGTCGTCCTTCGGTCGGTGGTCGTCGCTTGTCGATTCTTGTTATATGTGTGTGCAGCTTTAAGCTTCTTACTTCAGGTCGAATGAATTAATTTATTTATTTTTCCATTTAAATATATATTTTTCTTTATGGTAGAAGCTTATTTTTGATGGGATTGTGGTTTTACGAAAGTGAACTTAAAGACAGTGTGAAAGAATGGCCCCCGATAATTCTTTTGAAAAAGCTACTTTTGACTTTTCGTTCGCTGGAATTCAGAGCTCAACAGTTTGGTGAAATTCTCAGATAATCGTTACATAATCGATTTCAATTCTTAACTTATTTTTGGGATAAAATAATTTCTTGTGAAGAAATTTTTTAATTGTTCAAAGGAAATATTATTAAGACACATTTTACGCTTTCAAAAAAAAAAATTTTCCAATTCTTTGGGGCTCTCTCCAGTTCTGTCAGAAATGAAAAACTTCATACAAAAAACACGCTTCAGAAAATTTCTGATTCATTTCTGAAGGATTTTTTATATGAAGTTTTTCATTTCTGACAGATCTGGAGAGAGCCCCTTTGGGTGGAACATACCTTAGCACAAAAAGAGATAGAATTTCAAAATGAATTCAATGAAATTAAATTAGATCTTTTGATTACTTGGATATGATGAACAGGACTTCAATTGAAGTGAATTTACAATAAAAAGTGTCAAAGGCAAAGAGTAAAAGGGAATAAATTCTTCATATCGGACATAATTGAACGTTGCCTTCTCAATCTGTCTGTCAATCTACAAATACTCTTTTCAAACTTCCAAAACACGCTTCTCTAGCATTTTGTCTCTTTTGGCCGGCATTAGAAATGTTTTTCTATCACATATTAAAATTTAATGAAGAAAATTTTATTACAAGATGCCACTCAAATATCAACGAAATTAAAGCATTAGATAAAAAATCCAATTAATTTTATCTTATCGATTATGTCTTAAACGCCTTAAAATATTTGAATAGCGCAGGCAATGATGTTTTGACATGAAATAATATTGACTTTTCTTGAACGAATCTCTCTCTCTCTCTCTTTCTTTCTCTCTATTATAAATAGCTATTCCAATATAATTCTTCGAAGATATTATTACAGTTTATTGCCTTAGGATATTTTATGCTCAAAGTTTCGAATATTTGCCTCATTGCAAATAACACAAAAACACACGTATCCACTCCGAAACACACACACACACAATAAGCAGTACACGAAAGCCCATAAATAAAATAAATAGAAGATAAAATACTTCCAGTTTAATACGATATTCATGGAAATTCATCCCAGCAAACATTTAGCCTATGCTTTAGCGAACGTTCGCCAAGAATATGTTTACGCGACCTTTTCTAGAAGAACAAAAGGCGATGTTTTCTCAACTCTACCAACAAAGAATATGTAAAAAAAATATATTGCTTTCACGAACGTTACGCGAGCAATCCGCAATACATCGCGTATTCATCTTCCAGACGAGCATTGCCGAAGTTACTTTTGGAACAGGTTTATACAATGTTTTTCTAATATATACCTTGTGTTATTGTAGCTTTTGCTTTATTCAATCAAGTAGTCCTTGATTTTGTTATTAGATCAAAAATAAATTTTGATAGTTACTTCTGTAAGGATTTAGATCGACGAATGTATACATTCTAAAGGATACAAAGGATAAAGGTGTATTTTTTTCCTCCAAATAGTTAAAGGCACAATTTTTGTTAACCTTTTTAAATATAATTTGAAGTTAATATAATTTTTTAAAATACAGGTGCCTGCTTCCAAAAATTTTCCACTTCGGATGAAAAAAAATGTTCTTCAATTCTTCAGCAACATTTAATACATGCCAAGAGCCGCATTAAAAAGCGAGATCTTAAACAAAAAACAATAGAATAAGTTTTTCATTATTAACTGAATTACTCTAATTTTTTATGCGTAAAATTATAATAAAATTTAAATAACAAAAAAAAAAAATATATATATATAATTGGCCTAGAAAATGTTTCAACAACATGCGAGCTAAACATCGCCGTGGCGAGTCGCGGAACACTGTTCCGCGATAGAAAATGTTTGCTGGGGAAGATGTTTGAGCAATGTATAAAGAACACATTGCTTAAACATCTTCCAAGCAAAGGTTGCGCTATATTATTCTTTGCTGAAACATCGTCTATGGGACTATTCCGCGATGTTTTTAATATATCGCCAATTGCTCTTCCAAAACAGTGTCGGGCGACCGGACAACTGCCTAACAAGCTTCTCTATTCCGCGATAACAAAGCAACGGTTGCGTGCGAGCTAAACATCGCCGTGGCGAATCGCGGAACACTGTTCCGCGATAGAAAATGTTTGCTGGGATGTCTGCTATGATTATTTATTTAATATAGGGAATATTCTATTGTGTTGCTTAAATCGCAATGAACACCTGAAGACGAAAGCTTATAAATGAACAATTCAAGGTGAAATTTCATCAAATTGATGGTGGAAACATAGTAAGGATTTTTCCTTTTGTTGCCTAATTTTTGAGTAAATTTTACAATTGAAAAGCAATTTTGCATCATTGTATTTGATAATTGAGCCACTTAAGAACCACCTACACGATCTTCTGCATATGCTTTCTCTGAATATCTCAACGAGAGCCATACGCTGCTCTTCTCATTTATGACAAACAAACAAAAAGCTCAAAAACTTTCTCAACTGATTGCTATTTGCGTAGTTAGAACGTTCGAAGTTTCCGGCAAGAGTCGTAAATCAGACATACATTTGCATGAATAAATTTATGTGGAAAACTTCGGCCACGCCCACGGCGCACAGCACTTAGTCAGTCCACAAACGTATGTATGGTCGTCGTATACATATGCCAAGAAATAGTATAGCACAGCGCTGCGTAGCATAGCATAGCTTAGCACAGCAGCAAGTAGAGCATGAAACCAAAAACGCTTTGCCTGTGGATTTCCTCGATAAGCACACTAAACGTGCGTATCATTCGGCTTGATGGTTGTCGAACTTCCGGTGCGGCGCGGCGCACTATATTGGCGCGGTGGCGTCGGTAATTTTATTGGCATCAACGTGAAGAAGTTTAATCCAGCGTTTCCTTTTCCATTTCCGTCTACATTCCCTTCCCATTGGCCATGCCGTCGTCACATCTACTTCCGCTTGCGACAATTTATGCGTCACGGTGGAGCATCCTGTTTTGACTGTGAATGCAAGCTGCAGTTTTGCGCTATTCAAACTTAAAATTGCCAGACATAAACCTACTCGTGCTCTAGGTAACATGCTGCATCATTTGTCTTCTAATCGAGGAGATTTAAAAGCTCAAAACAATACTCTCAACTATACACATACAAATGGGGATAGATATGCTCTGTGTACGACGACTACGACTTTCGTCTTTCGATTGAATTGTTTACTTGTTTTGCAAAATTTATCGCACGCGCACGCATATCGGCCGGCAATGGAAAAGCAATAACAACAAAAACAACAACAACAAATTGGATTTGAAAATGAAGCAATGTGCAGTAAGTGACTCCAGTGGCAAGGTATGCGGGTAGTGTCTACCTCTCAGCTTAGCTCTTAACCAAATAGCACACTGAATGGCTTAGCTTGGGTGCTCAATCGTCGATGTCTGCATTTGGTTTCGACTATTGATTTATCGCTTTGTTTGAGAGACGTGCTCCTCGTCGCATCTTCGGTTAGAAATATTGCAAATCAATATGAGACTATATGAGCTTCGATATTTTATCCTTAAACTTCGGAGTGATTGTTTTCCAATGAAGCACTGAAGAAAGCTTTCCACCCCATCCATAGCAAAGATTCTGGCGGTGGTGAAAAAAGAAATTCGAGCAAAATACTTCATAAACTTTATTGTGAGAACGAAGAATCGAACGAAATTCTACATATTTATGTTCCAGAATTAATTTTCTATATTTCTCACATCTCATTACTTTGGTTCGCCCTCCTGTCGTATAGCCATTTTAAACGCGTTGCGTATACGTCGGTACGGGCGATTCGTACTTTCAGTTAATGACTTCATTCAAAGCACTTCAATTTAAAAAAAAAAAAATAAAATGAAACTAGATTTAATTAAATAAACGCGTTCTGCACTCTATTTGCAATCGCTTAAAATTGTCGTTGTAGTCAGTGGATAGTTGTTTTTGTACTTCGAAAGGAGGTCATGGCATATTTTACTACAGCTCAATGGAGAATTTTGGCAAAGCAGTAGGCAAATATGACTTTTTATTCATGTAAATATTTGGTTCAATAGAATCAAAAGGGAATGTTTGAAAAGGACCATTAAAGGACTATTTGCGTTCGATGCTTAAAAAAAAAAAGAAAAAAAAAAGAAAAAAAAATTCGATGAAAAATCTTCCTCATTGCTTTCGGTTGTTAAAGGACTTCCCCGAATTTTCAGTTCGTTTGTTCGAAAAATTCAATTTGGAAGTATTAAACATGTCAGTAATATCCTGTTTTTTTCTCCCACACTTTCAATCCATATTCGTATATTCCTGGGGAAGGATAACATAGAGCATATAAAGCTGCAAAAAAGAAAGCTAGCTGGCAAGGTACTTCGGTTTGATGAAAACTTATTCTAATATCAATACGAGAACGAGTCCATGTAATTTTTCTGCATTTTCTCCCAGCTCTCTAAATCTCTCTTCTGTTTATTTTCTGCAATTTCCTCTTATGACACACTGTCAGCTATTGCGGCAAAGAGGGACACATCCAAGGAATTTTTTTCTTTCATTTTCGCTTTTAACGAGTTCATTTTATGCTTTCATTTTCTATTTCTCATTGAGCTTCATTCGAATAGTGCATGTGTGTTTGGCTAAAAAGCGTATATGCAGAAGTAATTCACATAGAAAAATATAGTTAGCAAGTTGCATCGTCCGCAGTCCATGGTCCATATAGTTCGAGCGAGCTGTGAAACGGCATGGGAATAAGAAAAAGTTCCTGTTTTCATTTCAGAATTAACCAAATAAGCTCTGGAGCCCTTTTGCTTATTCCTCTTTCAACATCTAATTTTTAATTAATGCAGTTGTCATGGATTTCTCGTTCGAATGTGTAAGGAAAGTGGATGGCAAAGTGAAGCAAATATGAATAAAAAAGACTTCAATAACATCCATTTTCGATCTAGAATTGGAAATTCTTAAACTTTTTTTGACAACGTCTAAAAGCAGATTTTTCTCGGAATTTTCAATAAAATGACAAAGAATGATTTGTGGATGACAAAAAAAAATTATAAAAAAATTTAACCCATTCTTTTCATCAATTTTTCAATTCCAATGTTTTAGATAATGAAAATTCGCTCCTTATTTTAAACTGAAATGAAATGTTATTAGTTTTTGGGCAATAAATTTATACAGGGTGTTCCATACTCAATGGATCAAAAAAAAAAATGGAGGTGATAGGGGGAACCCATACAAGCAAAAAATTGTAAGGAAAGGGGGGTTCATCTTGCATTTGTAAGGAGCTAGAGGAGCGGAAACAATTCGACTAAATTGGTGAGCATACTTTTAGGCGGATTTGTAAAACTAAAACACTATTAAGAAATTTTTAAATTTCTTAGATTTTTCTTTTTCTCATGCTGCCTAAAAGTGTGCTCAATAAATTTGATTAAAAAAACTTTTCTAAGAGTCAAAAATACAAAATAATTATTTTCAAACCTTAGTTTTGCATTGATTGTGAAACTTTCTTTTAGCAACCATGGTATCAAATTGAAGAGAAAAAAAAAGTTTTCGAAAAGAGTCACAAAAAAGAGGCTCGATCGTATTTCTTTTGAATTAAATCACTTTAAAAGCCAAAATTACACTCTTTTAGGCTAAGATGGTAGTACCAGAGAAAACGGAGTTGAATTATTTAAAATCGTAGTATGCAGTGTTAACGGAAAAGCTTTTCATATCATATGTAATTTTGAATTTACAGCCTGCCTGTAAGTGAGGAGCACCAGTGAAAAAACCAAAATATTGTTTTTCCTATTTAACTCCTCAGGGGTGCAATTGCGACCCCCCCTGCCATACGATTTTTGGTCTGAACCCCCCCTATCACCTCCTTTTTTTTGATCCATTGAGTATGGAACACCCTGTATAAGAAGTAAGACAAAAAGAGATGTAGGGAGTTTTTACCCTGGCAGATTATATAGAAAAACAAACAGTGCAACACTGATTAGAAATTCTTTTCACGGTTCTGAACCATTTGCTTTAGATTGAAAAATTTCGTGCATACCCAAAGGGTGATCTTCCAATTTTTGGTAAAAATTGTTCAACTTTGCAGCGGCAAAACGGTATCAAGTAGTGCTCGGATGCAGTTCGTGTATATTAAGAAATTGTTAAGTTATAATTTTTCTATATATTTGCAATAAAAAATTTTTATAAAATGTTTATTGCCTTGGGAGCTATAGGCCATACAAAATAAATTATGATAAAAAATACCTCAAATTTTAGGAATTTTTGCAATTTTCACCTACTAGATAGATTTTTTTCGGGTCGGTTTGTACTAAAACTATTTAAAATGAGTTCAGAGCTATAAATTGTGATAGTAAGGAAATTAAAATATTGAACGGATTACGAGATATAGCCATAAGTGGGTAATTTAATTCTCGGCCCCACTTTTTGAAGTCTATTTAAAAAAAAAAGAGAGGTGACTTGACAAAACTGAGTATGACGCGTTGTTATCCTCATCGAGCACTTTCAAAAACAGTCGTTCAATTTTTGTTTACAAAACATGACCTCTAAAATGTCGCACAGTGATATCTACGCCCAAAACTAATGTACCCCGCTAACGCTGGGTATAAAAATATTGACTCCATTTTATTGTCATTAACCCTTCAATTCCCATGGCTGAGCTTATTCAAATTCGAAGCTCATTTTTCACTTAAATGCCATAGAATGATTTATGAATGGTACTGGGAATTTAAGGGTTGAAGAGACATTTCAAGTAGAGCTCTTCGAGTTGCGGTATTTTTACTCTAAAGTGACTATCGTCCGGTAGGCTTCACAGCAACTTTTTAATGTCCTTGTGGTGTCCTTGAGAAATATATCATCTTCTTATTTGCTGGTAATTATGGCTAATCAAATAAATTGTTCCCTGAACAGCACAGCTGCTATTTGTCTTTTTTAATTCACCCACAAAATTTGAAGAAAATTTTCAAAAGTTTTTGAAAAATTTGAAACAATAAAATTTTGAACTCTATCCTCCCTTCCCCTTCCTTTTCTCGACTCAATTTAAGAATTGAAACAGCTCGATACCTTCATTGTAGATCAAATACAGAATAAAGCCTTTCACTGGGAAATTTCGCACGAATCTGCACTCACAGTAGCTGAAATCGTATAAAAATTTCACTCAACACTTTTCCGAAAATAAGAAAATTTTTCCGAACTGCAAAACACAATCGAATCATAGAAGATCCGCCGAATTGATTGAAATACTTTGTTTGAACTCATATCGGAGCACAACGTGATCAAATAAAAATGAAAAAGCCACTATGTATTCTTTCTTTTTTCCTTCTTTTCAATTCGTTTTCTTTTCCACTTTATGGCTAAATCGCTTCACATAAAAGTGGCATGCGTTGCCCGCGCGTCTATGTGAAAAACAGTTTCGTGTAAAGCAGGAATTGCGAAAAGCCAAACAGCGAACATGTAGACGGAAGCTCGAAGCATTGAAGGCAACTTAAAAGCGATTACAAAGACTACAATCACAAAATGCAAACACCATCAGCAACATCAGCGACGAGCAGCAGCAACAACAAAAACTACCACAATGGCAACGACAATAAAAAAATACCAAAGCAGCAATCAACGAATAAGCAACATTGTTTCTCGCTGTTGCATGGAATTCTCGCATCCGTTTCATACAAATGACGCAGAAAATTGCATGCGTACAATAATAACGACGACGGCGACGGCGACGGGGGCGACGAGAATGACGCCGATATACAAAGTTCCGAAATGTTCCGAGCTGTGAAAAGCCATTTTGTTCGAAACTAATCGCGTGCGAACAAAACTTCACTTCCATTGCATATTATTAGGCGCTGTTTAGGCGAAACGAAACAATGAGAAAGATGGCGGCATATTAAAATGTAGCGTCATTGGCGTTATTAAATTGAGCAGCATGTGCATGAAATTGTTTACGGCACGCCATTTTCATTATGATGCGGAACGCGAGGATGTAGAGAGGATTTACCGAAATTAACTAACATTTGAGGATGTTTTTGAAAAAAAAAAAAAATGGTTGACAGGATAAAAATTTCAGATTCCTGGCTCCGTCTCTAGACGG
Organism: Chlorops oryzae; assembly: GCA_020466095.1. Classification (NCBI taxonomy): domain Eukaryota; kingdom Metazoa; phylum Arthropoda; class Insecta; order Diptera; family Chloropidae; genus Chlorops; species Chlorops oryzae. Next base: position 27,865,374 of record CM035809.1, on the reverse strand, counting down.
ACTGGTTTCGAATAATTACCAAAAAAAAAATTCTAAAAATTTCAGATTCATATTTTTCTACCCGCAATTAGTCTGATCTGAACTTTTCAGTGAAAAAACAAAAATTGTGGCATTCGAGGGTTGAGGCTTTAAATATACGAAAACCAGACCGATCTCTGAGGAAGCCCATGTTCCCTCAGCGTAGGTTGAGAGTATTTATAAAGCTTTGGGATCCAGACAACTGACATTCAAGGCCTACTTCAGATATCCTCATTTATCATCCCAATCTATTTCAGGTGTAAATTAAGTCTACGTTGTCCTAATAAGATCTCAGTGAAGACGGTTTTTGCTAAGAGTTAGTGTAGCTTCCGTTCTTGGGCCTTATCTATGGCCTCTCTAGTACTCATCTAGGCTATGTTCTTCCCATTTTCTAATCAGATCATTACTAAATCTTTTATCAACTCCATTGAAAGATTCTGGTCCACTCAAAGTGTTTAACCGCATAACTTTTGACATGCAGTCAGCCCTTTTATTGCCTTAATACCAAGTATCCATAGGAGAGAAATTTCTTTCCTGATATAATGATCCTCAAGGTTTTTTCTATTGTGGAACACACATATGAAGTAAAACTTGAGGTTGCTAAAAACGACTTCGTCATTATGAATGACTTCGTTTTATTCGGATTCTACTGTATTTGGAGTCAGAGTCCTTTAAACTAAATAATTATCCTTAAGAGCGAAAGATCTTTTCTTATAATTAGAGCTCGGATTTTGAATATTTTGAATTTTTTGCATTTTTAAAAAAATTTTTTGCTTTTTAAAAAATTTTTTGAATTTAAAAAAAAAATTTTTTCCATTTTTTAAAAAATTTTTTGGAATATTTTTTGAATATATTTTTTGAATTTTTTTTTCATTGTTTTACATATTCAAATTCCGAGGCATACTTATAATCATCGAACAATTAGGTCGCCAACACTTTCCCCAATTATTTTCCTCTCAAATGAACTTAGCCTTTCGACTTTAACTGAATCCATTTTGAATAAGGTCTTTAATTTTATTCAACACATATAGAACGTTCATGTTGGAAAACAATAACTTTTAGTGCTTCAATCAGCTTATCATGATTAGAGTTTACACATTTTCGAAACGCTTATCGAATCAAGTACACTCAGTGGCAGCTGCAAACCAAGAGCCAGGCCAGAGCAGCAAGCAGCAAAGAAGGCTACGACTACAGTCCGTCCATAAGAAAACAATGCGATTTTCCTTAACATAACGTAAACGTGTAAATAAGTCGAAGAACTACTTTGTTTCTTGGTTTATTTTTATTTTTTTATTTTTTGGGAAGAAACTCTTTCGATTGGCATTTCCATGCTGATAGAAGAAAGAGTTCAATGCATTGCATTTGCAGAAAATTGTAAGGCTTTACACTTAAAATTGCTTATCCAGACGACTTAAAACTTTCGTTGCCGGAAACAAAGTTCGATTGAGAAGTGATAAATTCTTAAGAGCTCAGAGCAGAGAAAAAGGGCGAAATAAGCACAGCGCACACCCGTATGTGTATTTACATAGAGAAACAAGCTGGAGCTGCACTTTCTTAGATAAGTCGCCTAAGAACGAGCGAATGAAAATGGAAAATAATGCTTTAACTTTTATTAAGATGGACATGAAGAGAAGCAGTGATGGAAAGATAGAGCAAGGAGCAAGAATAAAAGCAAAAAGTGAATTTCTGGTTTCAAAATCTGACAACTCTAAAGATCGAAAAATATCTTGTGTTGATGTTTATTTATGCTTTGATGATTTAATTCGAAGAAGGAAATCCTGAAAACCTAAACAGAGAGAATTAAACACAATGAATTATGGCTTATTTCGTTCAAAACACAATTGCTGCTTGGAGAAAAGGACACCAAATAAAATAGATAACTTCTCACATGTCGTTTAAAAGCCTTAAATAAAATCCTATCTCAAACAACATACATAGCATCAAACTTTAACTTCTCAATATGTACTTAAATATCTATTCATTTATATATTTCCTTTTTTTGCAACCAATACCTTTCGATAAAGGATTTTCTCCAACCACATTGTCAAAAAACTTAAACGCTTACACGATCAGACTCATTCATTTTAAATCCATTCAACATTTATGTTCTTTGCACTGACTAAGCAGTATTTAGATTTTGCTGATTTCCTTCCCATTTAAAGAATTCAAATGTTCGAGAAAAGCTCTTAGCCGCGCACACACACACACATATGCACCCATTGCCATGCATCCTCTTTATAAACGGCATCTCTGCATACGTTTCGAAGCAAGGAAAACTATTTGGACGTTGCTTCATTTACTCAATTTACACAAACTTTGCTCGGCATGTGAAAATGTTCTCTATTTATAACATATATACATATATATATATATATCACTCTCCTCTCTCTCTCTCTCGACATGTGCCTTTATGGGAAGTTACATCTTCTTGCTGCTGCCGCTGCATTTGGCTTCGTACGCTTCGGATGCACACACATTACATGACATGATTTCAGTTGCACAGAGCACAGAGATATGTGCTTAGTTGGAAAGTGATTTATGCGTTCATTTGGTTTCTGTTTATGTTGCTCCTTCGAATTTTGTATTTCTCATTAATTTTTCAAGTTATCTTGTCATTTCGTAGCTTAATTTGTTCAATCCGATTTACTTCATCCATATGCATTTTTCTGTTAGGTATCTAGTATTTTTAATTAAATTTCTGACAGCGTTTTTTGATATAAAGTCCTCTTAAGCAATTTATTAGAATTTATTTTCTATATTTTTGTCATAATTTTTAAATAAAAAATTCTTAAGCAGAACAGCAAGAGTTCCCCAGAGCTGGTCAGCAGTGCGTATGAGTAACGCGCTATATTCAAAGCCACGTTACTCATACACATGTGCTGCTTGGTGCTCTCTCAATGTAATGAACACATTTGAGGTGCTTTTAAAAATATTTTTGGATAATTTTTATACCCGACACACAGGTATATTGCGTTTGTGTGGTTGTGTGTAACACCCAGAACCACTTGAGATAGACCATACAAAATATATACAGAAATGATCAGCGTCACCAGGAGATTCGATTTAGCCATGTCCGTCTGTCTGTCCGTCTGTCTGTCTGTCTGTCCGTCTGTCTGTCTGTATACAGTTTTCTTATCGAAGGAGTTGAGCTATCTTTACAAAATTTGGTATGCGTGCTCACGGGGACATGAGTAAGAACAAGTTCGAGAATGGACCCGATCGGACCATTTTTAGGGGTACCTCCAGTACTAGGGTCTATCACAAAAATCTCAAAACTGCCCCAAAATTAGAATTTTTCTAAATATTTCAATAAAACTTAGGAATTGAGCGTATATCTAAACCCCCGATTAGAATTCCAAAAATTGGAAAAGTGGGCGTGGCAAAGGGGTGGGGTTTTCATATAGAAATTTAGCAAATGTCGGTATATGGGCCCCTTATGGCCTTAAAAACCTCTTGATATTAAAAGTTATTTGAACATATGTGTCTGTGTCGGGTATTCTATTGTCAGGATCGCCTGACTATAACACCCTTCCTATTTTTTTTTTTTTTTTTGGTTTACCAACGAAGACAATTCGCTGCAATGTGACTCTTAATTTTGCTCCCCTTTTCATTTATTTATTATCAAAAATACTAAAAATTAAGTTTCACGCCATCACCAACAAAAAGGCTTAAATCATTCAGGTCAAAAATCCTTAACTACCTATACATTTGAACATAAAATGAAATCACATTTCACGCATTAAAAGAGAGTGCTTGGAATACGTAATTCCATTGTCTTCAGAGACTGATGACACGAGACGAGCTCGAACACAATTCATATGCAATAAATTCGTCACATTTGTATGCGAGCCAAGTTTGTCTAATAAAAATCAAACAAGTCCGAAATACATTACATCCATCATTAAAAAGGGACACACAATTTCGTATGCTCATGCGATGAGCGTCTTTTATATAAAACTGACACACATAAAAGAACCTTTAAAATTTTTGGGGGCAAAGGTTAACTGCGGTTCAAAGCATCAAATCAAATCCAACACACATGCACATATAATGCACGCATACACACACATAAGAACTCAGCAATGGGAACGATCCGAAGTGGGTCATTATGTTTTTGTTTATGCTTCTCATGGTGTTTCTTTGGCGATATTTACATTTTAGTGAGTAATCCAATAGGAAAAGGGGTTCTGATTGAATGCAGGAAGTTCGATGGAGACAGTCTTAGACGCTCTTTTATAGCAAAATTTCGACAGCAATTTTGAGTGACTAAATTAGTTATAAAGATTTGAATGAATGTTGTTGCAGTTTCTAGTAACTTCAAGATAATCAGGCATGTCCTAGAGAACGATTCAGGATAACAAAAATTCGAAGTCAATGCGATTTCAATAGAAATTTTAAGGTATTTCGAATTTTTTTGGGGGATTCAATTTCTAGAGCATGCCTGTATGTCATCTCAGGTCTGAGAAGAAGCATTTTTTTTGTCATTAAAAAAACAATTTTGAATCTTTTTATAAGGATTTGATTTCTAGAGCAAGCCTTAGTATTCATTTAAATTTCCACTGAAGACTTTGTTGGTGACTTGAGAATGTTTTCAAAATTCCACTTTAACGCAAAAATTCGTTTCTTTGTGACTCGAGACCGCTGTCGACAGTAAAGGAGAATCTCTTCTACGTTAAGGAAACTTTCTAGTCTTTAGTATAGACTTGGAGTACCAAATTTTGGTTTTAAGAATATTCCAAAATCAAATTCCATAGAACTCCTTATACAAGTTCTTATTTTGAGACATTCGGGGAATATGCACACCCCCTAAAGACTGCCAACAGTGCCCGAGACTAGACTTAAAATCTCTCCTTCACATGTGTCTTGGGCTAATCTTAAACATGTTACACTTTTGTACATTTCCTACTGGGGCGATTTCGTTAATATATATGAGCTTTAATCTTGCTTATATTTTATGGCCTAACCAGCGTTATCAGTAGTAAAGTAATTAAGCAAAGTAGAAATCTCCTGCCATTAAGAAAATACGACAAACGAGGCGGTTGTTTGTTAGACTAACGAGAAGAACACACACACACATATGCCTTGGCTTTAGTCCCCTTTAGCTCATGCATGTAGTACATACATGTTTAAGGACACGTATAACTGGGCCCATGTACACAAATATATTGTTGTTGCTATTAATTTATTGTCGACAGTATAAATTTTGGTCATAATGGTTGCCATAATTTATTGGGATGGAGAAAAGCATTTGAAATAAGGTAAAAGAATTTTGTCTAGGTCTGTGGAGTGATTTTGTTTTTTTTTTTTTTGTGTAGAAAGTATTTAAAGTAACCGACCGACCATATTGATTTTCTCATATACCCACCATCTTTAAATGATTGAAAAAGGGATAGAAGAAAGGAATTGTTTGTTCAATTTCCCCTCAAAGGTTTTCTAATTTAACGTGTTCGTTATTCGGCCTCACTATCATGCCAAAATAGCGCACCACAAAGCACCTGAATTCAATAAAGTCTCTCTCTCTCTTTCTCTTTTTGTGAAGAGCACGAAATTGAGACTGGAATTTTGCCAATATTTACGAAACTCTGCCAAAGTGCAATGTAAATCACGATAAATTCTAAAATATTGAGGGCGGAAAATATGATTTCAATACGCGAGCCCAAACAATATGTGATAAATTTGTAATCTCCATACGGGGGCAATGGTGGCACGGCGGTTTTTGCGCACTCATAAATGTAATGGAACATATTGCCTCGTTTGAGTTTAAGAAAATTGGGTGATTTTCATGTTGAAATTTCGTTGGGTTTTAAAAACTTTTAAGCGAAAATGTTACGAATAAATTTGACTTTTGGTTAATGCGTCGTATGAGTAACGTAAAGCACGAGTAAAGCTGCATTGCGTATACGCCCCGAAGGCCAATTACAATTATGAAGATTAATTTTAAAAGGTAAGTCTTAAAGAAGATTTTTCACTTATTCTCTGCAGATGAAGAAAAATAGACAATAATGGTGACTCTATCCCATTTAAAGGTTAAACATTTCCCAATTTATTTATTTCCTCTTTTTCTTTCAGTTGGGCAGAATCCTGGCTTGGCTTGACTTTTATCAAGATGACCTTTTGCTGAAATAATTGTGCCATAAATAAGACGATTTTGTAGTATACTTATTTTCCAAGTAATGTTCGGGATTTTTGCACTATACGCCATTATCCAAAATCCCATCTCTTCTAATAATAACAAGCGACCATTTTTGGCAGTCCCATTCATATCACTTTAAAGCACAGCAACGCGCTGCTGCTGCTATAACCCACAATAGTAGTTCGCTTCATTATTCCGAGATAATTCATTACGGTGACACCTTTAATTACCTTCATAGAAATAAATAAGCCATAAAATAAAATATATCGCGACACCTCGAAGCTGACATACGCCATGCCCGCCCTCACCGTTTGCTTAGGGTTCGCGAGTGCACACGTTACATGCAACACATATCCGGCTGAGTGAAAGCTTCACACTTTCAAGACTGGCACCCAAAAATTATGAGGACAAATATGCGCAGAGACACTCATAAGTGTGGGCAACCGTCAGCTAGCTGAGCTAACTAATTCATGGTTGTATCTGCGCTCGCTACCGACGACTCGAAGTCGAAGCATTCATATCCACATTGAGCTGAATAGCATTGGTGGCTCGCGCTTCTTTTAGTGCCCCTCCTCGTGTCACCTACTTCCTGCATGCGAGCAAATTTCATGTGTTTTCATATTTTGCACATTGACGTCGACGACATTGAGATTAGGGGTGAGGGTGGCGGCAGCGGCGGTGGCATTAAAAGCCACGATCGCGATGACGACGACGACAAGGCGGCGATAAATTTGCACCGAGCTGTACTTGATGGAATACGTTCTGATAAGGAAAAACACGTCACACTTTGACTTCCGGTTTGGGATGATGGCATCAACGCGAACGAACAACAAATCCAACTACTCCAGCAATCCGAACAGCAACAACAACAGAAAAAATCATCAGCAAGGACATTCGCCATTGCTCGTGGCGACGGTAAATAACGGTTTTAAGCTTGTTATGCTCGACACAATGTGTCGTAGAATTTTATGACAGCAATGTCAACGGTGAAAGCGACGGCCATCAACACAACAACAACAACAGTAGCAGCAACAACAAGACTAACTGGAAGCATTTAAGTGTTGGCATGAGGCGCCATTATTCCAACGTTATGCTCTGCTATGCGTCTATTCCTTCTACTTATGTACATACATACATGAACAGCATGAGAAGACAGGTAACCATGGCTAAGCAAACAAAATGGACGCACACTTTTAACCGGATTCATGGATTATTATGGTCGAATGGATTTGTGATAAGAAAGTTAATAGTAGTGTGTCGGCAGTTGTTGTCCTTTCATCGACTTAATGGATACCGGAGACATGCTAGAAAGATGTTGAGCTATTGTGAAAAATTATTTGAGAAAACAAAGAATCGCTGTGCTTTTGTGGTCTCAGTCGTTATACGGAGATATTTATCACTTCACTCTTTTGGAATTTACTTAAGATTGAAAACAAAAAAATGAGAAACAGTGTCCTTTGAATGGCTTTTGAGAGAGTCTTCAAAGAACCAAATGAACGTTATTTGTTGTTTGAAAAAACATAAGTTAATTAAAATAAGAAATCTTTTCCATCATTTCAATAGCTTAAGTTATTTTTTCTCATATATTTTCCCTCCAGTTAAGCCTTCTTCCTGTAGATCGTAGGTATCACTTTAGTCTACCAAACAAACTCATTAAAAATGAGCAGCCTTTGTGGTGCCGCACAGTGGTCCCGCCTCATACATTTTTTCGAAAAAAATAGAAGAGTGGTCGTAGAACATTAAAATTCAACGACACACAATAGTTTCGACTAAATTATGAAAAATTTCACAATTTCGTGGAAATCGGACTATTGCCACGCCACCGCCCATACAACTGAAATTTCCAAAATTTGAAATTTTCGTCCGATCTTAATGAAATTTGGTACGGTAGTAGGATTTGAGACTTTTAATCAAAAAAAAATGTTACTTCAAGAAAATCGGACTAATGCCACGCCCACTTTCCATAAAAAAAAAATTTTCAAAATTCAGTATTTTCAACTAAATTGTGATTTAGGTTGACAAAGAAACAGGAAATACAACAAGAAAGCATAAACGAGGATGAAGAAATCGTGTCCTTCGACGTAAAAGCACTATACCCGAGCATCAACGTAAAAGAAGCTATAAGGATCCTGAAGAAGAACTATTTTGAAGAAACTGAAAAAGTCAAATTTACCAACCTCATTCAAAATCGCAGCTTTGCATGAAAGTATAAACTACTTCACATTCAGGGGAAAAATTCTAAAAAGACTAAAGAGCACCAATTACAACAATAGATATCATCTCCAGAGGACTTAAAACACAAATTAAAAAGTTCAATCATTATCAAACCAGATAGCATCAATATTGAAGTCCATGAAAGACCCTTGTCGAAAGCTCGAAAAATTGGGAGTCTATTAGAATTAAACTGCGGCACATGCAACAAAATTATATCATCGGACTTAAACGTAAGAGGCCTATTTCAGTGAGATTCTTGGAACACATTCAAGAAGCAAGGAAAACATCCAGAAAAGGTTGAAATGGCAAACAATCGAGATTACGTTTGCAAAACACTTACTTAATGATGATAATAATCCAGCCACATTACATAGTATTATCAAATACTGACAAAACACTTGAAAAACTAATTGTTTAAATGCCATTGAAATCTTCGAATAACAAACAACACTTCCTAAATGTGCATTTTAAGAATATATCTTACCGTCTGAATTCATAATCCGGACAGAATGCACTAACAGAAAAATCAGTAATTGTAAAAATTACAAGCATAACCACTGAAAGACACAAATTAAATTTTAAATCCATTAATAAAATGGATTTCACATAAGAAAATTGGAGTCCTGTGAAATTTAGCGAAATTCCCGAACAACGAAAGACTACACTTAATTTAGCCAGAAAAGGGTTAAAATTGCCGAACATTTTACCTCTACCTCAAAGTTTCACCAACACTCGAAAAACATACCCTAATTAGGAATACCGATAAGTATAAATTAGGATTACACCAATTCATAGATGTTATTTAAGAATATACGATTCATTCTGATAAGGCGGAAGCGAAATGCCGAAATACGTTTAGATATGATAAAGATAAAGACGAATTTGAAATAAAAGTGAAAATTCGAAAATCATTTTATTACTTTAAATTTTATTTAGCAACAGTTACTCGATTTAAAAATATTATCAGTTGATTTATTTATTTATTCAATAAAATATTTAAATTAATTGAGCTGCCACGCCCAATTTGCTTGAAAAGTTTTTTAAATACAATATTAACAGTTATTTCTTTATCATGCTTCTTGCAAAGGACAATCCTTTTTTTGGATGGAAAGGATTAAAGTAAGGTAATTTTTTAACTTGCACAAAACTTCGAAATTCGAAATTTTATTACTGTAAAGTTTTAAGAATTATGTTAAAAAATTTACAGATGGTAAAATATAAATTATTGATTTTCTATTTATTTAATAATTATTCTATTGTTGTAATTGCAATATTTATTGTTATGAGATTAAATATTTTTTAATTCATCAAAATTCATGAAAATCATTTCATTTTATTTAAATTTTATTTTGATTTTAATTTTATTTTATTTTAATTTTATTTTATTTTATTTTATTTTATTTTATTTTATTTTAATTTTTTTATATTATTATTTCATTTTATTTTATTGTATATATGCCAGGCCCACATTGTCGACTATGAAAAGTTCATATTACTGAAAAACAAATATTTGAAAAAATTATTTTCTTTTATTCCATTATCATTTCTTGCACACGGGATCTAATTCTAATTCATTTTATTGGCTGTCGCCGAATTGAAGTTATATATGGATCAGAACTTGTGATTAGTCGATGAAAGACATCAGTGTTTGTTGATTAATTTTCATAACCCCAAAGGTATGCTGCACTTTTTTTTAAGATTTTTTTTTTACAATTTTCATAACAAGTTTCGACATTCAAAGCACAAAAAAGGAGGTCCGGGAAAACATTTCAGCAACATTTTTTCACACTAATCAACAAAACAGACTCAATTCTTTAATTTGTATACAGTTTAAAGAGGGCTCAAGCCGGAGGAACCATTTTTTCCCCCATCAAAACAGTGAAAGTCTTTTTCTTTTGCTTATATTTATGAAAATGCTGCATCGATTTCTTTAATTTTTTCTTTAATTTGTCAAAGAAGCACTAAATTTTGATAATAAGCCCCCAAAATAGTAATTCGAATAAAGTTTAATTAGGAAAAAACATCTCAAAGTTGACTAATTTTTTTTCCCAACTAAAACTAAAACTAAAAAAAATATATTCTGACTTCCGCTTCCGGTATTCTGTATAGAAACAGCCATTTTGAAAAAAATCTTGATGCATTTTTCTTAATGAAATATTTCTTAATCTAGCGAAAAAACCTGCACTGTGTGCCGCAGAGAAATTTTTACACCACAGGGTGTCACAACAAACCATGCACTCGAATCCTTGCAAATGTTTCTTCAAGAGAAAGTGTCCTGCTACGCACTCCTTGCGATGTGAGATGAAAGCACTAAATGTTTTAATATAGCAAAATGAAAATGAAATTAACTCGTCGTCGTCTTCGTCGTCTACCTTTGATTCTTTTTAAATTAGAAATTAATCAATTTATCGAGCTACGTTTCTATTATGCCTGGGCCCCGTACGCTCCTCCCCTCCTCCCTCCATCTGGTCTCGGTTATTCGTTTTTATCGCACATTTTTTTATGGCAATAAAGGCGTAATTTAATGAGCCTATAAAAATAAATAGAGCAGTAAGATACTAAACATGACAACGGCAATGGAACGCTCAGCATTCTACGGCATCGTTGGTGGGAGCGTTTGCAATTTATTGTCGAAAGGTGACGACTATCAAGGTTCTTAATAGATGGCGTTCCAAGTGTGACTACACTTCAAGATAAATTGAATGGGCGCAACACAGCAGCGGAGCTTAAGGAGATGAGAGAAAAATCGAACAACAAAAAAAAATTAAATCGTCAAAGCCATTTGTAAGAGAAAAAAATAAAGAAAAACCCGAAGAGCATAAAAATAAAAGAAAATTGTGTTGTTATTTCGAATTTATCTACCTTGAGCTTAAAAAAATTTTCTCCCTTGCGAATAATTTTGTACAATAAACAAAATAAAAGACAAAAAGCCGAAGAAGAATATATCTAGAATAAAACTTTTGAGCTTTTCTTCTCGCTCTTAATATCCTTTGGAAATTGAAAACTCAACGTTGCATGCTGAAACCTGTGAACTTTGATTGCACACGCACACATACATATGCGCGCACCCTTGAAACGCATGTGCTGCAATTTCAGTTCCTTTCACTTTACTTTTTTTCCCAAAGCCATCACGAATTTCAATTCGTATTGATGTGATTTCCCTTTGGAGTTGTGTGAAAGTCAACTTATGCACTGAACTATGCATACCAAATGATTGGCACAGTGGGTGTTTTCTTCGTCTGTTTGCTCGGTAAAGCTGAAATTTTTATTTTACTTTCTTTGATTTTATTTTATTGCATTTCGAGAATGCGCCAGGATATTCAGATAGACAAAGAGAGAGAGAGAGATCGGTCGTGCAAGCATGAATTTTCGTCAGCTTTATTCCTTCGTTATACTTTTATTTTTCTTCTTCAATTTTTTGGGTCCTCCTTCTGTTCCACACTCAAGCTCAGACATGCAATTTATGTAGATTAAATGTTTACATGACATTACAAGCACCCGACCGGATGGCTTGATGGCATTTAGTCCTTTTGCGGACTAAGAAATGAAGAATTTACTTCCACAAATGGGTTAACTGATATGAATATATATGTAAGAAAAATCGAAAAAAAAGAAAAGTTTCTGCCCGTCATAAAGCACAATGCAGCACACCGTTGCGCCACTGTAGGGTCGGACCTTCTTCTTTTAACCGTTTTACCGTTAACCCGTTTTTTTGGACCCTTTTTAAAAAAATTCTTATTTGAAAACGCAAAGAATAATTGAAAACTTTTTTTATTTATTGTATTACAAAAGGTTCAAAGTAAAAAAAAAAAATTTTTTTGCCTCGATACGTGGGCTGTTCAAAAAGTAATGAGACTTCAAAGTTGGTGGTGAAAAAAAAGGTGTCACGGCGGCCACGATTCCGGGTCTCCGGAGCGTCCGAAATGGAAAAAAAACGGGGTTATAATCAGTATAGATGTAATTCTCGGGTGAACGTCAAGCTTAATTTTGTGATTTTTTTTGACAAAATGGCGGCCATTCACAAAAAAAATTTCAATTTCGGGCTTTTTTTTGTAGTTTAGTGTAAAAAAAAATAGTAAACAATTTTTTAAAATTATGGTCGAGGTTCACCCGAGAATGGTGACAATTCTGCGTCGATTCCATTTTGTTTCATGAAAATCGGTTCAGTTGAACTGGAGATATCATGGCCGCCAGTTCGAAAAACGTGGTTTCGAGATAAACGCGTTTAAAGTTTGAAGCAACGCAAAAATTACTCGTTTTAGCGCAGATCTTGCTCGACAAAGAAGGCTATATCGTCTAAACTATTTTGAATTTCAAAAAATCCTTTTAGGGGCATATTCACAACTACCCAAGCTATAAATAAATGCAAAAAAAAAATCGAAAAAAAAAAGTTGCTCAATGAGAAGACCCCCTTAAAGAGGTATTAATTAATGGAGCTCAAAATTAAAAATGAGTCCTTTTGTTTTCCGGATGCTGCTGCTGGTGCCGGATTGATTAATGTTAAAAACTATGCTGCCACACACACACAGACACACAAAAAAGCGTGGTAGTTTGACAGTTTTAAGCGACTTTTAATATATTCCATCAATGTCTTGTGCCAATTATTATCGCGCGACCCACTTGGGAGGCGACAGCGATAAGACAAAACTCATGAAAAAAAATGGCTACGAAAGGAAATTCAATAAGCTCATCACGTCAGCAAATGAATAAATCACGTAAAGGAATTTTTCTCTCTCTCTCTGTCTTGAATGAAATGCCTGTGTGTATTTGTCATCCTGCGGCCTTAAAGGACGACGACACGTATATATTGGGAGATTGGCTGAAATCCATCTCGGCCAACAAATGATTTATGTAGCACACACAATAAGACGGCTGCCTTCATGAGGATGAGAGTGTTGAAGAGAAGTTGAAGCAAAGAGAATTTTCAAAGGACCTGCCCAAAAAAAAAAAAAAAATAAAGGACACTTGAACGAAACTTTACACAACAGGGTTCTAAGATCAAGAGTTATTTGTAACGAAATGTCTTCAAAATGTCCTCAGAATGAAGCAAATTGTGAATGTGTTCCCGTGTTGCGTGCTTTCTGTGCGTTGAAATCTCCAAGAACGAGAAGCCGAAAGACAAACAGTCACGCAGACAGACAGACAGACCGACCAACCGAGAGGGACGAAGAAAACTAAGTAAGGCTAAGGAATGAAAGACAAATAAACAGAAACATTGATATGAGCTAAACGACGACGATGGGTCGTTCGTTCCATCGTTGACAGCGCCGACTACACGACTGTGTTTACAATTGAGGGATCGCGTTGAAAAGTTCATAGTATTTCGGTGACCTTAGGCATAGTTAAATGCTTCGGATTCGCAGCACTATACGTCAGGGACATTCATATATACATATATACGTATATACAATGTATGGAAACGCTTTGTAACGATATTGATTTCAGCAATAAATGTTTAGCCACTTGGGGTCCTCATTGAGCAGGATATATTTAGCAAAATGTATCACTGCCAATGAGAGAAGGATGCGGATGTGGCGCCCTTCATTGAAAATCAATATCCTTCAAGTATATTGATCACGTTCGATTTTAAATGAATGTCAAGACAGCGCTGTAATGCGCTGGATGAATGTGTCATGAACGTAATGAGCTATCGAATATATCAGAAGAAAGTGACACAAAAAGGTCATTCTCTTAAAGTTAGCCATTATCTTTTTGGGTCTTAACTGTTATGAGGTTAAAATGGTAAAGAAATTAAATCTCAGATCTAAGATCTTATCTCATATTGTGATTAAACGAAGACTTCTTTCTTCCTCGAAGGGTCAACAACAAAAGAGATTCCTGCCCATTTCAAATAACAACAATTTATCCTATTAAAAAAAATCATCATTCTTGTGACAACATTTTTGCAAATGAGAAAATCATTTAAGGTCCTTCGATCATACATTTTAACAAAATTTATTATAAAATACAAACTTTAATCTTTCAAAAGAAAAAAGAACCACCTAAAGCCATAAAAAATGCTTATCCAAACGATGTAAAGTAAAACTTCATGCTTGCAACTCGAAAAGTTAAAGTCAAGTGTTTGCAGAGCAATATCCTTTTCCTGTGTATCCACCACTCTCTCTGACTTTGCGAACTTCCTTGAGCCATCTTTGAACAGGAAGGTAACCACAAGTGCCACCTAAAAACTGTGCACACACACTACCCGTCCGTCCCATGTGAGTTGAACTATGAAGAGAACAAAAAAAAAAAAAAGGAAGAAAAAAAAAAGGATGAATCTCCTTGAAGCTGACGTTTGAGTTACCTTGAGGCACTCATTAAGTCACCGCAGATTTTACACATTTCTGCAACAAAATGTTAAAAAGTAAGCCAATATAAAAATTCGACCCAACAGCAGCAGCCTCAAGAAGTCTTCGTTACCGTTTTCAACGAAAATTAAGCAGGAAAAGGACAACACACACACACAAACTTTCTAATTTACATGCAAAGGACATAATGTAGGAGAAGATACGGCAAGCAAAAAGGACTTAAAAACTCAAAAGGGAATGCTAAGGGAAACAAACAAAGCAAGGCAGCACAGCACAGCCAAGCCAAGCCAGGCCCGCCGCCAGTCAGGATAATGTAATAAACTGAGACAACAACTGCAGGACACACGTTCAGCCACATACGTCAGGTAGCGAGAAACATAGCATAAGGGAAAAGGTGGCACTAAAATTTTCTTTTAAGAAAATGCTTCAAGAAGCCTTAGTCTGGTCTGGCCTGAGCGTGAAATAAGACGCTAGGCTAAAGCCACCCAGCACGAGCGAATAACGACGACGTTGCTGACCCGCTCTCTGGTGTTGCTTGTGTTCGGGCTGTGTTGAAAAAGCTGGAAGTTAAAATTAATTTATATTTACCGTTCAAGCATAAAGTGCCCCAACGGTGCGACGACGACGAAAGCAAATACGCAACGGGCCCACCTAAGCAGCAACCTACCAACCTGCGCTGCCATGAGACGCTCATTACTTCGCCTTAAAGTTCATGGAGGAGTATGTAAAGTTTTCGAGAGCCGTAGGGAGGTTGCCAGCTTTTTGGCATTTAACTTTTGAACTTTTCAATAAAACAGTATTTAATGAAATGGGAGCCGCCGTAGCCCATTCATTCGCTTCGGCTATCCTTCATCCTTGATGCGTTTGTTCGTTCGTTCGGGTGATGGTGGTAAATTGTCAAGCTGAATTTCAATTGAATTGAATTTACGCAAGGGTAATTGGGAGTGTTAAGAGAAAAATGGATTGCGAAGAATGAAAATTTCATCATGAAAACTCATAAAAAGTGAAGGCGTTTGAAAGGACTTGATTTTGTAAAGGTTAAGCATTGATAATAGCCACGAAAGGTGTCAAAAATGAAAGGATTAGAATGCTGTGTAATTCTTGATCTAGAAACATAGGTTGATAAGCAGTCTGGATAGTGTGAACACTAATGGTGAGCCACTGAAGAAGGTGCTAAGGACAAAAAGAAGATGAATTTTTTAGGAAGTTAAAATATTTTTTGTCAGCTTACAATGAATTTTTGTATATGACTGATTAAAAAAAAATCTCGATGTGTCGTACGATATAACATAACTTCTATGAGCTTTTTCAAGGTGTAGTTGAACCAAGGATTTTACAATAGTTAGAGCCTTTTGCAAAATGCGCTAAAGGACCTTATAAACGCGAAACTGGCATGATCTCATTCATAATTCATGAACAAAGTGGACGAGCTTGTCATTCCGTAACTCGACATATAAAAGTTTTATTTTGTTTTTACACTATAGCATTTAAAAAAAAGTCTAGTCTGGATTTTGTTGAACAACATTGATGGTGAGAAAAAAGTCACAAGGTTATGCAAGAAGGCCTTTCACAGAAGCTGAAGGACAACTTATAAACAGGCTTCCATTTGAAAAATCAGAACCGAACTGAGCCGTCCGTACGGACTCAAAATAATTTTTTGTACAGCCCACGTTCGAGCAAATGAAATTTTTGAATATATTTGAACCTTTTGTAATACAATAAAAAAAAAGTTTTCAATTATTCCTCGTTTAATAGATGTGTTTAAGTCCTAAAACGGTAATTATGAACAGTTCATTCAAATTTAAACTCACTCCATCCAGAGTCGATATCCTACTCAAAATATATTTTTTCTACTCAAATTAAATTTCTAAAAATTCTTCATTACAACCCTCTTGAGACAGAAATAAACGCCTTTACCCATACTTGAGACGCTCGCTGCACAAAGGATCGACTTCTCTATGTTTTCCATTGAAAACATTTTAGATTAAATGAAGCATAATAAAAAGTTGCTTAAGACGACTTTGAGCAACTTTTTAAGCAGCAATTGACAACATTTTCTCAAAGTATCACAGCGCCCTCTATTAGAAGCCTTGGCTTATTATTTGGACGAACAATATTTTATAAGCCAAAAAGTAGCATCATTTGCCAAACAATATTTTCCCATAAAAATAAAAAATAAGCTTTTCAAAGTAAATTTCCGAATTAATTTTGAGAAGAAAAAAAAAAAAATAAACAAATATCCGAGATCATAAATAAAATTCACTTTTAATGTAACACCCTCCAATTAATTTAAGGCTCATAGAAAAGCCACAAACGCTCCACATTCTCTTGGGCCTCCACAGCATGAGAAGAGTGCAGCACATGTGACTGACTTTTGATAAAAAAAGAAGGAATTTTTTTGTCATATATTTTTTTTTTTTTTAATAGGTCACACACAGTCAACGACAATTTTTAATAACTTTAAAAGCATTCTGAACAAAGTTTTTTTTTATTTTTATTTTTTTTCCAAGGAGAGAGAAAACGAACATCGGAAAAAGTAATTTTTCAAATGAAATCCAACATTCTGCAACACAACAAAATCGGCGAAGACAAACCGACTGTGCTTTTTGGAGTGCTGTCATATCAAAGCCAAATAGAGTCTTCTTGTTTCGAATTATTTTATAGAAATAAGGGGAAAACGGGGAGAGAGGAAAAATTCATTTTATTTATCAATTTTGAAGTTTTCATTTTTACGATTGAAGCAAAGAATATAAAATAAAATAAAATAAAATAAAATATTGAGAGCGGAAGCAATCGAAGCGCGCAGAAGTATGCTACGAAAATGTTGCAATTGTCAATATAACTGATGTTGCGCTGCAAGGAATTCCTTCCATTTCATCAGGGTTGCCATGTTGTTTTCTTTTGCGAAGTAAAATGAAAATATTTTTCAAAAATCCCCTCATCTCACATCTACCTGCAAAAGCAAATCCTTCAAACATATTTGCTCTTCCGCTTATAAAGAGAAGAATTTTTCCTTTGGTATCATTGATTTGACTTATTATTGTTTCTTAGCTTCGAAAAGTGAGTTCTTTTTTTGTTGTTCTCTTCTTCAAATTCACACAAAAGAAATCTCATCATTATTTCACACAACATACAAAGCGAATTCTTTGGCAGGAAAGCCATTGAAGGCAGCGCTTTGTTCGATGAATTCCTTTGTTGAAAAGCGCCAACCGAGTCAAGCAAACAGACATAAGCCGAAGATACGCATGAGACCTTTTATTTGCAAATTCAATGTATTCAAAGCACATTCCAGCGAGGACACACATACACACAAACACACACCTCTTCTCATCACCACCCAGTAGTCAGTAGGTCGCCCCCGATATTTGTGACATGCCAAAGTGCCAGTCCTTGATGACTAGCCATTTCACCTATCACATGAACCTGAAAGAGTAGAGAGGCCTCAGCTCACATTTCCCTATTCGCTGCGTATGATTGTTTTTGCTGTTGTCTGCTTTTACCTCGCATTCTGATCATTTGCCCGTCAAGCGTTCGATAGCTCAGTGGTTCAAACTGTGACTCGACAGCCGGGAGGTTCGGGGTTCTATCCCTGCGGGCGGCGAGAATTTTTTCCTAAATTTTTTACTTTTTTTATAAATTAGAGTTTTTTTTTTTTTGTTCATAGTTCAGTTATTTTGGAAGACAAACATTTTCCCCTAAATTTTTAAGGTTTTATTATTATTTTTTTTTTAATGGTTCATTTTCAAGTAAACAATTTTTGGAGTGAAAAAATTCATTGAATACGTTTCCCAAAATCTGAGCAACGCTAAACTCAATTGAGCATTTTGATCAAGAAATTAAATTCGTTCGTTTAGCGTAATGGTTAAGGCGTTCGCCCAGCGATCTGGTGGTCAGCGGTTCGAGGCTCGGTGGAGGCGAGAAAATTTTAAGAGAAATTAAGATAAAAAAGATTTAAAATAAAAAATAGATAAACAAAAAAATATAATAATTAATAAAATTAATAAATTTAAAAAAATTCAAAACAAAAAATGAAAATTTTCTTTTTTCTCAGTCGCTGGTGCTAGGCCATTTTCCTGCCCCTTTTCGCTAGCGAAATGACTGGTTAAAGGTGGCGCATAAAAGGACGACCTGTCCCCGGCAATGAGATCGTAATGTTAAATTCGCCAGCGTCTTGGATAGGAAAGGGACCGATCCCCGACACCCAGTGACTAGTGAAATCGCTAGTGTTGTGGTGGCTCCGCTGACTACTGGGAACTTCTTCATACACTCACACACACACAGGGCCATGGAACAGTAGAGACGTCGCATTAGATACTTTGGGTCAAAAACTTTCATGAATAATCCCATGACATGTGAGCTCCCTCTAAAGCTTCCCCAAATGTATTGTGTGAACTCGCACACACACGCTCACTCACTCTACATATGTGTAGGAGTATGTGTGTGTATGTATTCGAAAGAAAGCGTACGCTCGGTTATCGAAAAGGCTCAGAAGTTGTAAGCCGTTTTGTATAGCTGCGATTATAATTTACGTAAAATGGCAGCAAATATGGCCAAAGTTGTTTGGGGCCTCTTTTATTTGTAGATGAGCTTCAAAATAATATTGGCCTCGAAATCCATTGAAGGCAACGCACACACAAACACACACACACACAGATGTTTCTGTCGCCCAAAATGGTTTGTTGACATTTTTTAGAGGTAGGTGCTCCCCAGAAATCATTTGATGGGCTGCGTGATTTTGTTTTTACGGCTGCAGATGCCGAAAAAAAAAAATAAATAAAAAAAATAAAAATAAAAAAATGGAAGATGGAAAAACTTGAAACGAAGAAAAATGAATGAAAAAATGGCAAAATTATAAATTGTTTATAAATTTGTGTGTGTGAGTTATGCGTGTTTTTGTTTGAATAGGATTACGTATTTGTGGGCGTTCTGAGTGGCAGCGGCATCAGTACCGCTTCAGCAAGCATCACATCGCATCCCATCGTATACCACAGTATCTAGAGCAATTTGCGTAACGAATTTAAAGTATTTCTCAAGTGGATTTTGCCATTTAGCAGGCCATTTATCTTCGAACTCATGGACAACATTAACATTAATAAAATAGAAACTTTTTCATTGCCTTCTTTATTTATATCTCTCCTTATCCTTTTAATTTGATTTTTTGAATTACTTACATTTTCATATAACCGCATTAAAGGGATTTACTACTAGACGCGTATAATAAGATTTTCCGGTTTAATTTATATCTACTTTATGATCGCACAATATATATGTATATGATTAAATCTAAGCTGGCCATTTATTGTAAGTAACGACAGCTTTTTGAATTAGCTTTCCTTTGATCCTTGAAAGGGAAAATGCTCTCAACTGATTAATGTGATTATAATACAATTCAGAGAAACGGTTAAAAAGAGGCTCGCCCTCAATCGAAACACCGCCTACAAATGCAATTTCATTCAGTTAAAATTGAAATTAAAGGCGAACTGAAATCGCTTTGACTCTTTGATTACTCCGAGTTGACTCCAACAAGTGCAGCAAACAAATGCAAATCCATTTTCTGTGCAAGAACATTCGTTTTCTATTCAATTGGAAGGCTCTCTTCTACCACTCTTTCTCGAAACCAAACCGCACTTGAACCCTTTAATCCTTTAGTCTCAACCGCAAAGTATCTTTGGTGGCTTCGAGAATTTCTACAGTAGCTTAATAGCTTAGAGAGGTGGCGAGGTCGGTCCGACGGTTGATCACAACTATTCGGTCGAAAACTTTTTAGCCTTAAATTCGAAAAACACTTTGATACGCTGCATATACACTTAACCACACTACTCACAACTTACCCATCGCTGCTCTAATGTATTTAAGCCCAATCAGCTTAGAGGGGATAAGGAAAGTACATGAAATTATGAAGCATTTTGAAACAAGCTCAGTCGAACCGAATGTTTGATTTATGTGTCCACACCAGAAAGCCGCTGAAATTTCATGAATCGACGCAGACAGAAACTCTCTTAAGCCAACCAGAAACCTTATCGATTACCTTTGGCAGATGGTGAGCAGAACAAGAAGAGAAAAAACTGGACTACTTGGTTATCTACAAAATAGTTTTATGTTAGCTTGTTTTTGTATTTTTATTTTAATTTTTTTTATGATCCGGTTGGAAAATCGAAGAATAGGAGATATTGGAAGACAGGGTGATTCGAGAGGTACATACAAATTGATAGAGGGCACTTTGAAGAGTACTAGTTACGAACACGGATAAGGATGTATTACATTTTAAAAATGAACAAAATTTACAGCATACATCATGGGGTGAAAAGGGTTTTTAAGCCTTTCACTTCTCTTGAGGATAATACATCCCAATGGAATTTTCTACACAAGACTGAAATTTGCACGTATATACATCTTGTGGTAAAAAGTTTTTCCATATTGAAAAGACTAATAGTTTCTCAACCCAAACCTTTACTTTATAGTTCGGATAAAATAATCGAAATTTTTGACATAGCCTATGAAAATATTTCGATAATGACAGGGTTCAATATTTTTATATTCTACGAAAGTAATAATATTTGCATACAAGTGGGGGTGTGTCAAAAATTTATCAAAATATTTTTTCATATTCCCTAAGTAGGTACGCAGTTTAGTATTGAAAATGAACAGAAAATTTTCATCTTAAATCATTTCAAAATTTTGACATCTGTTTTCTAAGTGTTTAATGTCGTTTTCCATTAAATTTCTTCGAAAACTCAAATTTCAATTAACATTAACCTTGTTTATGCGTTGATTTTATACGTGCTAACTTAACTCGTGTTACTTTAACACGTATATATAAACACTTTTGTAGCACGTATCGAAAGGTTCTACCGTATCGGCACAATGCGCACGTTGAATGCGAGCTAAGAAGTATAAATGCGTATTAAGTGTACGTATAAACACGTTCTTCTTCAGTACGTATCGGAAGAAATAATTCGTCAATTTAAATACGTTCTGCTAGATGGTGGAGATTTTCCCACTTTTCAAGATTTTGCAAAGAGACGGGAAATGTCAATTTTTAGAACTATATTTTTGAAAAAAACTATGAAACAGCTGATTAATTTCTAACACGCTTTTAAAGTGTATTTACTCGATGCGGTCTCTTATGGTATCTTTAAACGCTTGCATTGAAAGTGCGATGACCTAACACGAGATTATTCGATGCGATTTTTGTTGTCGTATAAACAAGGTAAGTGTGTAGGTTAATGTATGTCATGTTAACCAAATTGTAAGCCGAAAACTGCGTACACTTAAAAAAATTAACTTTTTGGGAGTTTTTGAAAAAAATTTTTGAAAGTGCTGAACAAATCGTTTAATAAAAATCAATTTAATAAAAATTAAAAACAATTTTTTTTTTAATTTAACCTTGTTGCAAATGCACCCCTGATCAAGGCCGAAGCTATGCAAAAAAACTTTTAGCATAAAAATCAATGAAAACTGATATTTTCACATAGTTAAAGTAGTTTTACTGTACCAAATCTAATAAGTTCAACTTCATTGATACCAGTCGGATAGATGTTCATCATTTCATTTCTTTTTAATGTAACTTAAGGCAAATATTTGGAACATAAAAAGAATAAAAATAACAATTTGAACTTAAATTCAATTATTTCAGTGAAAATATATGAAAAAAATTTGTCGTATAATTTCCCAATCTGCCACTTTGGTAAATATGAGCACTACAAGAGCTGTATTTCTCTAGATACGCCACTGGTTTCAGCTTAACTATAATTGCAGCCTAAATTTGCTTTTTCGCTTTTGTGTCTCTGTTTAAATCGGGACATTGAGACAACATAAGTGCATAATTCCCCAGTAGAAAATATCGCACTGAAACCATCAAAGGCATGCAATGATATTGAGAGTTATTGAAACTATAAGCTCTTTCGGTTGAAATGCCCTCTTTATTTATTTATTTTTATTTTGATTCATATTGATAAATTATTGACTTAATTATTGCTAAAGACATTTCCTACTTGGTTACATTTTATTGTTTAGAGATGTTATATTCTAACCAACAACAAATTTGCCGTTTAAATGTCATATGAGCCACTTCAAGTTTATTTATAGAACAATATTTTACATATACGAGGTTTTAGAAGGAATTTTAAGGTAAGCTTGCAGATACGAGGTTTTAAAATTTGCGATAATTATTTTTTTCTCATACCAAGTCACTGAGTTGGAAATGCCATGTGGGGCAAAATGCGTTTCTCTATTTTATAAGCTAAAAAAACCAATTTCATAAAAATGTCAGATACGAGGTTTTGGAAGTAAGGCGACGATATAGGGCACCAAATTAAAGGAAATCGATCCAGCATTTTGAATAAAATAAAAAATTTGCATGTTAATTGGACACTTTTCATACCAAAATAGCTTCGAAAGTAAAAAAAATTGAAAGTTTTTTCAGAATTTTTCACTTTGACCGATCATTTTTCACTCAATGAGTCAAATTTTTACCATCACTTTAATTTTGCCTAAAAGCACATACAATTGGCTTTTAAACTGCATTTAAGTTTCTTTTCCACGATGAACCATTATCGTGGGAGAATTTTTTTTCACGACTTACTGCCTAAAATCTTTAAGGCCCTATAACTCCTCAGGGGTGCATTTGCCCGTTCGATTTTTTGTTAGTTCTGACCTTCTTCATCAGCTCCCGACCGGTTGACTTTCACAAACGGAACAACCTGTATATTAAAAAATTATAAGTGCTTACCTTTAACCCTTTAAAGTTTAAAGAACAAATCTGTCCCCCACAATTTGAACAGTTCACATCAATGTTAAATATAGTATATGTTAAAAACCGCTAAAATTATGTGAACATAAAGTTCTTCCTTATGAGTTAAAGGGTTAAAGGTATTTTTGTTGATTTTTTATATTTTTTTATATTCATAAATTTATTTCATATTACCCAAAAATCAAACGTAGAGTATGAATCGAGCCCTCTTGGCTTCTTCAGTAGAACGAATTTGAATAACTTCCTTCAATTCGTTGCACCCTGTATCAGCACTCGAAGTGAATGCCAGAAAAACACATACAATGTAGAGCTCGAATCGTTTGCATAGAAAAAGCGCACTTGTGAACCGGAAAAAATAACAAAAATGAAAACTAAAAAGCAAGAAAAATGAGGATACAACACACAGAGGGTAAGAGAGTGGAAGAGAAATAGAGAAAGAGAGAGAGAGAGAGATAAAAAGATAGTGACTTGCTTAAAAGGTCAAACGCTTTGTCGCCAAGAATTACACAGAAAGCTCTTTTGTTTTGATCTTCTATCATTTCGTTTTTTTTTAAGGCTGTACAACCGAAAGCAAAGTTCACACAATATTGCCATAAAAATGTAGAAACATAAAATGAAGATGCACACGAGGAGTATATATAAGTACATCTGTAAAAATATACAACGGATTTGCGACAAGCATTCGCCATTGCACTAAATTTTTATCTTCGCTGTTTTTATTTCCGAAAAAGAAAAAAGAAAAACGAGGAAAAAAATCCAAAGGAAACCAGAAAAAAGTACGAGACACGAAAACTTTCATGTTGAAACAACAATATATTAACA
Organism: Chlorops oryzae; assembly: GCA_020466095.1. NCBI lineage: Eukaryota > Metazoa > Arthropoda > Insecta > Diptera > Chloropidae > Chlorops > Chlorops oryzae. Next base: position 27,841,127 of record CM035809.1, on the reverse strand, counting down.
ACAATAACAACAACAACAATGAGAGCAATTCAAAACGAAAGGAAGGAGGTAAGCTTGAAACAACAATAACATATTGCCCTACACTGTATGTTCTCGTATAATCCTGGCGGATATTGCAATCATGCAGTTTTGTTTATCTCTCGACCAACAGACCAACACGGAGAGAGAGAGAGCAGCCATGGAAATCTGGTTACGGTTTCTAGTCGCCGGCATTGTTTGCCTTCAGCTCTAGCCATATTTCTTGCTCTTGTGATTGCGGCCATGTAGTGCGATACTATGTGAGTTTGTAAGTCGGTATGTATAGCCGGAATTATATAAAAATCTTACCAGAAAAGAAGACACAAACGAAGGGCAAAGCGAGAGGAAGGAAGAGCACAATTTTTGAAGATAAAACTTTAAAGAAAATTATACTGACGTAAGGAAATTTTCGGATTTAGCAAGGAAAAGTTTGACATGGAAAACCTCCTTCAAAAATAAATAAAAGCAGAACACTTTTGTTTGCCATTCGGCTTAGAATTTTTGGGCGTTTGTTGACGATAGTTGTGAGAGCTGTCTGTTTACATTATGAAACCAATTCTCGCAATGACTTTTAATTAAGAAAATTTGAAAATGAATAAGAAAGTTTCGGACGACTCATCAAATTTTATGAGATACTCTGCGCGACTTTTGAACGCCAGATCGCCATTGAAAACATAAACTCAGTGAGTTGAAAAAAAAAACAAAAAAACAAAAAACAGCAAATTTATATTTAAAATGAATTACATTAAGTGGCCAGTGGATCAAGAAAGAGCATACAAAAATACTTAAGGAGTGGGAAATCGATCGATTGAGATTAACTATCGAGATTAAAGATATGTTCCCATTTCAATGCCAAGTTCTGGTACTTGCCACTTTATCTCAAGCTATAATTTTTGTTTTGATCAAAATGACATAAAATGTAAGCAATTGGTAAGCAAATACTACAACCAATCCTAATATGAAATGACGGAAAAATTATAGTGATGCATATCAATCACATATATCCAAGAAGTATGCAACGTTTTTTTAATTTTGTGATTTTTAAGGATGTTTCAGGTGGTTTAGCGTCATGTATGTATGTATTTATGTATTGAATGTATATGTGTATGTATGTATGTATGTATGTATGTATGTATGTATATGTGTATGTATGTATGTATATGTATGTATGTATGTATGTATGTATGTATGTATGTATGTATGTATGTATGTATGTATGTATGTATGTATGTATGTATGTATGTATGTATGTATGTATGTATGTATGTATGTATGTATGTATGTATGTATGTATGTATGTATTGTATGTATGTATGTATGTATGTATGTATTGTATGTATTGTATGTATTGTATGTATGTATGTATGTATGTATGTATGTATGTATGTATGTATGTATGTATGTATTGTATGTATTGTATGTATGTATGTATGTATGCATGTATGCATGTATGTATGTATGTATGTATGTATGTATGTATGGATGTATGTATGTATGTACATATGTATGTATGTATTTATGTATGTTTGTATGTATGTATGTATGTATGTATGTATGTATGTATGTATGTATTGTATGTATGTATGTATGTATGTATGTATGTATTGTATGTTTGTATGTATGTATGTATGTATTTATGTATGTATTGTTGTGAGTCTCTCCCAAACTCACAAGTGGTCACCTTAAACCGAAAGCAAAAGGCAGTGACCTGCATTTATGAATTTCACTTCAAGGTGATTCCATGCTACTCAAAAATACTGTCCAGCGTAAAATTGCTGACAAATGCAAACATGCAGTTCGGCCGCTGGTAACAACAACAACATTGGCACAGTATAAGCACGGTTAACAAACATCAGCACTAGTGCAGCGAATGCACAATTGCAATCCGATCGCTGGCAATAACAACAACAACACACGTCAAGAGTTTTTACGTAAGAGCAACAACAACTACAAAAGAAGAACAAAGAACATCGGAATAGCTGTATGTAGTAACAACAACAATATGGCAATGTTGGTACAATTGCAGGTGAAAGTCGCGGTCAAGCTTTTCGGGAAGAATCGACGACGATCGCTGACAATGGGAATTCTGATACTGCAAGATCAGCAATATCAATCTATATAAACGGAGCTTCGATGACTGGAAGGGGACTTCTGCGAGCGTACTCACCAAAGGGCCACGACGGAGAAGTTAATAGAGTAGTCTTTTAAATAATAACCGAAAACTTGTATTTAATTTGAATTAAATAAAAGGATAATTAATTGAAATCCTTTGTGTTCCTTTTTATTTGTGTAAAGGACCCCGTTTTATCCTACGGTGTACTTGCCTGACGTGCGTACCTACCCAAGTGCCACGGCGTTAGGTAATTGCACCGTAGGATACAACAGTATGTATGTATGTATGTATGTATGTATGTATGTATTGTATTGTATGTATGTATGTATGTATGTATGTGTATGTATGTATGTATGTATGTATGTATGTATGTATGTATGTATGTATGTATGTATGTATTGTATGTATGTATGTATGTATGTATGTATGTATTGTATGTTTGTATGTATGTATGTATGTATTTATGTATGTATGTATGTATGTATGTATTGTATTGTATGTATGTATGTATGTATGTATGTATGTATGTATGTATGTATTTATGTATGTATGTATTTATGTATGTATGTATGCATGCATGTATGTTTATTGCACTATGAAGGAAAAGCTACAGAAAAACCTATTAATATTGCGTAATGAATCTGACCACAGAAAATCGTGACATAAACCTCTATTTTCGTGAATCAGTTCTTGAAAAACCAAAAAAAATCGTCATGAAAAAATATCCCTCCACTGGACGATGTATTGTATTTGACAATAGCGTCTCATTATTAATTTTATAAAATTTTTCATACAATTTTCAATATTCGAGATTTTTAATAATAGCTTTATGTTCACTAGTGTCTGAGATATGATTTTTTTTTAATTGCAGATTCTCAAGGGCAAAAGGAGATAAAGATCCTTTCACAGCTCAACGCAAAACAACTGTTTTTGAAATTGGCTTCTGGGGCCAAATAATTATTTATGATGCAAAACACCCTTTAAGGCAATTCCACGAACAGTTTCCCAGCCATAAGGAACACGCAACGTCTAACCATGAACACATTGCCTGTCCCCCACATTCGTGCAACCTTTCGGTTATAGTATACAGCCAGCTAGTATTAAATAAATTTTATTAGAGAAAATCGTAAACTTTTTTAGGAATTTTTTTTGTACCTCACTCAAAATAGAAAAATTCTAAGCAAAACGGACACAAAAAGATGAAAATAAAAACTAAAATAAATAGAAAATAAGAATAAAGTCAAATTGCTGACAAATTGCCACTGTTTTATGACTTCCTGTGTTTACGCTCAGTTATAAATCTTTTCAAAAAAAAAACCCCCGTATAAATGAAATCACAGAATCAAAATAAAAGAAAAAGCATACTAAAACAGAGCGCAGCGCAAAATTCCATAAAAACATATCAAATAATATTGCGCTCTGATCTCATAATCAAAGCAATCATCTGGCGTTCATTTTTTATTTTATTTGCTATTAGATGTCGCCTTGTTGTCTCACGCTGTTTTCAAACCTTTTCAAATGCTGATTTATTTATTTTTCGGATTCCGACAAACGCGTTTATCAAAATGAAATCAATAAAATAAAAAGCAAGGAAAGGCAAAAAAAAACCGGTCTCCTTTCTTTCGTCCTTGTTTTTTGTTCTTTTCGTTTTTTTATTTTTTTTTTATTTTTTTTTCTCTGCTTTCTCCGTCGCTTTGTGTGCGCTCTTTCACTACGGTTATTTCAGTTTCAAGTGATTGCCTAGGGACCTAATAACTTAAGTGGATGTCGATTTTTATTAAATTCACTTTTGAGCCGAAAAAAGGACAAATTTTGTGACTTCACAAATTAGATATGCGAAACGATAAAGGAGAGATTTTTTAATGCATTCGAGTTGAGGTAGGGGAAAAACTATAAAAAAAAAGGTGAAAGACTTTTGAACTATTTTGATGTGAGCATGGAGAAAAATTGCTGGAAATTTTGTCATGCCCTTAAGGGAGGAAAAGTTTCAAGTTGAGACATGGAACAACTGTGAATTGAAGGGGAATTCAGGAACCGAATTACGACTACATGTATCAGCTTTTCTTGACTGAGGAGTAATCTCCCCGAATCTTGGGTGCTAGGCAAAAACAAAACTAAAGTAAGGTATCTGTTTTAGCCCTCACTAACTGATCTGATAGTAGGTGAGCCGAACATAAATTATAGCTTAAGCTAAGTTACGTTAAGGCAAGGCTATCTTCATGCATTGACAACATACATGACGTGCCTGTACCAACGTAGCTGATATACAAGCACAGTAGATATATATTATATTGATAGACTAGGCCATCTAAAGAGGATTTCGGGACTATCAATTAGGAATTTTTCCATTTTGGTAGATATTTCGAACAAAAATAAATCAAATTCTTTCGCAACAGTCTTCCATGAGAAACATACAAAAAGGGATTTTTGAAGGGATTTATGAGAGGAAAAACTATATCAAAACGCTAACAAAACTGCCTTGTGTGACCACCTTATATACACGGCCTTTTTGGGGTTAATTCTGACGAAAACTCTACCAGGACACCATTATCCACCAAAGTTTTGTCAAAACTTTTCGAACGAGCACCGCATTCCACCATTCAAGACACGCAAAAACACGTGGAAAATATTGATTTCATAAGGATTTAAATTTTGTCGTATGTCATAACATACGAAGACATATTATTAAGTCATTTAATTATTTAATTATTTAATGACTAAGATAATAGACATCGAAATTGGTTTTTCTATCGAATATCGTAGCTCATTAAGAAGGAGTGCCAGCAAATTACGACCGAGCAAAGGGTTACGCCACAAAAGGCAATGCCATCGCACATCTGTTTAGGCTCTCCACAAATAATTCAAGCATATTGATTTGTCGTACCATTCAATTAGACACTATCCAGTTCGGGAACCGAGGACAAAGACGACCAGCCCCGGCGACATTTGTATTCGTGTCGCGTAACAATAAAACCGAATTTCCAAATAAATTATTTGATGAAAATGGTAAACGATTTTCAATCACGCATAACGTTGAATCGTGGGAATGACAGCAATAAAGAAACTCTTAACCGCATGACAATTTTTTTTTTTAATAACATTCATACTACGTGTAAAAACAAATGGCATTGATATAATTACAGAAACGTTCTTAATATTGAAAAAAAAAATATATAAAAAAAATTAAATAAATAAATCGATAAAATTGGAAAGATTTATTTGAGCTTCCCCCAAAGTGGATGAAAGCGTAAAACTAATTCAAGTGCTTAGATTCTTTTTTTCTAAATTATTTTTAAGTTCTTTAGGAAGATTATAATAAGGTTGTGCAGGTGGAGAAACCTTTGAAAAGTAATTTGGAGCGACTATAGTAGATTCAATCATAGTTAGTTGATTTCTTCGTGTATTCCCTCGACCTTGCTTTTGAAACAGATGATATTCAGATAGTTCTCGAGCCTCAGCTCTTCGCTGCTTGAGAAGAGCTTATTGAAGACTCTGATTCTCGGCCTACATAGGGCAATACATTTACCCATTAACGGAAATGGAGTCTCTTCGTATTGAAGACAAAGTCTTCAACAAAAAATATTGGAAGGTTTAAACTTTCATATGATATACTACGTTTATGCGTCTGCCTTATTTAAAAATAGCAAAGGGTCTGGCGGGTTGCGGCATCATGAAAAGAATTTTTAAATTTTGCTGATTTTTCGATAGGTGGTGCCATCTAAAAACACTGTGAAGACCACTTTTTAGATTTTTATTTTGAACGGTCTTTGAAATATCCTGGAAAATCCTCTTTTAATAAGCCTTTTTTCAAAATTTTATATCTCAACAACCAATTGAGATAGAGAGACGATCTAAGCAGATTCTGTTAGATAATAAAACAGGAAAGCTAAAATTTTTTTTTTTACTTTTTACACTGAGAAAAATTTTTTCACAAAATTAAAAAGAAAATTTTTAATAATTTTTTCAGTGTATTCCCAGTTTCACGCCTCTCTATAAATTGCTTTTAGAAAATACTCTTAGTATTTACTTTCAATTAAAAGAAAAAAATATTTCAATCAGATGGTGCAGCAGTGTGATATTCAAAAAATTGCAAGTGCACCTACATGCTCCCAGTACTAATATCCAGTACAAATGTGTGCAATATGGTACAAAAATACATCACTCATACGCCAAGTCTTAAGTATAAAAATATGCAGTTTATTTTTCTAAATATTTCAAAAACTAATATAGATATAAAAGCTGAATTGAAATCTTATTTGGAAACAAGTAAGTCGCGAAAACAAGTCGTGAACAACGGAACTATTTGCAAATAAAGCTCAAGGTCATGCCACTTATTTTTTACGATTTTTCTATTTTTTACGATCTGGTAGAACTAACCCATGCAAAACATATGTTTCCGAAGAATACATGCATATGTTTCCAAGCAATTTTATTTTTTAGTCAGGCAGCACTGAAAAATTTCATAATTACGTATTTAAACTGCCGTATAAACAGTAGGGGTATTCACAAAGGCGTGTTAAAAACGTTGGAAAGTCGGAAAATCGGAACATTGCGACTTCTTAAAAATTGTTTAAACTTTTTTTGTATTTTTCACAACTTCATAAGCAGATAAAATTTACCGATTTTCGGACTTTACTATTGTCCGACACCTTTGTGAGTACCCTTAGTGAGTCCACTATTTACGGATTTTTTTTTACTAGCGTGTAACTGTCGTATAAACGTAGTAATAGTCTTTAGGAGAGTTTAAACCAGGATTATTAAGTGTATATGAAAATTTCTTGTAAAATTCAAATATAGCAACGGAAGTTGAATAATTGATTTGGGGCCGTTTACTCATATTTTTTTTATCTGTAGGTTAAATTATCCTGATGATAATTTCATATAAATGTGATTAATAAGTCAGAGAAAATGAAATTTAAATGGCAGATAGAGCTTAAAAGTAGGATGAGAAAACGGACCTTAGACTAGCATCAATTTAAACTTTCAAAGTTCTTAGACCGCGTTGAAGACTACGATCCTCAGAATCAATTATCAGGTGCATCTTGTGGAGCTGGCCTGAGAGAAGGGAGACTAATCTACCGATGCATTTCTGAGGCTCTGACGTATATGGGGGATTGCATTTATTTTAGTCTGTCTGAGGCCTTGTAGCCTTCGTCTGTTTACAGATATGTTTTCTGACTTGCAGAGGTCTTGATTGAGTGTATTTTGTGGCTTCAAAGAGGGCTCCTAATAAAACCTATACGGACAAATACCTATCTTAAAAGTAGATTTAATAAAGATGTTTTATTGATAGTAAAAAAAAAACAAACAAAATTCTTTTAAAAAAAATGTTCTCAAATCGAGCTCCCAATTTCAAAAGGTCTAAAAAAAAACATCTCCGGGTAACATACTTGAAAATATTAGGTGTAGTAAAAAGAAATCCATTATTTTTGCATTAAATTGAGGGTTTTATTTAAGATAGTTAGAATGACCCGAATTAGGTCAAATATGCGCCGTTTTGTTCGATAACTTGTTGCCATTTTAAAGGTAATTTCATTATGCCTCTCTCATAGAAGCCCTCGTTCCTATTAGCAAAAAATTGAGACAGTCGAATTTCAGAAGCCTCTCTTGAAGCGAATGTTTCACCAGCAAAATTGTTCGCCATGGACAGGAACAGATGGTAATCACTTGGTGCCAGGTCCGGACTATAAGGTGGATGCAGAAGAACCTCCCAACCAAACTCCCGGAGCTTCTGGCGAGTCACTATCGATGTGTGTGGCCTGGCGTTGTCCTGATGGAACACAATTCCTCTCCTATTGGCCAAAGCTGGCCGCATATGGGCGATTGCTTCCTTCAGGCGGTCCAATTGTTGACAGTAGAGTTCCGAGTTAAGAGTTTTGCCGTATGGGAGCAGCTCATAGTAGATAATTCCCTGCCAATCCCACCAAACACACAGCAAAACCTTCCTGGCCGTCAATCCTGGCTTGGCCACCGTTTCCGCCGGTTCACCGTGTTTCGACCACGACCGTTTTCGCTTGACGTTGTCGTAAGTGACCCACTTTTCATCACCAGTCACCAACCGCTTCAGAAATGGGTCGATTTTGTTGCGGTTCAGCAGCGATTCGCAGATGGAAATTCGGTCCATGAGGTTTTTTTGCGTTAACTCGTGTGGCACCCATACATCGAGCTTCTTTGTGTATCCAGCCTTATTCAAATGGTTCCAAACGGTTTTTTGTGCAATCTTTAGCTCTTTTGCAATCGAAACAGTGCTAACATGACGGTCGGACTCGATAATTTCCATGATTTTATCGACATTTTCGACAATTGGCCTTCCAGTGCGTGGTGCATCCTTGACATCGAAGTTACCGGAACGGAATCGACGAAACCAAAATTGCGCATGATTGGGTGTTACAGTATCAGGTCCATAAACGCTATTCACATTTTCAGCCGCCTGGCTTGCGTTTTCTCCCTTATCGGAGAAAAACTGTAAAATGTAGCGAATTTTCTCTTTGCTGATGTCCATCTTTGACAAGCTCTCAAACAAAACTGAATCAATCAATCAAAAAAGTGTCAAAAAAGCTTTTTTAGTAGGAACTATCATCTTTCTAATGCCCCCTAGCGGAACACGATCGGACTTATACAACGCGAGATGCAGATAAATAACGCCATCTATTGGAAAAATAATGGATTTCTTTTTACTACACCTAATATGTATATTCTAGCCTAATTTGACTACATTTATTTTAGAATCGAACCGAATCCATTGAAGCGTAGCAAAAAAGCTTTCATATGAGAACACAAAAGCATTTTTCTGAATTCTCACAAGTTGTTATTTACGCTCGTATAGAGCGCGTGTGTGTACCCCACAAGAGTGAGGGTGTTTAGAGATATATATATTTAGTGTATGACTATAAATGGTCTGAGAACAATCGAAGCCGAATTTAAAGCCTCAATTTCAACGAACTTTAAATCAATATAGTTTCCTAACACAAACGTCAAAAGAGGGGGGGATAAGCAGGGAGTTCTTTTATCGATATAAATTCAGTACAGAAGCGCATGAGGAATTCATGGGAAAAATAAACGTAAGCTCACAAAATTCCAAAGAAATTGTAAGGAATCCGATTTTCGCAGTAAAATTTTAATATTTTCGAGCCAAATAAATCAATAAAATAAAGGACCAAAATTCCCCCAATGCTCTCGTTCTTTGTTTATATTGCCATGCGACTCTTTCAATGTTTTTCGAATTTTTGTTATATTTATTGCTTATTATTTTAACAACATATTGCTTGCCGTTTTTTCGACAACCAATTCATGGAAATCAATGCACAACAATTATGCATACGCATCCTTTGAAATGTAATAAACATGAGTCGCTTTTAGAAAAACTAGCAACTTTTTATCCAAAATCGAAATTCATTAAATGAACAAATAATTGAAACAAGTGAAATAAAACTAAGTATATTTTATGTTCGTGGAATATTTGTTTTCGACATACATTTTTCGTGTATAAAATGGGAAATATTATACGTGTTTTTTGGACTGATGCGATTCAAAAAGAGAGCTCAAGTTGAAAGTTCAGCGTTTGAATTCATTCAAAACAAAATTTTAATTATGCAGTCAGATCATGTTGCATAAATGAATATTTAAAGATAAAAAAAAATACATATGGAGATTTTAAAGACTCAAAAAAAAATAAATAAAATTCAATGAAATATCATTTAGTTTATCAATTAGTGTAAAACTGAATTCAAAAATAACGTAGGCATTAAACTCTTTGAAAGAACATTTGTTTGTTAAATGCGCATGTTGCGCATGTTGCAGTGATTTCGGTAACAATGCTTATAAACATTTTACCATTTAGGGGTTATTCTATGTAACCATTTTAAAAAATCGATTTTTTTCTTTCACATTTCGATAGTAAAACTCATTGCGAATATGCTGGGAAACAATCAGACCAAAATTCCAAGTTTTAAAGAAGTTACAGCTCATAATCGCCGATGCCCCTGAGCGACTTGTTCTGATCTTGAAGCTTTAAATGCGTTTTTCTCGAAACATCATTTTCTGCCACCGGCAGGTAACAAGGTATTTTTTTAAAACATTCAAAAGGTTTTACAAAAACTAAAATACACTGAAAAAATTTTTTTAAATTCTTTTTTTTAAATGTATTTTTAGTTTTGTGCAAAATTTTTTCTCAGTGTAAAATTAAAAAATAAATTTTTTATATTCCTTGTTTTATTCGTACATTTGTACTGGATATTAGTACTGGAGCATCTATGGGCACTTGTATTATTTTTAATATCTCACTGTTTCTCCATTTAATTAGAATGAAAATTTTTTTTTAATGAAAGCAAATACTCAGAGGTATGTTTTAAATAAATATGTACAGCGGGGTCAAACTGGGAATATACTGACAAAAAAAAAAATCAAAATTTTCTTTAGTTTTGTGAAAAAAATTTTCTCAGTGTAAAAATTTAAAAAATTTTTTTTTATCTTCCTTGTTTTTCTATCTCAATTGGTTGTTGAGATATACGCCCAATTTTTTGACAAAGACTTAAATTTAAAACTCAACTTTAAGCGATTTAACTCGAAAATCTAGTGTGTTTGTTGTATTTTACACCGAGATTTAACTAAATCGAGGCTAAGCCTCTGTCAACAAATTGGGCAATAAAGTTTTAAAACAAGTCTTAACAAAAAAGGATTTTCAAGGATATTTCAAGGACCGTTCAAAATAAAAATCTAAAAAGTAATCTCCACAGTGTTTTTAGATGAGGCCTTCGACACTAGGCAATTTAAGTTGCGCAACTCGCGAGTTTGTTGGAGAGACGAGGTACGGGGAAGGTATGGGGAAAATTGCTGTCGCGAGTTGCTCGTACAGGCAATTTTGTGCGATACGCTTTGTGCATCTCTTTCTTACTTTCAAACGTGAAGATGCCATTTCTTTCTTACTTTCAAACGTGCAAGTGGCGTCGGGGTTGTTTTTGACGATCGAGCAACTCAGTTGCTGGCCCAATGTAGACACGAAAGCAACTCCAAAAGAGAATTCGATATGAGTTGCGCAACTAAAATTGCCTAGTGTAGAAGGCCTCGATGGCACCTATCGAAAAATCAAAAAAAAATTTTTAATTCCTTTCATGATGCTGCATGCCTTAGCTTAACCCGCCACAGACCCTTTGAAATCGGGAGGTCATTCATTCAAAAATTAAAATGAATGAAAAATACCAAAAAAGAGGTACCTAAAATTTATGCGGTTACATCAGGATAACCCCTTAAGAAAAACAAAAAAATGTTGCAGATTGGGCTGTTGTTGACTTCTACAATATTTCCATATATACCATAGGAACATTTTGGCTATTAACAAGAACTATCAATGTTGCTATTTATCGGAATGATTCGCAAATATTTTACTCAAGATTATATTTAGCGTAATGCGCTAACAACACAAATTGAGGACAATTTACTTGAAGTGGTATTTAAGCTAAGTATTCAAAGATCAGTTCTATCGATATATGTCTGTGTACTTACCATGCACGCAAATGTTGCTAACAAGATAAATCAGCCACAGTGCAAACATACTATCACGCGCACATGCTCGCAAGCAGCGATTCCGTTGTCGCTCTGGCTCTCTGTTGCAGTGCCTCGTGATGGGCAATATAGTGACGATGTTTGGTGATGATTTCATTTTATGATAACAAATTGCCACTGGCTCCGTATATATATATTCTATATGTGAATATGCGGATGCTTGTGTGTATGTACACACTTGTTTATGGATTGAATGACAAGTTGATACAAGGGCGGGCGCACGAATACGCGACGAGGACTTGACGATGACGTTGACGTTGATTTTGATAACACACGCGACGAAAATGCGTGGAAATAACGAAGATTTTCCTTTATTTGAATTTGAATTTTCTTTTCTTTTCCTTTCTTTATTTTCGCTCGGTATAAATTTGTTGCGCTTAAATAAATATAAATGCGAATTTACGAAATGCGGGCCACACGCTATAAAACACCCCCAGACGTGATTTACCGCGAAAGGAATTCCATATAAGTTCAAAGCGATCACGTTCAGCGAGACATTTCCACGTTAAATAGAGAAGAAAAAATATACGAAATAAAATTTCACGCGACTTATCTTTTTTTTTTGGGGAATTTCAAAAAGAGGATTTTCCCAGGATTTTTGTTTTTTTTTTTTCAATTGACAGTTCGTCTTTGTTTCGAATTCTATAGTTTTTTTTTTTTGAATGTTCCTTCCTTTTTGTTCGTCTCAGGTTGATATTACATTTTGGTTCTTGCGGCAAATTTTATTGCACGCGCAAATTTTTCTTTTAAGTTTTCAAAGGAATATTTTGTAAAGAATAATATTTGTCATTCAGTGACGTGACAACTTTGTGGCATTATAATGACGATATTTGCGCTGACGTCTCGCATATCATACTGTATATAGATTTCAAGTTCATCGCATCACCGCTTCTGTTATCATTTTTGACATGGCGGTGACTGTACAAACTTTTTGATCCTTTTTTGTGATTTTTCGATTTTTCATTTTTCGGTAGGAGTTTTTCGCGGCTCCTTGCAGTGGCACAACAAAATATTTCCGACAAAATAATTTTTCCCCTTTAAAAAGTGCTTCCTTGTGAGCACATCTTAAGCGCGCGCGCGTAAGACGATGTTTTTTTGGGGCGTTGCTCGTTCACTCACACGGGCACACGAATGCTCTTTGTCCAGAAAATGTTGCTAAGGCCTTTAAAGAAATTGGCCTTCAGATGAATTTCGTTTCGGATACTTTTGTGCACTCTGCTGCAACATTGCTTGCCTCGTTGTTATTGCAAGATTTTTATTAAAACGCAGTCCACCGGAAAATTCTGCAATAAGAAACAGAAACAGAAAAATATGAGAAATGCGACGAAACGGAAGCCTGAACTTATGCTTTAATTAATTTCAATTTCAATTTCACTTCAAATTCAATTCACTTAACGAATTGTTCTTTAAGTGCCTTGATTTGAGAGCATCTTAGATGCGGTTATGAGAAGAAAATATTTCAGAATTATTAATAATTAATTTGATAAGCTAAAAAGGATGAATGTTGTCCTCTCTTCATAGCCTCTTTTCAATTAAAAAATATATATATCAACAAAAAAAACCAACCTTCGCTTCTTTGTTGTACCCACTCAATCAAGATACCCATCACCACCGCCACCACGAAATCGTTGGCACAAAATATTCAAGACTTTATTATCAAGGACTCTCGAACGAAAAACCACTTGAAAAAATTCCTTAAAAATTCCTTAGACATAATCCACATATCCGAGCAAGCACGTTGCTAACATCCCTTCGAACATACATAGACACATTTACATGTCTGAAACAAGCACGTAAGCGAACTGAAATCAGAGCCTCTTAGAAATCAGAAGCAGCCGTAGGAAGAGCGCATAATGGATCCTTGTACCCTTGTTCAATGTCTCGTACATGAGTTCGAGCAAGCACACATTGTTTGAAGTGTGCTTGTAAAAACGTTTTCGTACCAACTGATTTTAGGAATTCTTTAAACACAAAACAAAAAAGAGAGAAAAAAAATATATGAAATTTATTTCCAAACATTGTTTAAAAAATATTCCGGAAATGCAAGCGCGAAACAATGACTTCACATTCACACTCCAAATAATGTGACCGAACGCACTCACAATCCTTAACTTACGACTCATGGCGCCACGACTCACGGCTTTATGGACTCGCGTTTCGAATCATGCAGAATGGAATGAATAAAAGTTGAAACTTAATATGAGACGCGAGTGTATAAAAACGTCAAAATTTTCACGCACACATACACTCTCACACACACACACACACACGCGTGCGGAGCCATTGATATGTTGAGAAACCAAAAAATGGCGAACTTCCGCTTTGGCCCAGATTCTGCGATTTTATCGCAATTCAAAAACGCTCACAATAGAGTAACTCTTTGGGTATCATCGGTCTCGGCTATGTGAAGTGTACACGTCGACACACAATTATATGTATAGTGTGAGTGGACGAAACGGATGGCGGGGCAAGTGGTCGATTGTTCTGTTCTCTTTGCTGCTTCTTGACGGTGGCAGTTAACAAAATGTTTACATTTTCCAAATTGCTTAGCGTGTCGACACTAAATTTTCAGTGGTTGAATTAAGCGCACCAAATACAGCAGTAACAACAACAACAACAATAATAACAAACAACAACAATAACAACAACAATGGCAAAAACTGAAAATAAAAAAGAATTCAAAAAAAATATAAGGAAAAAGATGGCAGCCCTACATTGTAGGCAGACTTTTACCGACGTAAGACGATTTATCGCATTTCTCTCTCACTATCTCTCACACTTGAATGGATAATCCATAGGAAAGGAATTTCGCCAAATATTTATGGCGTATGTTTGTGTGTGTTTTTCGTTTATCATGTGCTTTATTTTAAAGCGAACACATTCGCTGAGCTTTAAGATTGATTCCGAAAGTAAGTTCTCAAGTTAACGAAGCATAGGAAATTGGATCAAGGCAACGATTTTTCATTTCGCTAGATTGATTTATTTTATACCAAACTGACTAATTTGCCCCGAATTCGACTGAAGACTTGAAGAGTGACATTTTCAAAATAGGAACGGAAAAATCGTATTATTTACTCAATCGCGAAATTACATGAAATTTTTGTGGAGTAATTGAAAGTACAAAACTTCAAAGGCACAGAGGGTCGTATACGTACTGTGATAAGAATTGGCATTACTCATACGCAGGGTGGACGAAGTGAAATGAAATTTCAATATATCAATTACTGAATAGATTTATTGATTATCGATATTGGTGAACGATAAAGGAGACTGTTACGGGGATAGCTAAAGCTTCACTAGTGGGTTGATCGGGTATTGCATCAACCTGGAGCATTTATTTATTTAATTAAATATTTTTATATAATTACTAGAAGGCATTTCATCAATTCTGAGTGATGTTTCTTCCGGTTCAATTATTACCAAGGTAGGAAGAGATTGAGTCTCAGCTTCAGCATTCTCCTGAGAGTTATTGGTCATTGACAGGGTTGGGTTAAACTTTCTTTTCTGGCTCCAAAATCACAGTAATATTTTCCTTAAATTTTTTTGGAATTTAATTCTTGTCGCTTTTCCAAAGTTTTCTTACGGACTTCAGGTACAGGTGCAAAGGCAGCAGCTACAGGCTTAGAAATGGGTATGGTTTTCTTCGCTCTTGTCCTTCGTATCTTCATATTTGGATTTGGTAGTATTTATCTTTTTGGCAATGGTCGTCATTAGAAGTTTTTTGATCCATTCCAGGACTCACGTGTGATTGCTGGTGATCTTCACCATTCATAATTGGGCTGGGTACTCTTTGCTGTTCTGTTACTATTTCTTTTGAAGTATGAACTATATTTATGATTAGAGTGGAGATTCAAGAGATTCAGTTCTGCTTGATCACTGGGAGTCACCCTTTGTGGAGTAACTTCCGTCAAGCTGTGTTGATAATGAGACGAGAATGGCCTGCCTCATTAAAGATAAATTTGATATGCAGAGTATAAAGCGGCACCCTCAGGCATCACTGAGAGCCGAAAAATAAGGCTGAAAATGATCGATGTGAAAAAATTCCCGATTCGATCTCCTCACTTAAGGCAGAAAAAAAAATTTTCTCTCAATCAGAATGAATTAAAATCAAAATTTCTTGGACAGAATTCTCATATTAAAGTGGGCAAAAAAAAAATCGAAAATTGTTTTTCGATATTCTTTTACAAAACAATCTCTTCATCCCCAGCGAAACCACTCCTTTTGAACATTTTTGAGCGGAAAAAACAAAAAAGGCAACGATGTAGGTACTTTCAAGGATTCTCCGCAGTCGCGTTTCTTGTGAAACTTTTTTGTCTGTTGCTTTCCTTAGGCTTTCGAGAGCCCTTTTATTTCGCCTTGAAAGAAAGTTTTCTGCCCTTAATGGTTATGTACCCTTAAACTCAACCATTTTTACAGCTAGTTTTTCTCTGACGAAATTTTTTTTTTTAAAGCTTTTCGTCATGTAACGTAGTTTCTAGAAGAGTTCAAAATAGAGCGAAGGATGAATGAAGAGACTCGCTACTTAGTTGAAAGATTTCAAATTTCTTGTTTGCAGAACATTTTTCTTCTTAGTAAAAGTTGAATTAACCGCATCTTTTATTTTAAATAGTTGTGAAAGTGCTTTAAAAGGCGTTTGGAATTATTCAATCAGAAGGAAAAAGGAAAAGGGAAAAGCTGTTTTGATTTTCGAGTCATTCGAGTCCATTTTCATCTTCATTCACATCCTCAAAAACCTGTACTTCACTTTAGAACTTTAGCTTCTTCTTAGCAATGAATGACCATGACATAGGATATCCAATCCATTCAATCTGAGCCCTCTCCTCAACCTTGTCAACTTCATTGATACACCTAAATGTGTTTACTCATCCGGCTTATGTTATTAAGTGCGCACTTTTTTATCCTATTTGTCTGATTTTGTATTACGAAAGGATCTAAAGAGTATCTATAGATAAAAAAAACGAACAAAACCACTCATAATGCATGCTGCTTTAGGGTCAAAAGTTCATAAATAAGCTTTCCATGCGACATCATGCTGCCGTGACCTAACGTAATATTAAAACATAGAAATCCAACCTTCGGATTCTTCGTCGTTCATGGCATTTCCTCTTTCACTGCCGCTCCGCTCCGTCTGTCCTTATCGCCGTCACTTCAGACAGTAAATACTGCACGTAGAACTGACATAATCACTGCATGCTGCAACATTTTATGACAATACATATGCAAAAGGAGTGCCACTTGCCGCACTAAGGACAACAAAAACAACGCCAAGGAAAACAGAAACCAAAAAAAAAAAAAAAAGGCGGGAGAAATGGCAATGTATTGAGGTAAAAAGCGCAAGGGCCCGAAATAGTTCGAGTCATGGCAGAAACATGTGTAGCACACGATTGTGGTGTGGTTTGCACAGTATAGAACAAAAAACCCTAAAGAAAAATACTAAAAACATACTAAAAAATACAAAATCAAATGGAATAAAAGCAAAAATAAAAGTACTATACAAAAAAAAAAAAAAATTGAATGAAAATACGATTGCACAAAATGCAGCAGCCGCAGGACACTGAGCGTGTGAGCTCTATCAACAAATTGTCCTACTAACCGCAAAAAACGGAAAAACGAAGAACCATAGCAGCAGAGGAGCGGAGAACCGGAGAAGCGGAAGATGCGGAAATGGAACGAACTAATAACGCATATAGCTATGGGGTACCTTGGCTCAATTTCCACATGTTTTTTTTTCGTTTTGTTTTTTGTTGTTTTTTATCCAAATGACAACGAAGATGAGGAACGGTGTGCATTTGGATAGATGAAACTTGCAAACAATGGTCCATAAAAGGCAAAACAATGGCGCGCACAGCATGTAAATCGATTTTATGATCCTTACAAAGGAGCATTGTGTGTGTGTGTGTGTGTGCTTGACGTCGAAAGTAGAGTAAAAGGAAGTAAGATGCATCATGTGCAGGATGATGCTTCAGGGATATGTATGTGCAAGCGAAGGACTCGCTCAGTGTATTTAATAAAAATTTAAATCAGATGCACTCAGTCTTTGACTTTGGGCGCTCATCAGTTGAGGTCCTTTTTGACAGACATCTGTTGTTTTTTTCTCTCGAATTTTTCACTCTTAAAGACTTTTTTGACCTCGAAGTCGGTTCCACGGCTGTAGTCATTAGCTGACATATGCCAAATCTTAAGAAACTTCTCCGAGAAAAATCGAATTTTATGGAAAAGAAAAAAAAAAGGCTTGATGTATCTTTGCAGTCTTCTTTCATGATAGTCGCCGCCCTTTCCTCACTGTGATCTATCGCTGCACTAGCTGACTCAATTTCCCTATCATTTCCGTGATGTAACAGAGTATCCAACCAGACAAAAATTGATATTAAAGCAAAGCACACGAAGAGACAAGATTGCAGCAAGCAAAGCAAGGAAACTAAATTTTTCATCTTGCAAAAAATAAAAAAAAAATAAAAGAATTCAAGAAAAACCTAAAGAAATTACGTAAAACAGAAGAAATAAAAATTCGGGTCATTCCACTTGATTTACGAAAGGATAATAACTACAAAGAGTAAAAGGACAAGTCCAGCGAACGAACGATGGAAGACTATGCCTTCGTCAGGGAGAAAAAATAAGTAAAGAAAACCAACAACCGTAACAGCAGAACAGAAAGTGAAGAGGAGGAAAAAGTAAAAGAATTTGAAGCATAAAAAGAAAAACTGTCAAAGCGAATAATGGCGGACGGGGGGCTTTCTCAATGGTCCGTTAATCGGTTGCCATCTATTCAAATACAGACAATTGATTATTCAAGCGCTCGAGAGCGAAAATGAATAACAGAGAGAAGAGACGTAATAGAAGGAGCCAGGAGCCCCAGGAGCCATGAGTAGGAACAGTATAAAATGGAGGAAATAAAAAATAAAATAAAAATACAAGTTAAAAGAAAGTTTCCCACCATCTTTGGCCACAAAACCGACCAATATCTTCCGATTACGCAGTGCTCCGGCTTTTCTTCGATTATGCTTTACTCTCGAATAATGAAATTTTCTAAAGTCACTCTCCGTTTCGGAAATGTAAAGGACTTTCTCCAACTATGTATATTCATCAAGGCTTGAATTGAAAGAGTTTTTACGTTAAGTTTGATTATCGCTTGCTCGCTCATCTAAGTCTCCTTTCGCTGGCAGAAAAATTAAACCCATTATAATGGGAACTCTTTCTGCCTCTCCTTCTTCCACTCCCTTCCTGTCCCTCTCATCCTGCACTTTGCTCGTTTCGTCCTTCAATCATGGTATGTAAATGATGTGGAAAATTATAAAGCATTACTGCTATGCCGCCTTAAGGTAGAATAATGCCTCGAATCGATTGAATTAAAATTTAAGGGAATTCATTTGCTCTGATTGAAAGTGCTGCTGGCTGGATGAAGAGAAGAATGCTGCTGTTGCTCCTTTCGAATAGTTGTTCAATCAAAATGTAATATCGTTTGAGCAAATGCTTGCGGGGGAAAAAAGGGTTCAAACTTGATTAAAAGTGCAAGTGTAGGTGTGGAAATTGGATTGAAAGAATAGCATAATCTTGAGTCTTTGACAAGACGTTGTCAGAATAATGTGACTCGAGATGATAATGATAATGAAGCTGTGCGAATGAGGCCATCAAAGAGATGATAGAAAATCGATTATCCTTTTTAGAAACTGAGAAAATTTCCCTCATTTTCTATAATGCCTGGTTTCGAATGGCGCACGGTGTCAATCAAGGATTCAGTCAACTGCGCTTTTGATTGTAACTGCTTCCATCTGTTTGCATGTGTTGAATATTTGTGGGCTTTAATGTATGCACTACTGGATTGTAGGCTTTGTTTTAATTTATAATTTTTTAAAGATACTTTATCAACACCTAAAGGCCATCCAGACAAGAGGCGGATGCTCCCAGTGGCGTGTCCAGAGAAAGAGAGCTTTGATAGTGCTTATATTTTCTACAGTGGTATATTGAACAATTACAAGACATCAACTGAAAAAAAATTGGGGCGGCTAGAGAAAGTTTAGAGAGTTGTGGCCCAAAAACCCATTAAATTCGAAAAATTCATGGCGTACGATTTCGATGAAATTTCATATATGGAATAAGTGAAAAATTCTAAGAATTTAAGCACTAGAATTTAAAAAAAAGCTGGTCCTTTTTGGATCAGTTTGGAACTAGTCCAAAACTAGACTAGTTGTAATCCGTTTTTTGAAAAAAATTTTCAAAAAACTGGTCATTTTTTACCAATTTGGAACTAGACCAAAACTAGACCAGTTGTAATCCGTTTTTTTAACTGGTCCTTTTCGGACCAGTTTGGAACTACACCAAAACTAGACTAGTTGTAATGGGTTCTTTGAAAAAATTTTACAAAAAAATGGTCCTTTTTGGACCAGTTTGGAACTAGCCCAAAACTAGACTACTTGTAATGCGTTTTTTTAAGACTTTTTGATTTATTCTATATATAAAGTTTCATCGAAATTGGACGCCATGAAATTTTCGGATTTTTTGGGTATAATGAGACGAATTTTTTTTTTTCGCCGGAAAATATGCCACAATTTTTTTTATATAAACATCACTTTAAGACAGAAATAAATTAAATGTGGCATATTTTCGGGCGAAAAAAAAACTGTCGTCTCATTTTTTCTTAAGACCCAATTAAAATATGAACCACTCATCGGACTTTTTTTTTCTTGGTCTCGAAATGCTCCTAGAAATCCGCTCTTTTACTTAAGATAGCCTGAACTTGAATACCGGATCTTTTTCGGAAATAATATGGGTTTGAAATCAAGTTTTTGTACAAAGTTGTTAAAAATTTCATAAAATTTTTGCCTTTATCGACCTATAGCGCCTAAACTGTTGAACCGATTTCATCCATATGTATGAGGGATATGTTGTATTTTTCTTTTTTTTCATTTAAATTAAAGATTTTTTGAAACGGTCGAACGATAATCGGGCTACGATTAAAAATTATTGACAAAAATTCGGAAAACCTTTCCTAGCGGATATTTGAAAAACGCGAGCTAAATTTCAAATTTTAAGCATATATTTAGATTCAGCGAAACAAATGCTACAGAAAACAGAATTGGTTTCAAGTCGAAGGCACGCAAAAAGTTGGATTTTGTTGAGTAGTATTCTTAAGGATTCTATAATCCCTCCCCTTAAAAGCGAAAACTTTCATGCGAGATGAGGCACTTAAATCTTTCAAAAATTCTCTCAAATGAATCTTCAGTCGTTTTCAATGAAGTGCAATTCAGAATGCGAACCTTCTCGACGGTGTCCCTGTGCATTTTCTTTTCATTGCCATTGAAGGCACTCCGACAATTAAGGATCTTATCATTCAATGTGTATGACAAGCAAACCATTACTTATGAAAACCGCTGCGAGCAATGTCCACAGACCGCCATTAAATAGAGTTACTCAAATAACTTCTTCTTCTTCTTCTTGTTCGTTTAAGTAGTTCTCTTTCGAACAATGCGAGATGCCATCAACTTAAATAAAACTACTTCAACAAAATATAGTTGACGTGAATCGGCGCAAAAAAAAAAAAGGATGTAAGCAATGGACTTTCACAGTGCGACTCTTTTCCCTACGACGACGACTGCCTCAACTTTAGATGGATAGCGAGACTACCTTACACAATTGCTGCTGGAAATGCAGGAAGCAAAAGAGAAAAAAATATAATAGTAATAATAAAAAGTAGTATGAAAGAAGTACGAAGGACATTATGTTAGACCAGTAGCCCAAAAAGTAGATTCCTTTGTGACTCTTACTCTCTCAATCACTCGTTAGTCGCTACTGGTTTGAAAGCCGGTTCGTCCGTCTTCAAGTCGTCTTCGTCTCCAAAGGAACTTGGAGCCATAAACATTTGCACATCGAATGAAAGAAAATTTTTTTGTGCTAAGTTGGCTTTTGTTAGGGTTGTCATGATACGAGTGAGTAGCTGGCTGGCTGGCTGGCTGGCTGGCTGGCTCGCTGGCTAACTTAGAAGTCCTACTTGCGAGAGAGAGTTTTTTATGAGGAAGGAATGCGGAAAAATGAAGCAAATAAAGTGCGACAGCGGACGGACGACAACGATCTATCGTTCCAAAACACAAATAATACAAATTGCGCTGGCATTAACTTGACAGCTGTACATGACAGATAGCGAGCGAATGAGCGAATGAGAGCGAGACAGCAGAAGGAACAGTTGAAAGCCATTCACATTCCCAAGAAAAAGAAGAAAAAAATGTATACACTATTGTGAAGTTTTCGTACAATTTAAGGTGACACATTAAAATTTATGTAGCATACTTTCAGGCACTCGCAGAGCCTTAAAGCCTTTAACGCAATTCAAACAATCTTCAACATGATTCAACTACCTCAAAAACGAGTTTCTAAATCCAATCAGCTCGAGAAAACAAAAACAAAAACAAGTAAGAAAGCTAAAGTCGGTCAGGCCCGACTTTGAAATACCAGCGTCCCGACATTATGAGCGCACTATTTTGCTTCTCTATTTGTGGGCGTGGCAGTGGGAGGGCAACATAAATTATTTCCCTACACCTTTCATTCGCCTTGGTGAACCTATGTTGCGAATTTGAAGCTTCTACGCCTTTTACTTCGGAAGTTACGAAAAATCTTTATTTGTGGGCGTGGCAGTGGGCGGGCCACAAAAATTTTTTCCTGCACCTTTCATTCGCCTTGGTGAACCTATGTTGCGAATTCGAAGCTTCTACGCCTTTTACTTCGGAAGTTACGAAAAATCTTCATTTGTGGGCGTGAGAGAGGCGGCTACATAAATTTTTGTTCCTACACCTTTCATTTGCCTTGGTCAACCTATGCTGCGAATTTGAAGCTTCTACGCCTTTTACTTCGGAAGTTATGAAAATTCTCTATTTGTGGGCGTGGCAGTGGGCGGGCTACATAAATTTTTGTTCCTACACCTTTCATTTGCCTTGGTCAACCTATGCTGCGAATTTGAAGCTTCTACGCCTTTTACTTCGGAAGTTATGAAAATTCTCTATTTGTGGGCGTGGCAGTGGGCGGGCTACATAAATTTTTGTTCCTACACCTTTCATTTGCCTTGGTTAACCTATGCTGCGAATTTGAAGCTTCTACGCCGTTTACTTCGGAAGTTACGATAAGACCTTATTTTTGGGCTTATTTGTGGGCGTGGCTCGAGGAGGGTGGCGTCCATTTTTTGCCAAAAAATGTCCCTTTTCGCAGTTTACCAGCACACCAAATATCAATGGAATGTGTTGAGTGGTTCGCAAGTTACAAGCATTTTATTGAAAACACAATAAACTCATTTGTGGGCGTGGCAGTGGGCGGATGTCTCCCATTTTTACTTAGGATCACACTCGGGTCCCGATATACCTGTGTGCCAAATTTCGACTTGATTGGTCCAGCCGTTTCGGAGGAGATCCGACCACGGACGGACGGACAGACGGACAGACGGACGGACGGACAGACGGACAGACGGACAGACGGACAGACGGACAGACGGACATGTCTAAATCGATTCAGTTTTTGATCCTGATCATTTCTATATATATTTTTCTATATCTCCGGAGCTTAATTCTCCCTGTTACAAGATTTGCACAAAACTAATATACCCCGCTTACGCTGGGTATAAAAAGTATAATTTAATCGCGACATAGACTCCTCGTATTATGATGATAAGCAAAGAACAAAAAGCCTGCGAACAAATAAACAAGCGAATAAACGTTCTCCGCATTATATATACCTACAGGTCCCCACCATAATCCTCCTGCAATGTTTTGTTTCTTCTTTGTTCATTGTTCGGTGTTCGTTGTTCGTTGTTCGGTTCTTTGTTCATCGTTTGTAGTTTGCCGTTTGTTATTGTAAGTGTTATTGTTTCATGTTGTGTAAATAAAAAGACACGCAATTGCGGTCGTAACAGTCGCAAAAACGACTGAAATAACAAGAGCCCGGAACAACCTTTTAGTAAAAACGGATAAATTGACAACGTTGAATATGTGTGTAGTACAGCAGAGACACACACAGACAGACATGCAGACTCAGTCACTCGTGCACACCACACTTGCATGAATATTCGCAGCACAGCAGGAGAGATACAGTTTCAAAAGCCATGGCGAAAGTCCTTCTTCCTTTCATTTTAACCGAACATTTGTTACAAAATACTTTCAGAACAAACCGAGGGAGAAAGCACAAAAAAAAAATAAATTCTTCAATAGCACCAAATTCCGAGGTTCAATTTTAAAGCGAAAGCTGAAAGAATTTCGCACGAAGATTAAATTCAAAATCCCCTAAGGATATGCTTCAATAACTTTTGTTTGAATTGATTGAACTTTTTTCCTCTAACAATTATTTTTGACTCGAATCTCAATCAATCTCTGTTGTTATCTACGATAATTGAAAAAAAAAAACAACAATTTCTGAAAAATGCACATATATCCTTTTTATAAGTAAAAACAAAAAGCAATTCTGGCATCGACGTGAAGCCAAAAATTGGCACAGAATCATCCACTCGCTTTCACATAAAAAATTTCCGAAAAAAGGTGCCATGCTGGAATTCCGCTTTTCAGGCTCGTCGCACATGTTAAGCTCTCAATACTGGCGGCAGGGACTGAAAATTTCAACAAAAATAACGTGGCATCGTTTCAGGACATCGACGCACAAATGAAGACACCACTCACACACACACACACACACACATCGTTACACACATCGCTGCACAATGAGAAATGCTGCTCGCGGTTATACGTGCTCCTGATATCGATGTCGAAATTCGTTGAATTCAATGTGAAATTCTAATACTTTTCGGAATCTTTTGCATGGTATACCAAAGTCAATCCGTGTCAATGTGATGTGCTAAAGCCGAAAAGTATACTTCTCGAATTAGCTTTCGTTCCGTAACGGTTTAATAATGGCATGGGGAAAAGTATTAATACGACAGTCAATATACTTTCTGCTTGAAGGATATGATGAAGCTAACGAGTAAATTGTGACTGGGTGCGAGGGTGAGGGGTGAGGTGAGACGGAGGCAACGATGAGTTGGGCGAAGAATAAACATGTCACATTGAGTTCATGAAGTACGCAAAGCACCCCCCATGGGATTTTAATAAGTGTCAAGTATACTCGCATATCGATGGAAATATCATAAGAGTAACATTCGGAAGGTGGCTTAAGGTTTTCCCATTTAACTTTTCATCAAAAATTTTCCCCGATATCCTGTTGCGAAAATTCACACAATCGCAAAATGAGAAATTCATAAGAAATGTCAAATAAATAGTTGAAGCACGGGGATGGCTTCCATTGACTCGGCGAGGTCCTTGTCAAAAACTTCTGAGCGACGACATGAGTTCTCAGATTTTATAATTTTTAATGACCTTAATTTCTTCCCCACTTTTTCGTAAAAGCATTCGAATTTCAATTATTCCGTACACAGAGAGATAAACTTAATTCCATTAAGATGAAATATGCATGAAGCATGAGATTGTGAGTTTCATTTCAGTTCATTGGATCTTGAGTTAAAAGCAAGCAGATTTTTTTTTCCTTTCGAAATTATTGGAGAAATAATAAAAGGGGATAACATTTTTCATATCAATATTTATAAGAATCCTTAAAATTAACTTTAAAAAAAAGAATGTAAATAATCTCAATGTGAAAAACCAAATCAATCAAAATGAAAGCATACTTTCAGGCACGCCTGCATACCAAGGACTCCAACACATCAATCAAGGAAAGGTCGAGTTTTCCACATTGAACTGAAATGAAATTAAAATCCATCGCAATAAGGTTTTCTAATTCAATTATTTTTCATTTCTAAAATATTTTCCGCTTTATTTGCCAATGGGATTTCAGGGGATTTTTTGTTTGTTTTTTTTTTTTTGTGGTCCCCCTTATTATCTCATTTATTTATATAATTATGGAAATCAAAATTTACAGTTTCCCACGCTCGAATCAAATGAAAATAAATAAAAACCAATGAATAAATTGAAAATGGCATCCCCTGTTGGAAATGCTTGAATGTTTGTAAAGGAAAAATATGAATGAAATTGTGAGAGAAATTTCAACTGGTAGAAGAAAGGTCGAAGAATGGGGACTCAAAAAAAAATTTTACCGCGTTTTTGGAAACATAAATGGTATACCAAGGACTTTGGCGTCCTTTTTGGAATTTTTCTGATTTAATTTCTAAACAAAAACCACTTCTAAGCGATTTTTTGCAAACGTTTTTGTATTGAAAATAGAAGAATGGTGATTTTTAATAATACCTACCCCAGAGAAAAGTGCTTCCAAAATGATTGAATTTAACCTCAGACCCTAAATGGTCCCCATGTTTAATTATAGAGATAATTTATTTCAATATTTCTCATCATTAGAGCTCGGATTTTGCATATTTTGAATTTTTTTAAATTATTTAAATTTATTGATTTTGATTTTTTTTGAATTTTTTCTGCATTTAACTGTGCTTTTTGAATATTTTATTCACAGAAGTAGGCTTTTTTTGTTAATTTTAAAATTCAAAATATTAATAGGCATACTAAGGGCCGTTTTCTCATCTTTTTTTATCTGTAAGTTAAATTAGCCTGATGATAATTGCATACAAATTGGATTAATAACTCAAAGAAAATGAAATTTAACTGGCAGATAGAGCTTAAAAGCAGGATGAGAAAACGGCCCTAAATCGAGCTAATTTGGAATTTTTGACTGTGAGATTTTGGAATTTTTGTTAGAATTTTTTGAATATTTTGCATTTTTTCATATTTTTTGAAATTTTTTTTGAATATTATTTGAATATTTTTTTTAATTTTTTTTTTTTCAGTTTTTTACATATTCAAAATTCCGAGACATACTCATCATTAAATAGACTCCAAAGCGATTATAAGGGGGAAGGAGTCGATTATCTACACTTCGACACATATCCATGATAACCAGGGTTCGGATATATATGCATTTATAAATTTAAAGCATACTTTATGGGGGAAAACTTTTCTTACCAACATTTTGCAAATAAGTCTAGTGAAGTTGAACTTCAAACGGCTTTTCTACCTTCATAAATATTCTTATTTGAGTTAAAAATCTATTTGAATCTTATCTTTATGTGAGTTGAACAAAGTTTTTACTCCATAAAGTATGCTTTAAATTTATAAATGCATATATATCCGAGCCTTGATGATAACGCCCATTTGACCCTATGTTCGTTTAAAATTTCAAAGGCATCTTATCTATACACATGGACGTATGAAAGGGGTTAATTTTCGGTATTTAAACCCCTTTCTAAATTTCCCCAAAAGTTCATTAGAGCCTCAAAGTCTTCCTGAAATAATTTTCTGTGTACACCCATGACCTATACCCACTTTTATAGAGACATATCTATACGACTATCCTATGTTTCTTTGCCAAGCCGACACTCATCTCTCTCTCTCTATGCTACCTCTAAACTCGAATCCACTAAATCAAAATTGCAGCATATTAAATTCCAGAGGTCCTAGAGGGTCATCATTACTCACAACCGCCTAAGGGTATGAAATCTAGTGAATTATGTTGCAATTATCTTTGCTGTCCAAACAAAAATTCCAAACTAAAATGCACACAATTATTATGTGTGTATGTTTAGCGGCGCACTGGCCTTCGAGGGTTAACACAGCTGAAATTTGGTGAGTTTTCAAATTATAAAACGAAACACCTGAGCATATAAACCACCACAAACGACCGACGGATAGACCGACCGACCGACCGACGGATAGACTACCCTTCTACCTGAAATTCTGGCAATACACTTCCGTGCTTAAATGTTGTTTACGGAAATTCCGAAACTAAATCTCATGCCACCGAACCCAACCGAACGGAACCGAGCGGAGCTGCGATGCGCTGCGCTACGCCTGGAAGCGGGAATTGTTGGGAATTGAATTATGAATACGAGTGAATTTCGGCCGCATTTGATTTCGGGTACGCTTTTTGCGTTCCCATTAAACATTTAGCTGCAACAGCATAACCACCAGCACCCACTCCACCTGAGTGCTGCCGATGTGTAGAAATATCCACGTATAAGGCCAGTAGCGGATGTTGAATTATGTTTTAGGGAGAAAAATTCACATAAAAAAAGGATTTTCCTTTAGAAAAATTTCGGAAAAAACGGGCGTCCCTCAGGGCAGAACTAGAAACAGAGGGATTTTCGGGTCGATAAGTGAGCCATGGACACGCAACGGCAATGCAGCATGACGAACTACTTTAAGGCCTCATTTACTCACACACACACACGCGCCACTCACCATTTCACCTTCCTCTTCACACGTTGAAACATGAAACATGGAACATGAAATGTTTTCCCACCCTTGCGACCTTTAATTCGGTTTATTGTTAGGCTATAAACATTCATAAAATTTATTTTGGCTTGTAAAGTGTCCGAGTTGATTGGTCGTGAGACCACGTGATATGTTTGCCAACGATATTCAAGCGATTGAAATGGACAAACAAACAAAACAACCGGATGAATCATCGGGCAGATTGATTTGCGCTTCTGGCCGCTTCGTTCGTTCAGTTCACAATTTATGCAGGACTTTCTTTTTTTTTGATAAATTAGTTATGGAATTTCGAGCAACTTTCATGATTAAAATTTGCATGAAATCACAGTGGATCGAAATGGCCTCATTGTTTTGCTGGTCATTATTACTTTTGTTATAATTTTAATTCGAATGGGATTTGTTTTCGACGTTGTTGTTGTGTTTGTGTCCTCAAAACAGAGTTTGCATATTTTGTAGCCACAAACGAATGAAGATAATCGTATTTTGTGTACTTATGTAACATCCTGCATTAAGTCAAATAACTGCAATCGGCGGGATCGTGGTGGATCACCGTGGAATTTCCAAAATGAGATGGATTTGATGTGGGACAAAATTTTGGCCGACATATTTGCAAAGAATGGGACTAATTATTTAGGATTCGAAGCGTTTTCTGTCGCAAGTTGGAAGGAAATGTAGGACGGCTCGAGGATGTATAAAAATAAATTTTTATTGTAAGGATTCAGAGATCATTATTAGACACTGGTCATGGAAATATTCGATTGCGGAAATTGATATTGATTTCATTCTTAACCATTTGCGCAGATGAAAAATTTAGAGTATATTTTAGGGGTTCTTTTTTTTGGTTTTCTCTAATGTTTTCGGGAAAAAGTTTTCCAGATTACAGTACCAAAAGGGTATCAAGGAGCGATCGGATATAATCTATGTACACCAAGGAGTTATCGAGTTTTCTTTTTCCTTCATTTTAATCAAACAGTTCTCATTAAATGCATGCCGGTTTGGGGGCTATGGGTCAGAAATGGTAAAAAAAAAGTTGAAACAAATTGTTTAATTTTTGATGTTTGAGCAATTTGTACCCACTAGATGGCGTTTTTTCTGATCAGTTATTACTGCAGGTCCTTTCTCCTAGTCTAAGGCTAACACTTTTTTATAGACAGAAAATTAAAATATTAAACGGTTTAGGAGAAATGTATAGCTAAAAGTGCGCAACTTAATTCTCGGCCACGCTTTTAAATGGGTATTACTTAGGGATGGGTAGCGATTAGTCGATTAATCGAAAAAATCGATGTTTTGTTGCAAAAATCTATGTTTTTTATCGATGTGGCCTGTGATCGATTAATCGTATAATCGATATTTTCTTAACTACTTTCCATACGAACAACGACCGGTTTTAGATTGGGAAACAATGTTTTGGAACTCTTTTTCAACACTCGCTTCTTTACATGGAAAGAAAAAGAAGTCCACCTTTTGCCGAAACGAGCAAAAAAACCCCCTTTTATTTTCTTCGCATGTCCTTATACCAAAATAATTGTCTGAAAAATTTTTTCTTAATCTAAACCTGGACTAATGGACCTGCACAACTGCGATTAATCGATTAATCGATGTTTTCAACAAGAATTAATCGGTGAATCGATTAATAACTACGAAAAATTGGTCGATGTCAATAATCGAGTTTTATAGGTCGATACCCATCCCTAGTATTACAAAATTTATGAAGTACTTTCACGAACTGGAGTCGAAAACTTTTTTTTAATTTAAAATTTTTTAAAATTTTTTTAAATAATTTTTTTTAATTTAAAAAAAAAATTTTTTTTTTTTTTAATTTTTAATTTTTTTTTTTTTCTTTAGTTTAAGCGATCGACTTTTTGTCTGAAAAGGTTAAGGGAATTCGTTTTAACTATACTTTCTGCTGCAGAATTTTTATTTTTATATAATTTTTCAACATTCCAATGTACATGGAGTTGCAATGTTGACGTCTTCGTACACCTTTAATCCTTCAAAAATCAAGGGAGAAAATTTATTTCTACATAGTTTAAACGATTTGTTCCTTATTCATTAAAGAGCTAGCTGGCCACATAAACTAAATGTCTATTAAGAAAATCTCCATGAAACCAAATCAAAACTGAAGAAAAACATTCGCTCATTACAATTTTGCAGCCATTAAACCTCCTCAGGGCCTCTCAACCTTCCTTTACACATCCGTCAACTTTCCCTTTCAAATGCATGTGCATGCAAACCACCCCCCCCATGACTTCTGCATCGATACTTAATACTTTTATTTGCTCAAAGTTTTATGCCAAGTTGGTACTTTTGTGTGTGATAAGGAAAAACACTCTCTTTCACTGAACTAACATAAATTTTTATTTTATTACCGAACTCAAAGTGAAAAATTAAAATCCTCAAAGGGGGAAAAAATCATAAATAATTCAGAAAACTTGCTTTTTTTTCTTCATTCCCCCTCCTCTTCCTTCTTCTTCTTCTTATAATTCTTCTTTTTCTTTTGCACTTTTCAGCATATCCATAAGAAATTCATGACAGAAATGCGAAATGACTTTACTTCGGTCGAAGCTTTTTCATGCTAAATGGTAATGCTCTATAAAAAACAAAAAAAATTAAAATAAAGCCAACAGCGTCATCGAGGGGGAATCGAGTGAGACGAGCGATGAGAATAAGGCGAGAAGTAAAGGCCAAAACGAAAAGGGCAACGTTAGAAAACGATTGCAGCCGCCTCTTGCTTTTGCCTTTGCCTTCGCCTTCGCCTTTTGCCTCTCCCGTTGCGTTGCGCACTCTTTTTCCGGCTTGAGTGCATGTCAAGCTGAAAACTGAAAAGGATAATTGAGACATGTAAACAATATCCTTATGTACTCGAGTTAACAAAACAAAACAAGACAAGGCAAGGCATGAGCAGACACGTATAAGCTCGCTTTCAAGTGTTCATACGACAGGCTCACTCCATTGCCGCAATGCAATTTTTTTCTTCTCCTTTCGCCACCCGTCCACCTCTCGCTTCTCATCGTCATCGTCATCGTCTTTTATATAAAATAATAAATAAAAGTAAAACTGGAAATGAAAAGGAAAATTAAGCGCGCTAAGGAGAACCTAACGCCTGAAGTGGTATGAGTCAAAAGGACATCAAAGCGCGCGCGAAATTATAGAAAAAAGGCGGAAAAGCATGAAAGTGCAACTCAAAAAGCAGTTCAGTTTGAGAGGTCAAGTTAAAATAGTAGAATGAGTGCTTTTAATGCTTGCATTTATGGTTGAAACATGTTAAAAGCAATTAAAAATTTTTTCAACAAGCAATTCGAGAGCAAAAAGGATTGAAAATGCGCCGAGCTGCGTGAAAAGTTGTTGCAGGAAATCTCTTCGTTTTTAATTTAAAGACAAGTTAAAAAAAAAAAAAAATTTAACGAGAGGAAAAGAAACCCCCGAGTAAGCTGCCATTAGGATTACGTTCTCATTATTGGAAGGGAACATTTTTTGCTATTTTTTCCAAAAAAGCTAAGTCTTGCGAGACTGCACATTTACACAGTTAGCTCTGACAGGTCGACATCCTTTTCAGCACTTAAAAAAAAGAAGAAGAAAGAGAAAAAAAACCAACCCATCTGTCGCATGAATTGAGTAACGATAAAATGTACTTTTCACAAGAAAATGTTGCATGCAACTTTGAAGCGTCGAAAGAAAAAACATGTAGCCCATAGTCGTTCGGAAAGCGAATGTATGGAGACATTCATCGCCAGGACCTTAGCATGCGTACGTGCAAGGCTGCAACTTCAATGGCACCTTCAACTTCAAAAGGAAAAGACCTTCTCTCCGTCTTTGCTTTCCACTCTCCCCTCCGCACTCGCCAAAGGAAACATTGCATGCAGCATACAACATTTCAGCAGTACCTCAGTTGCCCCTCTCGGCTTTTTGTAGGGGAAACACTTTAAAATCCTGAGACACGTAAGTCACTTCATTGTACGTGTACGTGTAACTCGTTCACTACGTCATTTCTAAATGATGTCGACATAAAATTATAGTCGTAAAAAATCTTTAATGGCACTCTTAACAAAAACGAAGCAGAGCGAAAAGATGGAGCGACAGAAGGACCTGAAGAAAGGAATAGAAACCTTAAACTTTAATCGCCTTCCATGGCAGCGCCATTTTATGCGTGCTCGGCTCGGCTTGGCGCGTTCGTTTAGCTTTCCTGTCGCTGACATTTACATGTCGCGGCCATTTATATTCCCTGCTCGCGACAATCGCTTCAAATGGGCGAGGTTAATGTATGGCATTTTAATGCGGATATTTTTCACTTGACTTGAGGGAAATTCTGTATCAATTAAGATAACTAAATATTGTTAGTTTTGCGTGAGCATATATATTACGCATGTGGGACGACGGCTTTTGAATAAATTTCCTTTGGCCCAAGGAATTTGCAATGTTCGAAAAGGACTCGTAATGAAATTGTTATCGAGTGAACATGACTTCCAATGAATTTTAAATGAATTTATTTATGTTTGCAGGCATAACGACAGATCTGCTTAGTGGAAGGACTCGCAACAAAATCCTTTTTTCTCCCGTCTGACTCATTCCAAGTTCAAAAGTTATTTCTATCACAATTTTATTTTTTTGTTTTTTTTTTTTATTTTCACTCACCCATAATTAAATACATGCTAAGTCCAATTTCAGACTTTCTTTTAATAGCCTAAGGACATTCGAGGTTTATTTTTGGCACGTGTTGTTTTTATGAAAGAAACTTTTTCCAACAGCTTTTAATAAGGATTAAGTACAGAGGCACTCATGCATCAAAATAAATCAAATTAGCCATTGACACGAACAGTGACTCGAGCCTAAATAGAAATTATGCGCATAAATGCCAAGTATTATTTTCAGCTTATTTTATGTGAGAAAAAGCGTTAAAAAATTATTGCGGTTTATTGCAGTTGGGCTGTTCTCATAACTTTTTTTTTATGACCAATTAAAGATAATGAGCAGTGAGTTTATTAAATTTAGAAATCCCCTCTTTCTCTTTCTCTTCGCTCTTTTCCTTTCTTTCTTTCTCTCTTCTCTCTTTCTCTCTTTCTCTCTCTTTCTCTCTTTTTCTCTCTCTCTCTTTCTCATTCTTTCTCTTTCTTTCTCTCTCTTTCTCTTTCTTTTCTCTCTCTTTCTCTCCTCTTTCTCTTCTCTCTTTCTCTCTTTTTCTCTCTTTCTCTCTTTTCCTCTCTCTTTCTCTCTTTTCTCTCTTTCCTCTCTCTTTCTCTCTCTTCTCTCTTCTCTTCTCTCTCTTTCTCTCTCTCCTCTCTCTTCTCTCTCTTCCTCTCTCTTCTCTCTCTTTCCTCTCTCTTCCTCTCTCTTCCTCTCTCTTCCTCTCTTTTCTCTTTCTCTCTTTCCTCTCTCTTCCTCTCTCTCCTCTCTTTCTCTCTCTTCCTCTCTCTCCTCTCTTCTCTCTCTTCTCTCTCTTCCTCTCTCTTCTCTCTTCCTCTCTCTTCTCTCTCTTCTCTCTCTTCTCTCTCTTCTCTCTCTTTCTCTCTCTTCCTCTCTTTCCTCTCTCTTCTCTCTCTTTCTCCTTTCTCTCTTCCTCTCTCTTCCTCTCTTCTCTCTCTCTTCTCTCTCTTTCTCTCTCTTCCTCTCTCTTCTCTCTCTTTCCTCTCTTTTCCTCTCTTCCTCTCTTTCTCTCTCTTCTCTCTCTCTCTTCCTCTCTCTTCCTCTCTCTTCTCTCTCTTTCTCTCTCTCCGCTCTTTCTCTCTCTTCTCTCTTTCTCTCTCCTCTCTCTTCCTCTCTCTTCTCTCTCTTCTTTCTCTTCTTCTCTTTCCTCTCTCTCTTCCGTTCTATTCCGCTCTCTTCCTTCTCTCCTCTTCTCTTCACGTTAATTCTCTATTTCTCTCTCCCTCTCTTCTCTCTCTTCTTTTGCCTGATATGACTTCATTCAAGGTATGAATAATTCTCATAAAGGGCGAACTGCGTAAGAAGGAAAACACGCTTCTTAAAAGCCCTTATAAGAGCTCCTTATAGGAGCATTTCACGTATGGAAAAAATGATATTAATGATATTTTTTATGTTTAAATGTTTAATTGGATGAAAAGATTATTTTTATGTACTTACTATATTAATATATAACAGGATATAATTTTTGAGTAATTATATTAGGTCTGCTCTTATATAGGAACTTCATAGAGCACCTGAAGTTTATAAAGTTTAATTTTGTCTGATTAATGGGAAAAACTCTATTTAAAGGACCTTCTCTCTCTTTCGGCCATTTACATATATCAAAGATTCTATAAACAAGCACATTTCCTCAACTCAATTATCTAACAAAAACAAATAACAAAATAAACCCTTTACAAAAATCCTCGAATCCGCATAATTTGAGTTTATTCCAAATAAAAATTCAATCTTCCAAGCACTCGAACTGATTGCTCATAAAAATCCATTTCCTCGAAAATCGCAACACATTAGATCGCATTTCCAACACGAGAATGATTCGTTAAAACATATTTCAAGAGCATATAAAATGACAAATGCGTACTCCACTCCTTAAACAGATTAAGACACGAGACCCAAAAAAAAAAAGGAACAAGAAAACAAATCAACAGGCCTAACCTTTGCACAAGATCGAGTGAAGGAGTGAAAGGAAGGCAAAGAAAAGCCAGAGACCCCGCCGAGACAAATTTATGCTTCTACACAATTGCCCAAAAGATGTTCGCATTTCATTTTCTGCTTTAAAAAATTTGAATATCCGATAACGAAAATGCCATTATTACGTCCATAAAAAGCTGGAAATGCGAGCTCAAAATAAATAAGAGAGCGAAATACAATAATACACAAGACGAGGCGGCACCACCGAATTATAAGGGTTAAGAATTGAAGCAGTTATTCAACACATTATTTACACTATTCTTGCCAAGAGCTGTCGCATCATTTTCATTTCAGGGATACGAAAACAAATAAATAATATCTTCGTAATGCCCATTTCAACACGTCCGAAATTTTTCCCTTTTTCGGGAAAAATCGTTGCTCTTTGCTCGGATAACACAAGGAGCAAAGGGAAATTACAAAATAAAAATAAAAAAATATGCTCATATCACTCAAGCCTAATTTATGGCGTTTGAAATTTCAGTTGCCTTTTTTGTTTTGCTTTCTTGAAAATCGGGAAATAAAATACGAGACATCCCGAATATGAATCCTTTTCGTGGAAACCGCCCACAGTTCGCCGGGCAAAAGAGCCCGAAGGCAAAGCGCAAGAAAACCGGAAAGAAAAAATGCCGAAAAGGAAGGAAAATTTGTACACAAGCGAAATTATTCAAAATTATGTGCTGTGACAAGTTTTTGGCCTAAAAGGAAAATAGGAAAATCTGTAAGGAAAATGGGCGCCTCTCCCTGCAAATGGGCTTGAAATTTCAGTCGTTTGCATTGCGTTGCGTTGAGTGGCAAGGCCCAAGGATATGCCTTCGAGCTAAGATATGGCATGGGTCTCAGAACAATGAAAAGGATACTGATGAAGATGAGTAGCAAAAATGTGGCGTTTCGGAAAAAGGACACCGACCAAAAGTGACACAGAGAGTGAGAGAAATGCTAAATGAAAGTGAAGTGTAGGCGGTTCATTCTACATATTTTTTCTTGATTCTTTTTACGGATTTTTTTTTAAATGTCGTCTTGATAATTTTTCTTTTAGCCGGTTGCCTAAGGAATAATCAGGGACAAATAAAAGAAACGAAGCAAAAGGAGAAGAGGGAAGAAGGCATGTTATAAAAAGTGCAAATAAAGCGGAATGGAAATGGGGAAAATGTGCTTGTTTACATATTCAAGATTTTTGTGTCGTCTCTGCGCATAGAAGACTCCTAGAAGATGTGGATGTAGATGTGAATGTGGGCGATGTGCCCGAGACTTGATACAACTTGCTTATATAAGAATCATTCCATTGCACCATTTGCGTTGATAAAGTGAAAAGTCTAAACTGCTTTCGTGCTTCTTATCACCAGCAAAAAGACGAAGGACAAAGGAGGTTCGAGGTAGGACGAAGACGTCGTTACCCACTTCGTTTTGTGGCATAATGAAGAGAGCATTTGAGGGTAAAAATGAAACGGCAGTCTGTGCTGCTTTTTTTCAATTTCTTTTCTTCTTTCTGTTTCCTTTATTTTGTTTTTTTTTTTTTGGGTCCTTTTTCGCTCCTTCACTAAACGTTCTCGCTGCGAAGAGCGTGTCAAGTGTTTTGTTCGGTTGTGTTGTGTTTCTTTAATCAGCAACTCAAACGAAAAGTTGAAACACAAGAAGCTCGCACAGTGCGCTCCTTTCGAGCTTTTTAACATGCTTTCTCCTTTGCATGCATAAGCATCAACGGAAAAACCGGAAAGAGATTTGCATGTTAACATGTGTTCTCAGCCGTGTTCCTACAACATTCCTTCTTCCTCTTCTTCTCCTACGTTCTTTGGCGACTTTCTTAAAGTAGCTCTTTAAAAGCACATAGACAATTTAATTTAATAGGCGTCATTTGGTGTCTTTGGAAATGGAGAAAGTGAAAGTCTTGAATGGAAAATTGATTCCATAAATAAATCTTTATGGAAACCCAAAAAAGTATGCTTCAGTATTTTTTCAACAGCTCGGAGGTTCTCTTCTTATCTATTTTAATTATCCCAAATGCCTTTTCCGATATTTTAAACTCCATTCTTTCACTTGAAGCCCCTTTATACTGAGGCCTATCGATCGATAGTTCCTGTAGTCATCATTTGCTTTTTCCTCACTTTTAGCAGAACTCATTTGAATCATTTTGATTAATTTCAAATAATTTATGCTCTGAATTAATTTCGAACCCTTCGATGTTTTCAAGTCAATTATTTACGATTCATTTCCGGAGTCATTACGGTAGTTTCTGAGCCTATTTCTCCATTTTCGAGACTCATTTTGGACTCATTTCGAGTAATTTAAAGTCATGATTCTTGGCACTTTTCTCTCAAATTTCGGACTTATTTCGGAGCTCTTTTAACTTTAATTTCGGACTCATTTCGGACTCATTGTTCTCTTGGACTCATTTCGGACTCATTTCGAACTCATTTCGAACTCATCTCGGACTCATTTCGGACTAATTTCGGACTCGTTTCTGACTCATTTCAAGCTCATTTCGGACTCATTTCGGACTCATTTGGACTCAATTCGGACTCATTTCGGACTCATTTCAAACTCATTTCGCACTCATTTCGGACTCATTTAGGACTCATTTCGAAATCATTTCGGACTCAATTCGGACTCATTTTGGACTTATTTCGGACTCATTTCGGACTCATTTCGAATTCATTTCGGACTTAATTCGGACTCATTGCGGACACATGTCGGACTCATTTCGGACTCATTTCGGACTCATTTCGAACTTATTTCGGACTCATTTCGGACTCATTTGAGATTCATTTCGGACTCATTTCGGCTTCATTTTGGACTCATTTCGGACTCATTTCGGACTCATTTCGGACTCATTTCGGACTCATTTGGACTCTTTCGACTCATTTAAATCATTTCGGACTCATTTCGGACTATTTCGGACTCATTTCGGACTCATTTCTTGCTGGGACATTGACAAAATTATAAAGCTTCATTGCAATCGATATGGTGGGGAGAAAATAAAGGTTTTAATGTCCAAACTATGCCACCTAAAGTCAAGCCATATTTCATATACAGCTTCTCAAAGTATCTATATAAGATCTTCGATTTGATAAATTATTCCGTTGTTTTATCTGTGATAAATTTCTATCAGGCATTTCAAAAACAACAAAATTCGGCAAGAGAATCATTATCTTTTGAAAAGTTTCAGCTAACAATACGAATTTAATGAATGAAAAGTTTCGCAATTCGGAAAAATCCTTTTTCGAGAAATTTTCCTAAAAATGGCCAACACTTAAAACTTGTTATGGATTTTCACACTCAGAATCTCACACCAGCCACTAACTTTAGTGACCATGACTTGGTCTTGAGTCGACCTGTCCAATTTATTATTAAATCGCTATCAATTGCAATGTTACGCTCACACGCTATTCAAAAGAGGGCGAGAGGGAGACGGAACGAGAAGAAAATTGGGAAATTGTAATGAAATTGGGAAAATTTGGAGACAGCAGAAGGGAAACCTAAAACTAGAGGAGGGGAATTTTGAATGTTCAAATGTTACATTCCATTAAAAAGATTAAGGCCGATGACGATTAGCTTCTGAGATAAAGTCATTGTGCTTTCGCCTTTTTTAAAGAAATTCCTCTTCGAAAGAATCATAATGGGAAGCGTGCTTTTAGGCGTTTTATATATAGACTTTTTTTATTATCTGAGAATGTAACTTTGAAATGTAAATTTACTTAATGCGATGGGTGAGCTATAATTTCCCCCTCTCAGACGAAGCCGCAGCGGCG
This sequence comes from Chlorops oryzae, assembly GCA_020466095.1. Taxonomy (NCBI): domain Eukaryota; kingdom Metazoa; phylum Arthropoda; class Insecta; order Diptera; family Chloropidae; genus Chlorops; species Chlorops oryzae. Next base: position 27,802,818 of record CM035809.1, on the reverse strand, counting down.
TGACTAGAAAAATTACTTTTGTTCTTTCAGAAAATTCACTCGAATTTTCAGTCGAAGTGAGTTGAAATTTGGGGGCTGCAATGGAAAAAATATTTTTTTAAAAACCAAGAAAATTTTTCCCCACCATTCTAGATCGATGGCTACACCACTGAAGCTCGCAACCTGCCTGGATGAGTGACAGAATGTCTAGGGGACGTATCCATCTTTCAGTTTCCTTTATTGTTATGTATCCACGAACTTTTGCCGTCGTATGACACTGACAGGCAATAGGGACATTGAATGAAAAGCGGAATGAAAAGTAGCAAGGTGACTGCGTACATGTTTTCTACGGTTTTTTTTTTTTTTTAATATTCATTTTCCTTAGATTTTTTAGCGTATTTCCCTCGAGATTTTTTCTGACATTCATCACAGATTAGCTAGGAAAAATAAAAAATTATTCAATCTTGTTTATCTTGAAGACAAATGCGAGTGTAATGGATAAGAAAATTAGTTGTTTAAAGACGAAAAATTTGAACTAAGAAGGTCGTTCAATTTGTTCTAAGCGTACTTCAGATTAAAGAGGATTCATAAAGCTGAAAAGTCAGTTCATTTTTTCGAGTCCTCTAATTCCCTTTCTATTTCGGACTCATTTCGGTATCATGTTTCTTATCCTCTTATTTCCCAATTATTTTGGGCTAATTTCGGAGTCATTTTTCTGAGCTTCATTATTTCTCGCTTATTCCGAAATCAATTCGGAGCCTTATTTTTAAGTCACGTGCTTTGTAAAAATGTCCAGGCATTTCGGAGTTTTATTTTAAAAAAATTCGGAGTCAGGTTCGGAACCTTATTTTGGAGTCACGTGCTTTGTAAAAATGTCCAGGCATTTCGGAGCCATTTGGAGTTTCATTTAAAAAAAATTCGGAGTCAGGTTCGGAAGCCTTCATTTTTAGTCACGTGCTTTCTAAAAATGTCCAGGCATTTCGGAGCCATTTCGGAGTTTTATTTTAAAAAATTCGGAGTCAGGTTCGGAACCTTCTTTTTGAGTCACGTGCTTTGTAAAAATGTCCAGGCATTTCGGAGCCGTTTCGGAGTTTTATTTTAAAAAATTCGGAGTCAGGTTTCGGAGCTTCACGTTGCACTTATATCTCATTTTGGAATCACGCTTCACATCACACTTATTTGTGAGGCCCATATGTTTTTCAAATTTCGGAGTGTTTTAAAAATTTCGGAGTAAAATATATTTCCACTAATAAAACGTTTACTTCGCATTTCCATTAATCGTCAAACGAAAACGAGTTTTGCTTTCTTTAATAGACACTGGAGCCAAGTCTTACAATATTTCTCGTCAACATGGGCATAAAAATCCATATAATTGTTTATATAATTACGTGTATTTTTACCGAAACAACATAATTATAGACCACAAAGGAATAATTTACAATTCCATGGAGAGTTCAAGAAACAATCGATACAAGAAAACATGGTCAATTTCGTTTAATTGCATGGTCAATTAATAGGTCTTAATAACATATCGAAACGAGACCGCATTAAATAATAACAGAATCAGAATATACATGAACAAACGCCTAAATTCTTACTACAAAAAAGTACTATGTTGCTTGTAAAAACACGCCCTCAAACAAAAGTAGCTGCACTTCCCAAAGCAGCAGCATGAGAGCCAACTACAATAAAGAACAGAAATAAAAGAAGAAAGAAAAAAAAACAAAACGCGGAACGCCTTTGACCAAGGATGGGAAACAAGAATAAAAAAAATACCACTTGACATTGACAAATTAGTTCCAAGAGGCACTCAGAGAACGAAGTGCAACGTGCTATCCCAGTAAAGCTTCTTCAGCGCCATAAAAGAATGGCACCAACCATAATATCGTCTTAACGTCCGAACACATCCGTCCGTGTCGTCCTGTCGTACTCACTTGACTTGAAAGCGAAAAAGAGCTCGCTAAATTATATCTTGCAGTAGGTACCTCAAATCAGTAAAACCTACCGCAGCCAAACTTCGCACAGAGACACACACACAGATAGAGACCAACGACAACCACGACGCTCAGGACAATGGGTCACTACTACACAACGTTAGGCTGGGACAGACTGAGTGCGAAATATAATAAAATACCAAGTGACATGATAGACAAGCGGACTTTTATTTAATGTAGATTAGAAAAGTTTCGACAGCCGCTTGGCCCGACTGCACGAAGTCGAATTGGAGTGGTATAAGTGGTGGTCCTATAAGATCTCTGTGGGAGAGCAGCAGGAACAGTTTGCAATATGTCAAACTCTCTGGTCTGGTACAACGTTGAACTGCCTTTAAGTATCAGGAAATGCGCTTTTCACTCGAAACTCTGCTAATACTATTCAAAAGGACAGGAAAAGTTTCTATAACGGTCGGTCAACGATAGCAGCAGATGTTTTGTGTAAGGATCCTGATGCTAATCAAATGCCTGTTGCAGGAGGTTTCACATATTGTTGGAGACAAAAACTTTCCGACTTAATTTGTTGTTTCGTAATTTGAGAGCCGAACGAAGTTAGTGTAAAGGTACCTTAAGGCAGTGACAATGTATTATGCCTCATGTCCTTTCTTCGAAACTTCAAACATACTCGCACACAGTTAAGATTTCGGGACATACAAGTGGATTAAATACCTCAAAGAATATCGGTTCGAAGTGTCAGGCCAACTTAGAAATTCTTTTTGAAAAAACTGTGAAAATATTTAAAGCGAAATCTTTCAAATTGTTTTCAATCTAAATCGCGTAGCATAATTTTTGGTTCTTCGTCCAGGATAAGCCGAAATGTCAGAAAAAAAAACTCCTCAAAATGTTTTTCATTTCAATATTCCTTTCGCCCATGTCACAAAACTCCATTTTTCCTTAGAAAAACGGCAAGGAGAAACGAAGAAGTACGATGACAGCTTTAATATTTGAAACTTTGCTTTTAACGTTTATTATTTGGGCTCCTAAAAATATGCATTACATTATTAAAAAACTCTTTAAATGAGTGTTCTTCCGATTCTGCCAGCCCCAAAAACAGAGAACTTTCAAAAACCAATTATACAAATAATTAGCTTTCGAAAGGTCCTCCTCCGTTCATTCTTTATTTTCCTTGTAAGCTGTTTTTTTTTTTTTTTCAATTAACAAACTTTAAAGCATGCTTTCAGGCAAATAAAGAAAAATATGCGTATTATTTTGGTGTTTTTTTTGTTTTTTTATAAAGCAAATCGAATTCTTTATCTTTTTATATTTTATTTTTCCTCCCGTTTGCATATTATATATTTTCCTTTGTCTCTTTTCGAAATCCCAATGCCTTATTTCCCGGCCGTATTTGCTGCTCCCAGCTTGTGTGTGTGTGTGTGTGCTGGCATGGGTTTTTGTCTCATTCGCTTGGCCGTTGAGTTCATTTGCATTTAAAAGACTTCATTGGCCATCAGTGGCTTTGGGGCGTATAATTTTCGGCTTAACGAAGAACAGCGGAAAAAATAACGCCATTTTCTTTGTTTTCGTAATTCCGCTAGTTTTTTTTTTTGTTAATTTTTTTTTTTGTATTTCGGATCAAGTGACGCCGAGAAAAAAACTTGCAATAATTTGTTATTCAAAATTTCGTTTCACAAAGGAGAAAAATCTGTTCAAATTCGCGAAATGCAAATAAACGAAGTAAATAAGTTTCCCATTGAATGGAGCTGAAAATGACAAGCGAGACCGACCAAGAGAAAAGCAATCTGCAATGAATTTAAAAAATATGTCGAGCTTTTTTTTCCTCTTTATTGTTTTTTGTTTATAATTAAGGATGGGAATAATTTTCCACTTCATCTCCTTTGAAAGGATTTTTTAAAGCTCGGATTTTTAAGGGGACCTTCTGGTCTAGAATTTTTAGAAATTGTTTAATTTTTTTAAAAAAATATATTTCGGAAGAATAGACTTTTAAGAATATCCTGGCAAAATTTCGTGAAGATATTGACAATATTCTCGTTGCTACAGCCGTTTAAGTAGGTGGCACGCTTGATCAATGCAAGATTGAACGCGTTTATCTCAAAGCTCAAATTTTTTTCTAATTACCAATAAATAACATAATAAGCCTTTCGTGCTCTAGACCAGAAGGTCCCCTTAACTGGAGAAGACCGAAAAGCACTGTTGCCAGTTTAGGGGAATCTTCAAATCTAAATTTTGATCGTTTTTGGAGTCTAAGGGCAGAAAAGTGGTCAGGGAAAATTGTATGGGACGTTACGCGGGGCCAATTTTTATTTTTAGAAGATTTTAAAATTACATTTTAGGGAATTTTTGGTCTTGTTTTGACACACTAAGGGAAAATTCTGGCAACAGTGCCTAAAAGTGTGCTCCTATTTAGAGCGAAATTGTCTTCATTGGAAATTTTTTTTATTTACTTCCAAATACTGGTGGGCCGGACTGACATTTACACGTTAATCCTTATACAACATACCACTTAAGGACAAATAAGTTGATAATTGCGCCTAAAAGTAGTCTAAGATAGAAATTTTTGACATAAATTCAAGAAGGATTAAAAACTGAAATCATTAAAATTTCAGTCATAAAGTTTCATAACACTCAGCTTTGACCTTGTTAGCTTCAAAGTGCCTAAAAGTATGCTGCTCGCAATCACCGCAACTAAAATACACTCTTCAACTAAGTTGAGTGAAAGTCACTTAAAAATTCACAACATCAATGGACGAAATAAATTATTTATATGTTTAAAAGATTAAAGGGAAAGAGTCTCTTCGCCTAAAACTATGCTAGAGACTTTTTCTAATTCCTATCAAATTGCAGCCATCGATTTAAGGCTCGAACAAATTGTGTCTATACAGCAAATCCCTATATTCTTCATCCATCTAAGCACACTTGAGCTCAGACACACAAAACACACACACATGTAAGCGTACATAAATACACGATATCCTTTGCGCCTTGAATTCCGTTGTCTGAGGGTAACAAGGATTTGTGGCGAAACTTCGCGTTTCTTTGACATTTTTTTAAATTAATTACTTTATTCGAGGGCGCGCTTAATTGAAAGTGGTTTTCGGTGTTTTGCCTGTGTGGCAAGACTCGGTTCGATTCCTACTCGGCTTCAAGGACTCACTCGTACGATTCGAAATCGAGGGAGAAAGGTTCGTTAATCAATATCCTTCATGCGGATTTCACTACTTCAATTTCGCCTGCATGCTCTCTGCATATATGTACATATATCCATCCTTTCTGCTTCGCCCGTTTTTACGTTCGTCATGAGATTTTCGTGGGAAATTCGTGTTCAGGTGATTGTTATATTTGGATTGAATGTACATATGTATATGTATTTCTGTGTGTGTTTGTGTTTGTATGAAAAATGTGTTGATTCGGCTTGCTGACCTAGTGAGCTGAAAAATTAATGTGTACTTCCGTTGTTAGTTCTTCTTGGAATGCTGTGCACATTGCTCGCTTCGATGGATTTCTCATTGACAACGACTTATGTTTGATATGATATGACCTATTTCTAGGCGCTCTGGAGCCATGAACCAAATAAAGACATAATCGCTAGAGTAGTAAGCTAAGAAAAATCTTGGAAATAATTTCAAATTATGAAATTATTTGAGCGTATGAATTGCCGGCAATTAAGGGTTGGGATCATTCTGAAGAAGTTTTGTTGAGAGGGAATTCGAGACCGGACGAAAAATATTTTTCAAACAAGGTGGCTCCTTTGAGAGTTGTAGGAAGCGCGAGGGAAGGGTTTTAAGACGTTTTTGGGTCCCTAAAAAAGATGCGTGTTCCTCATAGCAATGTATAGTTTTCCACTGCTGCCAGTTTTGAGAAATCTTCCCAAAATTTCGAGTAGACTTAGAGAAATTTTCAAGAGACCAAGACATTTTGAAAATGTTTAAAAAGGACATTTAACCCGAAGTAACCCACGAGTGTCATAGGTATGTTAATGCTAGTTCGCAAGCAAATTGTCACCTTCAATTTTGTACATGGATGTTCAAGTACATTCAGGTTTGTCGTTTAACTAATAGGTATCTGGGATCAAAAAACCTTTGGGATCTTCCGGCTTGAGGAATTTTTGGTTCCATTTTGAAGCATTCATGGGATGGCAACATTGAAACTTTCAAAAGAGCAACTCAAAAAAGTCATCGCCCTTTTTGTGAAGGAGTTTCTCAGATTAAAGGCTCCTGCATCGATTCGAGGTTCGAGCGATCGACAACCTAGCATCTCTCTCCTCAGCCCAGATCTTCTGTGAAATTCGATATTCAGGCATTCCTTAGAAATCGAATTCGAATTAAAAAATTGGCAAATAGATTAAAATTTCTATTGAAATCTTATTGATTTGAATTTTTTATTCGGATTCGATTTCTACTTGTAGAGCATGCCTGATTATGTTAGATATTAGATAACTATTCAGTTAATTTTGGATGGAAATTTCCATCTATATGTGGTCCTGGGACGAAGGCCTTTCGTTTGACTAGGGCCTAGACGGCTTACAATCAATTCCAGTACTGCTTCTGACCTACTACTTAAATGGTTCCGTCAAAATGGTACTTATAAACGGAAATAACACATATAATCTACCCATTCCTTCAATGAGAACACAAAGTTCATAAGCATTCTGCTCTTCGATCCTAATTTCTTCAACTTCAAAGTAGAGCGCGCTTTTCTTTGCCTCAACTAGCACTTTCACGAAAATTCTATTCTACAGTTCAATTTTATTCAAAACAAAAACAGAATTAACTTTCAAAATAAATAAAATAAAATAAAAGGGAAAAAACCGCCTTTCAAACGTCCTAACGACTCTCTCCGCCTCCACAAGCACTGATAACAAAACGACAATGCATTAAGATTCCTTCAGCGCCGATATCTGTATACAAGAACAGTAAAAATTCTATAAATATGAGTCACATCCGCCGACAAAAGAAAAACAGAGAAAGCAGAAATGAAGCAACCCACAAACAAGAGAGTGTGAGAGAGAGCAGAGAGAGAGAGCAAAATCAGGAGATTATATCTTTGGTTTTTTTTATTTAGGTCTTCGTTGTCAACAAATTGAAAAGAGGAAAACTTGGAAAAGCGATTCTTGGAAAAACTTTCCAATTCCCTCTAATTCCATGATGGGCTTTTTACTTCTATTTTCGTTATTTGTTTTCGTGTTCTTTTTTATTTTTATTTTATTTTTGTGTCCTTTTGCTCTTTTAATTTACTCAAAAGACTTTTCCTTATTAGAATTCATATCAAATCGGCTTGGAAAAAATGCTGCTAAGTCACTTTTCCTTTTCAAAGCCAGAGCTTCGCGCTGCATGAAAAACAAGCAAAATGAATAATTTGATTATTATTGCTTTGACGTTGACTTGTTTTGATAAGGATTTATCCTGAGCAAGAACATGCTACTTACGTGAAAAAATTGTTTTCGTTTTTCTTTAAATTTAAATTTATGTTTTAAGAGTCCTTCGTGTTTTCTACGTACCTGGAAAAAATAGAGAAAAATTTATTAGAATTCGTTAAAAAAAATTTTACAATATTGATTTATTAATCGAAATGCTAGTCAACCAATGAATCAATCAATTAATCATCAATCTCTCAACTATCAATCAATCAATCTATCAATCAATATATCAATCAATCAATCTAGCAATCAATTATCTAATCAAGTAATTAATCATTCAGTCTATCAATATATCAATCAATCAATCAATAAAAAAATTCATTCAATCTGTCAATAAATCAATAAATCAATATATCAATATATCAATCAATCATTCAATCATTCAATCAATCAATCAATCAATCATTCAATATATCAATCAATTCATCAATAAATCTATCAATCAAATAACTAATCAAGCAATTAATCATTCAGTCTATCAATATATCAATCAATCAATCAATAAATCAATCAATCAATGAGCCAATCTAATCATTCAATATATCAATCAATTCATCAATAAATCTATCAATCAATTAACTAATCAAGCAATTAATCATTCAGTCTATCAATATATCAATCAATCAATCAATCAATCAATAAATCAATCAATCAATCATCAATCATTCAATCAATCAATCATTCAATCATTCAGTCTATCAATCATGTCTATCAATCAATCAACAGATCAGATAGCATATCAATCCAGCGATAACTCAATCACTTCAATAATAAAAAAATATGATTGGCTTCAAGTTATATTCGCAAGATGAAAATTTTAGAGCATATTTTAAGGGTTTGTTTTTTTCTTCTTCTGATTTGGGAAAAAATTTCAACTTAGCAGTACCAAATGGACATCAAGGAGCACTGTGATGCATTAAGTCCAACTCAAATCAATCAAAGTCAATCAGCATCAACAAGAAACTGCAATCCTCTATTAAAAAAATCAAAATAAATCTTAAATATCCATTAAAATTTTAATATTAAGGTTCCTTTTCTTTCCTTTGATTTGGCGAAAAAATTTTTTCAACTTAGCAGTACCAAATGGACATCAAGGAGCACTGTGATGAAGTTAAAGTGCCCCAAGAAGCTCCCAAATCAATCATACAGTCAATCAGTCCATCAACAATTTTTAACAAAATTTACGGCAAATCTCATGAAAAATCTATTAAAAGAAAATCAAAAACCAATTAAAAATGTTCCTAAATATCCATTAAAATTAATATAGTCATAAGGATTCCATTTTCACAGTATTCCTTTTGTTTTCTCCTTTAAATGTGAATATGTGCTTTTAGCAAATGGATACCCTCAAGTAGGTCTCACCTCGAGAGCATAATAAACCGCATGCCCACATTTACAACTCAAAAGAGGCCAGAGAAAGGTCTATAAAAGCTCAATTTGATCCATTTTCGTTGCTCTTAGGCTAAATGGAAGATAATTTTGCTTTCAATTTTATTTTATTTTTTTTTTTGTATCCTTAAGCACACACATGCGAATCGCTCTTTCTACAAGAATTTCGAGCAATCACTTTCAGTCGAATTCCCACAGCCTTTCCCATGAATGCTTTCAAAGTATGTGCTGCTGCCTTTACACCTTTCTAAACAATAACAGCACGTCAGAGCACGACGAGGACGAGGACGAGCACGAGGACGACAACAACAGCTTGACACAAGTTAAGTAAACTGAAGACATTTAAGCCAATCTGGAATATCTCTGGTCTTTATCTTTATCTATGCGTGTGCATTGAAGGGAAAAAGTAGCACAAAAAATTTTTTAATGCAATAATCGTTTGAGCTGAAAGCCTCAGAGCCCTCAGAGCTGTGAGTGTTCACGTGAAGTTCAAGGATACCCTTATGGGCTATGGCTTTTCGCTTAATACGGCAACGCTGTGAATACGAAAAAATCTGATCAGCACATACGAAAAGCGATAACAAAGCTGGGAGTAAATTAGATAATCCAAGTGCATTGAGTCTGTGTGCTTCCGCCCTGGTGCCGTCGTCAGAAGTGCGTCATCAATAAAATTCATTCATGTGGAAATTATGTGAACTGATTATAACCTTTTCGAAGACTGCCCTACCCTACCTTCAATAACATTAAAATGAAAAAAAAAAAGATAATGGAGGAAAGCAAAAAAAGGTGAGTGAGATATCAAAATCTTTAAATGGATGACTTTTGGGGTTGCCGTTGCCAAAATGAAAAAAAAATATAGTAAAAATAAGCGAAAAATGCTTTGCACATTCAAGCGGAAAATTCTGCCTACCCGTGCCATGTTAACCTTATAATTTGCTCAATGAGCATGAGTTACGCACATTCCCTCACATTAAGGCGCACAGGTATGCACATTCGATGTGCGCCCTTTATTTTTTTTTTTTATTATTTTTATTTATTCATTTTTATTTCTGTTTTTTTTCGAAGGGATACAAAATGACTCCCGCAATATCTTTCAGAGCTGCGAACCTTGTTCCTTTCCGTGCCTTGCCTTGACGTGTCGTGTTGTGTCGCACAGTGGTTATTTGGTGACAAAAAGTCGAATTTTCGATCAATTGATTTCAAAAAATTATGATGCAGTGTTGTAGAGGATTGTCCAAATCAAAGAAATCCATGAATTTTTTTTATTCAAAAGGCAATAGTTTTACTTGGAGAACCCGTAGGAAACCGCATAAAGATTATAGGGCAATAATTGACTAAGATTTTCATTGAATTCAGTAAGGAATTAATGGAAAAGTAAATCACTTCTTATACCCAAATGGGATATTTTAGTGAAATATAACATTTTGTCATGGATTCACCGAAGGAATCAGTTAGATACAATCAATGGCTTAAAAGTCTAATTGAAAAAATCTTGAAGTTTCGAGTTTATTCTCACATATTATGGGAAATAAATGCTCGGCATAGATTGACTATTTTTAGAAATTATCAGGGGTCTTCCCTTAAACGTATATTTGCCTCAAAAGCTTGTAAATCAATTAGGCTTAGAAATTAACGATCGTAGTTTTATATGAAAAATTTTACATTTTTCTGCTTTTCATACAAAAAAAAAAAAAAATACTTCAGAAAATTTCTGATTCATTTCTGAAGAGTTTTTTTTATATAAATGAGGCCCTAAGGGAAGACCCCTATAAATTTTTGAAAAAAAAATTCCTGGATAATTGCAATATAAATTTTAAAAAATTTCGATAGTATACTTTTAGGGTCAACGATTGTAATGACAGGCATGGGTGGCGGGCATGGCCGATTTTTGATGAAACTTAGGTTTTTTCCTTCAAAAATTAAACTAAAGCTCGGTGCCAAGTTTCATAATTTTAGAACTCATTTTACTTTTTCCCAAGAAATTTATGAAGCCCAACCACTGTGCGTCGTGTCGTTCGGCGAGTACTCAATGAGATTTTGATTTGCGTAATTTTCAGGTTCATTAAGTGTTTAATGCTTGTAGAGTGAAGAAGAGAGACTTCAAATTTTGGGTTTTGTGAACAACGGACGCAACGGAAAAGAGCATAAGTATCAACTGAATGAACAACCTAACAGCTTGGAGCCTTGACAAAATTTAGGGGCTAATGAATTTAAAAGTTATGGGGAATATTAAAAATAAAAGAGGTATGAAAATTTTATATTGTCATATTTTAAGGAACATATCAGAGTTATTCCGGATTTAAAAGGCCTAAAAAAAGGCAAAATAATTTGAAAAGTATACTTTCGAAGGGGCCCATTGATTGGGTGAGAAGTAGAGCCCTCGTTACTCTCTCAAAGTTCACTTTTTAAAGAGGGAAAAAATTAAACTTCCCTTAGCGAAACCTCAGAAAATTCCTTGTTCGTTGTCTTGCGTTTTAACCATCATTTAATTTCACTAATTTATACCTTTTTGACAGAAGTGCTATAAAAAGAGATGCGCCTTGCCAGACTGTTCAAAGAACTCGAGTAAAAAATTGATTTTCCAAATTGATTAAAATTTTTTAAAAATTTCAAATAATTCGAACCTCTAAGCGGGCGTCACCAAATTGAATTCAAAATTGGCCATTTATCTAACGGCGGCTTTTCCGAGCTGTGCCGTTCATTGTGCACTTGACACGTGAAGCTATTGGGAAAATGCAGCGGCGGCGACTAAAATTGTCAATTCATTGAATTTAAATTTTTGGCTGCTTCCCTGACACAGAACGCTATGTGGATGGAGGAGTCACAACTGCACTCTGAAGCATATTATTGGCTTATGTTGACATTCCTGAAACAATCGAGCTCTCTGAATAAATGGAGAAATATTCATAAAAGTCAATTTTCAGAAAGGAGAAAAAAAAAACCAAAATTCAATTTTAACATTTAAATTAAATAAAAACCGATCGTTCAATGAAAATGCGAAACATTTCACTTGCACGCTTAGCAGCATGCTGCCATGCAGATGTAGCCATACACACGTGTATAGCAACATCATGTCAGCCACAAGTGCAATGCGAGAGTGTTGCGATCACATTTCTGTTGCGCTCAGCTGACTTTAAATAAAAGCAAATACAAATAAATCGAAATGAATCAACTTCCGACACGCTGATGTATGTGCATTCGCCTAAAAGGAAAAACATTTTACCCATTTTGACAATAAAATGAATTTATGAAAACCAAATATAAAGTGGTCGGCTGCTTAGGCTTGCTTTAATGTTACCGAAAAACCCACACACGCGACAGCAAGAGCAACCACAGCAAGAGCAACATCAGAGAGCACGTCGTCTATGGAAACACGGAATGTGTGTATCGACAACGTGAACGGAAGTGACCGACAACAATGGTCAATAGGGCATAGCAAAGAACACAGAGTGCAGAGTATACGGAAAACACAAGTGACACAGTGCCCCGCCATAAATTGTAATATTGATGCAAAAGGTAAAATACACACAGGGCAATGATAGTCAAACAGAGATACATACATATGTATGTAAGGTATGTATACAGACGATGATGCTGCTGCTCCTACGACCTACGAAGGTACATATACATATGTTGCGCTGTTGTTGCACGAGACTATCTCACAGAAACACGTTTGAAAACTGCATGTTGCATTAATGGAAATTTAATGGAAAACCCGCTGAGCAAAGCCACACTGTAACAGTAAAGCATACGGACCGCAGCGTGCGTCCACTGCCACCGCTGCCATCAATACATTGCGGCGTTGTTGCATTGAAACATGAATCGCTCAGGTGGAAGGAAAACCAACGGATAGTGAACGGCAGGTAGGCCACACCAGTGAGCTCAGAAACTGGAACCAAGAACTGAATACATGAAGACAATTAACCAAAACAGCATCAGCAACACCGCCAACAACATCAAAAACAACAACAACAACAAGGGAGCAGCGGCAACGACACTGTAACGCACTGTTCTATATAGAAGCAAATAATAATATAAGTCCTGTGGGCACGAATCGAGGCCACGACAATGACTGTAGCGACTGCGACAAACAGTGACGTTATGACGATTACGTCGACTATGACGACGACGACCACGAAGGAGGGCACTGCGGCACGACGGCACATTCGAAATCATGTTTCTCATTAATGCGTGCGACAGGGGACATTTCGGTATAAGCAAGTTGATCAACTCGAAGGACAAAGTAGGGCAGCAACAAGGGCTACCTCTATCTCTATCGTGAAGTCAGTCCAAGGAAGATAGTAAAAGTGCGTTGAAGCAGGAAATTATCTGTGTTCTTTGAGTTGGTGGAATATTTTGAATATTTTTTTTTGTTGTTTTATGTATTCCAGAGCGAGTGTTGACAGGTAGAATCTTTTTGGGGCACTAGTAAACAATAGAGAGTTGAGCTGAGGATTTCCCAGTTAAGCTGGATTAGGGCTAAAACAGTACGTGATTTGTGGCATTGCCTCGAGGATTAGGAACGGAGCGTAACGCACGAAAGCCGTATTATAATTCCCGAATCGTTAGGACTTTAATGCTTCGTGGTATTTATAAAAAGAAGAGGAAAAGGTATTTCTTAGAAAATGATGAAAGAATGTGCCTTTAAAGGACTATGCTCAATTAAGGAGAAGAGTCAAATTACACTAGCCATTAGTGTAAAATAGTTTGTGACTGGAATTTATGTTTGAGCCTAGGAAAAGAAACAATTTTAAAATAAAAAGGCATAACGATTGGACATGGAACCCAGAGGCTGTAAACAGAAGCCGAAAAGTCTAGGAGAAAATTTCTGTTGATTTTGGTGAGACAACGTGATGCACAAGGAATTATTTTAAAAAAAAATGGAATTTTTAGAAAGCTGTTCGATCATTTTTGATTATAGGTTCCATTAGTTTTGAGTTAACCCTTTCGCTCCTAAACTATTTGCAACATTTCCTCATATATTCAGGGACCTTTTTCTTTTTCATCTTCAAATGCCCGATAAAAATTATCCAAAAAATCCTAGGATATAATGTCCCATTGGAATTTATTAAGACGGGCTTTCGAGGGCAAATATGAAATATAACTCACTTATATATTTAATTTTAAAATCACTAAAGATACTTTCTATAATTGTATTAGCACCAATCGGATCCTTTATAAATTAATATTAACTTACGAGAAATAAATTTTTTGAGAATTTTTGAAATTTTTTGGGCTGTATTATCCCAATGGGAGTGAAAGGGTTAGCTTAATTAATCAGGTTGTATGATCCAATCAATTTTCAAGGGAATCGAAGAAACACATACTTCGGTTCATTGAGTCTTAAGGATACTGTCTTCAGTTGCGTGGAATATCCTCTGAAATGAGGAGAAGTTCTGTTCTTTAGGAGAGACTTGTGGGAGAAAAGTCTTTGGAGGCAATGTTTTCATTATTAGATTTAAATTGAAAAATCAAATTTAACTGCATTTTGGCCTTATTTTAAGACATTAAGAGGATATATCCACTTAAAAAATATTGCAAAAGGATAGCCCTAAATGAAAGAATAAAGCAGAAAATATTTTAGAATTTCTTGAAACTATTAGACCCAACAATTTCTGAATATTTAGCTAAATTTTTATTTAAAAAAAAAATTTATTCACTTTTTTAACTTCAATTGGTCAAATTCAGGGGCTATCTCCAGTTCTGTCATAAATGAAAAACTTCATATATTTAGAATGACACTTCATAGAATTTCTTACTTATTTTTGAAGCGTCTTGATCATGTTCCAAACGTAGACATCCTTAGACGCTATGGAGTTGCGCCAATTATTGGGAAAATGCGAGAAGCAAGGCTACGCTGGTATGGACACGTCCTGAGAGCAAATGAGGAGACTTTGGCAAAGAAAAGCTACGCACTGGAAATCCAAGGTTGCAGAAAACGGGGCGTCCGAAACAGCGCTGGATGGACACAATAAAATGGGACCTAGAGGCTGTAGGACTTACCTCGGATGATGCAAACGACAGAACAAAATGGAGGAACTGGTCGCGTTTTGCGGACCCCGGGATGGACCGGGATAGTTCAACACGCAAGAAGAAGAAGAAGATTTTTGAAGCGTCTTTTATATGAAGTTTTTCATATCTGAAAGAGCGAAATAAAGCCCCTAAACCGAAAAATAAATAGATTTATATTAAGTTTTAGCCAAAACTCTTTTCATTTTACACGTCCTGGATGCAGCCAAAAATCAGAAAATTCTTCATTATTCAATTTTTTCCTTAAAATTTGTTGCTCAAAGGATGTAATTATTAGAGCGTGTATTTTTAAGCATTTATAAAATTGAAGCGTACTTTATGGGGCAAAAAATTTGTTCAATTTACATAAAGTTAAGATTCAAATCGATTTTTAGCCTATTTAAGACTTTTTCAAAGCTAGGAAATCCCCTTGAAGTTCAAATTCGCTACTTATTTCCAAAATGGTGATAAGAAAAAAAAAAATCACCCCCACAAAGTATGCTTCAAATTTATAAATGCTTAAAAATACACGCTCTAGTAATTACACTGTGGTAGTCGAAAAAAAAGACAAGGCCAAATTCAACGGTTTCCCCCTATTTCGGGCACGGGGAATCGAACTGCATCATTAGTTTTTTGAGTTATCGGTAAGCCTTCATACGATAAGCGAAGAATAAGGAAATGAGGAGTTGAAAAATATATTTTTAAATATTTTGTTTCCTCCTAAAAGTATGTTATTAAATGTGTTGAAATTTAAAGGCATGAATATATGCTCAAGGCACATCCTAAAAGTATGCAAGAAAACATCCCGCAAAAAATTTGAATTTTTTGCACTTTTAAACGCGTATAGCTCCCTAACGCTCCATTTTATCGTAACAGTGTTTTCGGAAGAATTACTTGGCGTATCGTAGACTACATTTTGATACCAATTTATAATACCCAACTTCAACTCAAACATAGATATGGGCCAAAAAGTGGCCAAAAAAGCTTTAAAAATTTTTTTTGCATGAAGGCTTACCGATAACTCAAAAAACTAATGATGGAGTTCGATTCCCCGTGCCCGAAATAGGGGGAAACCGTTGAATTTGGCCTTGTCTTTTAAAATTTTTTCAAAAAACTATCACAGTGTTATCCTCAAAAAATACAGATGTGCCTGCAAACATATTCATACATCATTTACCTTGATTCGAAATTTCTTAATGGGAAATCGAGTTTGATTTATTTTGTCCTCTCAATTCGATAGAGAAAAATCTTAGGGACAAACCCAGTTGCAAATTTTATGCTCTCCGGATTGATCATTTGAACATTCCTAAGCGAGGGGATATCATAGACTTTTCCCATCACTCTTACACATCTACTTTGTTCGAGCATGGCCGCTTTGGGTAGGCCTACCCTATGCCTCTCATGAGCAGGCAGAAAGTGAGGTGTTCAAAAAAGTCCTGAAAATATGCTACTTTTTGATAAAAAAAAAAAACATACGCTATACTTTGAACACATCACCTTTTCTCTGCTGAATGACACTGCCACGAGAAGTAATTCCTATTGACAGTGCTTGGGATAGTTCAAGTGATGCATCGCTTAGTAAGGGACTTCTCCTTAGTTGCAACTGGGAATTTAACAACCAAATAAAAGATCACTTTCGGAGTAAGTTTTGAAACTTCAAACAATATAAAAATGCTTCAAAATGGGTATTGAAGGAATCTAATATTCATATTTGAACAGACGCGTACGCAGAAAATTATTTTGGGAGGAATTTCAGGCATAACAAATCTTTATATCAACACTCAGTAGCGTCGTTTGGGTACGGCACGGTTGGGTAACCGCCCAGGCAATGGATATGAAGGGGCGTTTTTAAAATAACTAGTGTATGTGTTTGAATTGCAGTTAGGGGCGCCGAAAAAATCCCGACAAGGGCGCTGTTATTACTAGAGCCGGCATAGTCAGAACTTTTGCAAGAAAAAACGAGATTCCTTTGTTATTCTTAACAATTCCGATTGGGATTCGAACCGCCAAGTACCCCCTGCCACTGATGCTTCCCTTTCAAAATTCCAATGATTTGAATCGAGCTTTCAACTTTGCCACTCATAAAGGACACTCACACAGGACAAAACTATGAGAATTATGAGAGCTTTTAAAGTTTAAAAATTTTTTCCTCGAATCTCGAAATCAATGCTTTCCAATCATCATAAATTGAAAATTTTTCAATCATTTGGAAATGTCCGAAATTCTCAG
This sequence comes from Chlorops oryzae, assembly GCA_020466095.1. Taxonomy (NCBI): domain Eukaryota; kingdom Metazoa; phylum Arthropoda; class Insecta; order Diptera; family Chloropidae; genus Chlorops; species Chlorops oryzae. The sequence continues at coordinate 27,785,847 of CM035809.1, read as the reverse complement.
AAGGTAATATTTTTCCGAATTAAATTCGATTTCGCATGAATTTTAAAAACAAATATTTTTCATTTTTATGCACGAATTTCGATGAGCAAAATAAAAGTCGAAAAATCGAAAGCAACACTCATCACCATCATCACCAGCAAAAATAACTTTCACCCATAAAATTTTGTGTTTGGTCTACTTTACGCTTTCTTTGTCATTGAAAATGTTTAGAAAATTATAAATAATTTTTGTTTGCTTTTAAACACTGTCATATCATACGCTCACTTACATCAGGGGCGTATGCAGGGGGTGGTTTTGTGGGGGTTTCTGCCGCCTCCGAAATTTTGGGGAATCTTAAGGGAACAAGAGAAATCAGTTATGGTATAAATTTTTGCAATGCTTAAAGCCCCTCCGGAAATATTTTTCTGCGTACGCTCCCGACACACATGCCTACTTTTTTACACATAGTATTACATACATGCAGCAGCGAATCTGTCGTCCATTGCTTTTACATACTTCTTTTGTAGGCAGTTTTTTGTTTTTTAATTCAATTCTTTTCTTTTTGTTTCCTGACAATGAATGCGTCGTCATGGACCGATGATTCCGGTGATATATGCGCGCCCGTAAACAGTTGAATTTGCTTCAAAAAACAATTATTTTTTCGGTACAGTGCCCTTTTAGCATTGAGTGAACCGAAAGACAAAAAAGGAAAATTATATTTTTAAAGCAATTTTTTTCGTCCACTGATTGGGGGTGCAGCAAATAATTCATTTAAGTACATTTTTTTTTTTGGAACGAAGTTGATGTCAGGGTCTAGGGTAAATATTGATAAAACAAATCGTTGAATGAGTTCAATAGCCTTTGGCTTTTTCAACTTCTGTTCAAACAAATTAAAAGAATCATTATACCCAGCAAACATTTTAGGAGTGATCATATATTAATGAGTCACCATGACTCCGAAACAAATTCAAAATTAGGCCTAATTATGTAGAAAGTATGAGGTTCAGAAAATGGAGTCCGAAATCAGTCCGAAATCAGTCCGAAATCACTCCGAAATCACTCCGAAATGCTTCCGAGAAATATGAGGCTCACAAACAAAAGTCCTCAATGAGTCCGAAGTTTGTAAAATATGTGAGGCTCCGAAATATGTTTCCGAATACAGTCCGAAACTAATCTGTAGAATATATGAGGCTCAGAAAAATGAGTCTGAAGTGAGTCCGAATTCTTTAAACTTTTTGAGACTCCGAGATATGATTTCGAAATGAGTCCGAAATATGTAGAGCATATGAGGTTCGGAGACATGACTCCGAAAAGACTCCGAAGTGAGTCCGAAATATGTAGAAGATATGAGGTTTAGAAAATGGAGTCCAAAATCAGCCTGAAATGCTTCCGAGAAATATGAGGCTCCGAAACATAAGTCCGAAATCAGTCCGAACTTTTTAAAACATGTGAGGCTCCGAAATATGTTTCCGAATGCAGTCCGAAACTGGTCTGTAGAAATTATGAGGCTCAGAAAAATGAGTCTGAAGTGAGTCCGAAATTTTTAAACTATTTGAGACTCCGAGTTATGATTCCGAATTGAGTCCGAAATGTGTCCGAAATATGTAGAGCATATGAGGTTCGGGAACATGACTCCGAAGTGAGTCCGAAATATGTAGAAGATATGAGACTTAGAAAAGTTACTCCGAAATGACTCCGAAATAAGTGAGCAGTATGAAGCATATAAACATGAGCCGCACATGCATATGTAAAATGTATAAAATATGGGTAAATAACCATCATAACTACATATATATATGGGTGCGAAGGAGGTCATTTATAACACGTATTTGAAAACAAATTATTGTCAGATATGATTGCTTTAGAAGTCCGAGGTGATTCTGATATGGGCTCATCATGAGTCCCTGACCCGAAATATAACTCACGTATGATTCTTTTAAGACTCAGAATATTTGCTGGCTAGAATCATTGAAAACATGTGTGATAACATCAAATATGACTAAATCGATTTAATTGGTTTCTTCGATGAGAGAAGGAGTGATAAGGAATGCCTGCCAATCATTTCGAATAATCTCCTTCGTTTTCTGCAACAAAATTGAGAATTCAAGTCTTTGGATATGCTTCGTCTTCAACGTCACAGCAAGTGCCGACAATATCAAATAAATATTTAGGCAATTATCGACAAAACAGTTACGGTGTGCGGTGTCAACAAACAAATCTTCAACTTTCAGTTTCCTCACTCCGTCGCCTTGCACTTTCTTTCACGCTTTTGATAAATCACATTGGAGCGAGGCGGCCATTGAATAACGATATCGTTACTTATGCGCTCAATTAAACTTGAGTACCATGACCATTAAGTGGCGCAAACAAAACGCAATTATCACAGTGGGCGCCCAGCGCACTCGATGCCACTGACATTCGTGAGATAAAGCGCCCCGCTGTCTGTCTGACAACATCAACGACAGCACAAACACCAAAAGCAAAAACAACAACAACAACAGCGAATAAAAACCAACAAGAGGTAACAACAAGGGGCAACAAGCCACTAACAACCATACCCAAAGTGACCAATTAGGATATTTCAAGCCGACGCGAATGAATGTTTATGGACACATGCCCTGCACCGCGCCCCACACACACCGTGGTTAATGTGTCTCCGTGTTTGGGACGTTCCAGCCGATTAAGGAGCTGTTAATATGCGAAAAAGTCAAGTTTAACTGAACATGGCACGAAATGTCATGGCACTTAAGGTATCTACATAACTTCATATACATACATATGTGGGGCGATTTATCGGGAATTCTCATTAACTTGGCCAAATCTTGGAGACGAACGAATCTTTGAGACGAACCAAGACGAAGGCGACACGTCGCGACGTGTTTGCCTTAACGTATTAAGTGGCAATCAGCATGTTTGTTGAGTCAACAACAAAACAAGGAATCTGATATGCGCGACTCTATGCAATGTCAACATGTTGCGGAAACACTGTTTTTTTCTTTTTAGATACCTACTCTCTATAAACAAGCAAAGTCAAGAAGAGGTGAATGGATATGAGATGATTGGACAAAGTACACACACAATGTAAAAGTTTTCCTTTCACTTAATTCCCGTGATTTCTTCTAGTAAGAGTTCTACAAAAAAAAAAAAAAATCCAATAAAAAAAAAGAAATCCAATATGAAGTTAGTCTAGCGAATCGCATGTGTAGATGGATATTTCTTTCGGGCCGAAATTACTTTCACGAAAGTAAAGTAATTTGATGCCAAAAGTTAATAGAACTTCAAATAAACTTTTGATACCGAACGGTGATCTGGGAAGGTGGCAAGGAAGGTGCGGTGTCGTATCACATGTGATGATTGTTGTCTCCAAGTTCATTCCCTCTCTCTCTCTCTAATTTCCTTTTCCATGCTCTTCTCCTCTTCTACTCTGCGCTTGAGCGCGTCATCGTCGTCGTCAAGTGCAATTTCTTTAATACAAAAACTTTTAATCGAAAGGCACTCAATCATTGGGTGTCAAAATATCAAAGTGCCGACGTTATAGGTCTTTAGAAAAACTGTTAAAAGGCTGTGTGAGGGCTTGAAGAGTGTTGTTTTTAATTCATTCAATTTTTTTTTTTTTTTTTTATTAAGTGAAAGCTTCACACGTCCAAGTCACAAGTTGAACGAAGTAGGGCGGGGGAAAACATAAGAAGAAAGGTCAGAGTGAAATGCTTTATTTACTGTGAAACTAATTAGAGCGAAAAGGTGTGGCATGAGGTTTATGATTGTTAATTGTCGAAACGCTTTGCTTGCAGAGCTTTTTATTAAGATATAAAGGCACCTCACGTAGGTACATAGCCATTGTATATTTAATAGAAAATCAGGTCGTACGGTAGATAGGGCCCTGATATTGGGTTGTAGCTTTTCATTTTTATCGAACGAATTGGTGGTAAATTTGTTGACTTGGAAATTAACCTGCAGAAGTAAAAGTGCTCAAGAAAACAAAGGCCTAACTCAGTACTGTAGTACGTGCTAGAATGAGAGAGAGAGTTTCGTTAATGCCATCAATATATCATTATTGTTTTGGCAAGAGGCTTTCACTCAGTCTTTAACAAAAGTAATTAGTAAAAATCAATTGTTTTTTTGGAAAATTTCTTTTCATATCGAACAATCGAAGCCGAATTGAATTCAGTGCGGCCTGCTATAACCCATTTTAGTACTCTAGTCTACTTAAGTTTGATTTAGGGTACTCAGCTTAGTCAAGCTAGGTCTTCTGAAATCAACAATTTTTCCTATGATCTCTTATTGTCTCCTGTGACTCATCTCCTTAAGTCCAATTTCGCTTTCTTTAGTTTTCTCTTTTTTCCTCCAATTTTTTACAGGTTTCTCTAGTTTTCTCTAACGTTCTCTCCTTTTCTTTTGTTGTTCATGTTTTCTCTAGCTTTCTCTAGGCTTGTCTAGTCCACATAACTATCGCCTGATCTGGTTTTCAGCTACTCCTCTCTATTCTGATCAATTGTAATCTTTCGCTATATACTCCAGATCAGTTCATGCTAATCGAGTCTTTTAACTCCTTGTGTGTCTCCTGAGATCTTTTACAGCCTCTTTCCAACGGCCCTTAATCCTTTTTATACCCGACACACTCTGTGTCGAGGGTAGGTATATTGCGTTTGTGTGGTTGTATGTAACACCCAGAACCAGTAGAGATAGACCATACAAAATATATATAGAAATGATCAGAATCGCCAGGAGATTCGATTTGGACATGTCCGTCCGTCTGTCTGTCCGTCTGTCGTCCGTCTGTCTGTCTGTCTGTCTGTCTGTCTGTATACAGTTTTCTTATCGAAGGAGTTGAGCTATCTTGACAAAATTTGGTATGCGTGCTCACGGGGACATGAGTAAGAACAAGTTCGAGAATGGACCCGATCGGACCATTTTTAGGGGTACCTCCAGTACTAGGGTCTGTTACGAAAATCACAAAAACTGCTCTAAAATCGAAGTTTTTCTAGATATTTTGATGAATTTGTTATTTGAATATGCTTAAAGGCAAGTAATATGATTTCCCAAAAATTGGAAAAGTGGGCGTGGCAGATGGGCGTTTTTCGAAAATTCTCTCCTACACCCGAAAGTCAAATGGGACATGAACGAAATTTGGCACTTATGCTTCCTTTGTAGCCATAAACATCCTCCCAAAAAATTTTCTTGATCGGTCCATTATTAAGGGTACCTCCAGTACTAGGGTCTGTCACAAAAATCCCAAAACTGTCTCAAAATCAAACTTTTTCGCAATATTTCAATGAAACTTACAATTTGAGCGTATATTTAAGCCTCCGATTAGAATTAAATAAAAAAAAGTGGAATTGTGGGCGTGGAAAAGGGGCAGTTTTCATAAAGAAATCTATCAAAAGTCGGTATATGGGGCCCCTTATGGTCTTAAACACCTCTTAATATTAAAAATATTTGAACATGTGTGTCGTGTCGGGTATTCTAGTGTCAGGATCGCCTGACTATAACACCCTTACTTGTTTATTTTTCTCTAGATTACTCCGATCTTCACTGATCGTCTACTATCTAGCTTTCTTTGGTCTCCTTTAAAAAAAATCCATTTTTAGAGCAATGAATACACGAATTAGATAATAAATATTCCAATAAAATCATTCGAACCACAAATAGTCCAAGCCAATGTCTCAATCAATTCACGAAAATAGAAAATAAAAGCAATAGATAAATGAACGAAAATTACCCAATACCTCACGTACTTATATAACCAACACACTCTCTTAGCCAAACGGACTCGGGCTCGCTTTCATTCAATCTTCATACCGTTTTCTCTCCCCTCTCCCCTCTCTCTCTATCTCTTTCCCTTTTATCTTTTTGCCCTTCTTTCCGTTCAATTAAAAACATGACTTGTTATTTATCTGCTAATTTAAAGTTATTAGAAATTGTTTCCCACACCAAGAGGCCAGAGCCAGAGCACATTAGAAATAAAGCGCCTGTCATGAATCATCTCATCAAACGGACAGCATCATCATAGGACTTCAGACTTCGGAGTAGATGAAATTTGAAGCGAGACAAAAATAAATAAATAAATAAATAATTCTACTCGGAATCTTTTTGAAAAAGAGCTGTGGAGCTGGAGGAGCACCATGGAAGAGTTTTATGGTTCAACAAAACGACGATTTCACACCGCATAATTTCCGTTAAACTGAATAGAGTAGAGTAGAGTACAGAGTAGAGAACAAGGAAACAAAAACAAAGAAACCATTAAAGGAAATCATAAAAAGCCAAAAAATTTCAAAAGAATCATGCTTCGATAATTTCGCACTTCATTTGCTTTGAATTGAAAAAATCAGAGAGCTCCAAAGAACCGAGAAGCGACGAGACGAATGAAAATTCTCAAAAAATCACGAATCGAAGGCAATCAAAATGCAGCGCACAAAAGGCAAGCTCCTCCACAAAGAGAATCAACAACGGATCGGAGCGGTATGAAACGTGTACGAACAAGAATGCCGAAAACATCACGAATTGGCATTTAATAATAATAAACAAATCAAGACAACAGCCAAGCAACAACACAAGCAACATAGCGTACAACGAAGAACAGCAGAAAAGTCATGAATCAGAATCAAAGCATCTTCGAATCGAAGGCAAAACAAATACAACAAAAAAGACCTTCGGCCAAACGAATCATCGCTGCTGCCTTCGAGTGGCCTATGAGAAACCGATCTTCTTTGGATATTAACACGTGATCTGCTTGAACGCACTCCGTAATGCAGCGCACAGTGCCAAGCATTGTTGATGCAACCGAGCATGACCTGGCAGCCAAGCAGCGGGCAACAAGCAGCTAGCGACAAGCGTCGGAGTTCGAGTTGCAGCAACAAATGATCGTTTGTTCTGGCATGCCGTATAGCAACATGCCTAGAGGCGGCTCGCTGTACTGTGCTTGTATACATTATGATATGTATCGCGCTCTGTTTGGTCTTTGGCCACTTTGCTCATTTCGCGATGACATGCGATATTTTTTGGCTTAAATTTTTTTCCTTTTTTTTCCCCTTTTCGAAGTTGCTTCCTCTTTGAGAATGCAGTCTCTCCTCGCCGCGATCATAATTCATAACTTGTCATATGTTACTGTGTGTGTGTGTGTGTGTGCGGATCGGCTCAGATTTCAGAAAATTAAGCGGCATTAAATTGAATTGAATTGCGTTGGAATTGGCATTTGTTTGTTCTCGCTGTCGCTCCTCCTCCTCCTTCATTCTGCACAGAGTTCGAGAGTTCTTAGCGATCTTAGCTCAGCTTCATGAGGCCTTAAGCTGCTGTGCTCGTTTGGGTGCGCAGACTCTTTGAGTCCGAAACAATTGACTCTTTTCATCGAGGTATACAATATTCTTTTGAGGAAAAACAACAAAGCAATTTAAGCTCGCATTGATTGCTTATTAAATTTCTGTTATTTCTTCTCATTGGGGAATTTTTTTTTTATGGATGTCATTAAAGTTAATTGTTTAAAATTCCATGCTCATATTTTTTTTTGGTTCTGTGAAGATGTTTTTTTGAATTTTTGTTTATTTTTTTCATCCGGTTGGAATGTGTTGACAAAAATCTCCTCGTAGATATTTATCTTGTTCGATAAAAATATCGTAAGCCTCACACCTTCTTCGGTAGTTATTAACCGCAGTGATTTCTATAAATGAAAGTTTTATCGCTCACACCCAACGGCTGCTCCTCTTTCTGCTTCCAATTTCAATTCTTATTCTTCTACTGTTATTTTATTTTTATTTTAATTTTATTCTCTTGCCATTCATCTGTTCAATGGGTTGGTTAAGTTATGCATGCACCCCCGGAGAGCGTTCATAGTTATTTTTATGTGTTATGCCATTAGTAATGAGCTTCCATAGATCCGATCCGAGCCACTCCGAGCCGAAAGTGCCTCTTCAGCATTCTTATCGTTCGGATTCAATTTGAACTTGGAACTTTCAGAGGCCAATCCCATCAGCGAGTGTGTGGAACTAGTTTTGTTTACTGCTTCATATTATTTTTATGTTTTTAGCGATTTACCATTATCAAATAAATCGATTGAGAAGATGCTTAGTTGTAATTGGCTTCTAAATGGCCTAATTTCGTGTGGAGTTCTTTCTTCAATCGTAGAATTTTTTTTTTCATATAAGTATATTTTGTTTATGTTTTAACCTAATTGGATTTTCAAGAAGGGTTCAAGAGTTGTTTACGCATGAAATGAGCGGCTTTCTTGGTATATTTTTTTTTAAAGAAGGCATAATATCCATGATTGTATTTCGAATTAAATAGGCCAGTTCACTGCGGCCATTAAATAAGAAAAAGAAGTGCGAAACTTTTCTTCATGCTCTCACCCCTTAACATGTAACACAAATGGCAGCTAACTTAATTGATTGGATTTAATCAGTCTAAGTAGGGCATAAATTTTCGAGTTAAACGGTAGTAAAAATCATTTAAACGGGAGAGCAAAATCATAGGACCATGTCATGGGTTGGAACGCTAACTTCATTAATAAAAAATTGAACCTGAGAATAGAAATGGAGGTTAAACTTGAAGATCAAATTTTGATATTTGAAATTTTGCTATTTATACAATCAATTAACCCTTAGAGGAACATTGAATCAGTATCTCAGAGAAGAAGTTTCCTTTAGCACACCTTACTTGGAAAAGAAGTACAAAATTTTAGTTTACTTTTGAACTTATATATTGATAAGTTAACACTTGCACGCCCATTAGGATTCCCAATCTTAACGAAAATCCAAAAATTCGACAAAAACCACTTTATCATACACTTTCATTGGTGTTTAGCCCTTAATAAAAATCCCATTGGTAGGTACTTCTAGGAACCAACCACTTTATACGAAAAATTTCTTTAAGGTTATTAATAGTTAAACGATCATAGAGCATGCTATTGACCTTTTCATAATTCTCATATGGTTTCTTGTCGTATATAGTGATGACCAATGTGATGATTTCAACCAGAGACGTGAACCGGTATTGAACCGAAACAGTTTTTAAGCGAACCGGTTTTGAACCGAACCGGTTTTGAACCGAACCGGTTATGAACCGAACCGGGTTTGAACCGAACCGGTTTTGAACCGAACCGGTTTTGAACCAAACCGGGTTTGAACCGAACCGGTTTTGAACCGAACCGGTTTTGAACCAAACCGGTTTTGAACCGAACCGGTTTTGAACCGAACCGGTTTTGAACTGAACCGGTTTTGAACCGAACCGGTTTTGAACCGAACCAGTTTTGAACCGAAACGATTTTGTACGAACCGATTTTGAACCGGAAACCCCGCTTTTATCTGCTAATGAACCGAACCAATATCCGAACCGAATTTTTTTACATATGTTTGAACCGAACCGAAAACCGAATCCCTTTTTGTAAAGGTTCACGGTTTCATTTTTGCCTGCAACCATGCACAGTGGTCGCTCCTATAGGCCAACTATATAAAAATCAAAGTAATTTTTCTTATGATATTAGTATCGATAGCTAATATGAGTAAGGTAACCACCACTAAATTTTTAATGTGCAAATTTTAACCCTAAATTGTAAAAAATTCCATTAGAAGTGGGAACACATGTTAAAAAAAATTTTCAGTTTGAGAAATTCTCGAACCGAAACCCCGGTTCAAGAAATAGAAAAATCGGTTATATGAACCAATCCAAAAATTCAAACACGGTTCGAACCGCCGAACCGAACCGAGCAAATTTTCCACCCGGTTCACGTGCCTGATTTCAACACATAACATAACAAAAGAAAAGCGTTTGAATATTTGAGGAAATGCTGCAAATAGATTGGCAGTGGAAAGGTTAAAGCATAAGGCATAAAATTGCCACCATAGTAAATGCTATAAATCATACCTTATGCCTTAAAGTGTTAAGAGAAAAAGGGAAAAACGGTTTAAGAACGGTTCTAGAGCAAGGCAAAGATGCTGTTCACCTAAAATTATCACGTTGGTTATACATAGTAAACGACTCACCCATTGAAATAAGAATTTTTATACCCCAATCAAACATCAAGCCACCATCTTTCGGCCAATTAAATTGCCCTCATTGTCAAAAGGCCAAAACAAAAAATCCCATTCGACATTCAAAATTCATTATTAGAGGCTATTGCTCCAGTTAAACGCTGTCTTCTAAGCTTTTTCCAATTAAAACACATCCTCTTCGAACCTTCAAAAAAAATAAAAAATAAATAAAATAAAAAATAAAATAAAATATAAAAAAAATAAATAAAAGAAAACCTTTCAACGGCACCTGAAATTCTCCCCAGCGAAGAGCTTAACAAGAAAATAAATATCAAAAAAAAATAGAAAAAAAAAAAATAAAAACAAATCACTGTTCCTCGTAATTAAATCAGTGCATTCGCTTTTACATGGCTGCTGACATCCACTTTTTTTCTTTCTTAATCGCTTCACCTTCTTTTTTTTTTAGTTTGCCTGCTCTTTCGCTATGCTGCTCTCCACCTGCTGCACCGTGCTGCACCGTGGTGCACATTTGTGGTGGCTAAGCTTGTCATTGACTCAGTTGCAATTTTGTACGTAATTCGTTGTAAACAGTCAGAGTTCCAGTTCACAGGCATTGACACAGTTTTTTTTCGGCTTTGTTCCCTTAATAGCTCTCGCAATTCTGTTTTATTCTTCTTCTAGTTTCTAATGCTGTTCCAAAGCCGCTTTCCTTCGCTTTTTACATATACATACGAGGGGGGCTCTGGCTTTTCTTGTCGTGTTGTGTATCAATTTTTTCTCTTCCATCTCCTTCTGCCTTATGCCTTCTCCCGACTGTGCCTTCTCGTTAAATTCGAACACGTACCGAACTACCAGCGACCGCTCAGATGATGATATGGATGATATGGGTGATATGGCATGTCTTGAAATGAGCAAACAAACCTGCACACAGTTCACGGCATTTAAGCTTAAGTTTTACGATTTCTTCGTATTTACGGCTTTTTTCAATTCTTCTTCGTTCTTCTTCTTCTTCCTTAAATGCATATTGAGCGCTCAATTGTTTAAAAAGCGCTAATTTTTCTGTTTGAATAACGGTCGAAGTTGTTTTGGGATTTTTTTTTTCAAGGTTTCTGTTTGATTTTCAAAAATGTGGGAGCTTTTTTTGGTGATCTTTTTTTTTGGCGATTTTATGATCGGGGTACCTCGATGGATGATCGTGTGAAAAGAATTGAATGAACACCGTAATGATGGAACTTTGAATTTATGAGTGTAAATGAGGCTTCCATGTTTGCTTTTAGCAGATTTTTTAACAATTGCGTTAATTGAAGAAAATTTTTGGGATGAAAGAGACAACAATGGAGATTCATTCTTAGAAGTCCTTTTTAAATGTCCTCGGTGTTAAAGCAACCTCTGGAACATCTAAAAGCTTTAATATAAGGGCGATTCCCATTTCTTATGCTAGAATTCCCACGCATGCAAACTATTTATGTCCGTTGAGATAAGCTCTTGCGTGGTCTGTCACTATTAATCAAAAGGGCTACAATAGTTCTTAGTGGACGGCGGTGAGTACCCAAAATATTATTTCGGCAGGGTGTTCCTTCTTCGTAGCCGTTGTTTAGCCCTTTTTAGATTCGCTAATGCTCCTTCTGAGATGTGGGTATGTGATTTCAGCACCCTTCTGCAGGCATTCCGATCCTGGATCATGTCATCGCGGAGACCCATGCTTTGCTCATATATTTCATCTGACCGATCCATGTATTCTTCGGTCTGCCTGACCTCCGGCCGCTTGTTGGGAAAGTTTTTTTTTTTGGTCTATTTTACCTTCATTCAGACCTGTAGAGATGGGGGTGGAAAAGGGTGATTTTTCCCAGGGCCCGGGCTTTCTGAAGGGGCCCACAATTAGCAAAGGGATTTTGTTTTTTTTTTGTTGCAAATTTCTGTGAGGACCCCGGAAAAAAATCCCCCGGGCCCCAAATTTTTCTCAACGGGCCTGCCTTCATTGGTATTCTTCCAACGAAATATCGAAATACTGAGCGTCGTATCATTGTCCAAGCTGCATCAAAAACCTCTTCGAAATGTTGTTGGAAAGCTCTTTATCTGGTGGAAACGAAGACAACAATCTCCAAAGTCAAAGCATGAAATCGAAGACCTTAAATATGAAAGCGGACAACTAAATCTGAAAGCTATCTATAAATCTCAATCTTTGTATTAGGAAACCCTGAAAGGTTCTTTTACCCCTTTTGAAATTACGCCTTGTGTGGCTCTAAGGCTCCTTACGCATTTCTCTCTTCTTTGAATCGTTTCTCTTCTGAGATCTCCAAGAAACTTTCTTCAATTCAAGGAGATCCATCCAAGCTATTGCAGCCGTTTTTTTTTTTCATCAAACAGATCATCTCGAATGACTCATTACCTTCGGAAACCATAAACAAGCGAACCAAATCGGTGGCAATGTAAATATTCCATAAAATTAAACCTCGAACTTATCTCTCTCCCCTTGGAATGCGTTGGCCTTTCAGCATGCAAAGCGATGAATTTCAAAAAGTATCTCCTCTCCCCACCCTTCATAAATAAATAAAATCTTTCAAAAAAAAATGTTCCCCCTTCTTGATCTTAAATGCCTTCAAATAAATATGAATAATTCTTAATGTTCTTCTCGCGGCATTCGATGAAAGAGGCGTCTTAAGTCTTACCCAGGGTCGTCCCAGGAACATATGCTCGACACGTGCGCTTGGAAAGCAGAAGACCCGGCGAATTTTCTAAAGCACTGCAGTGTCAACGTTCATATAATTTATGTGATGTTAAGCTTCCGGCTTTTAATTATAACATTTAACACTTTACCGCACGATTTACAAAAATAAAATTAAGGGTGTTATAGAGGTGAATGTTTCTTTAAAATAGGCAAGAAGACCAGTACCAGTAAACAACGAGTACTCTGGAGATTTTTGATAAAAGAGCCTCATATGCCCATTTCTATTGAATTTCTTTAAGAACACCGCTCTTTAGCCACGCCCACTTTTTTAAATTAAAAAAAAATTGGTTATTTATACCCTCCAGTTACGAATTTCATTTAAATATCTCGAAAAAGTCTCACTTTGGGGCAGTTTTTGTCGAAATACCCCGAATTTGAGGCGGTTTTTGGGATTTTTGTGACAGAACCTAGTACTGGAGGTACCCTTAATATAGCTCCGATCTAAGAAATTTTTGGGAGTCGCTGTTAATGGGAAGTATAAATGGCAACTTTCATTCAAGTCGCATTTGAGTTTCAGCAGTAAGAAACCATCCGCCATTTTGCCACGCCCACTTTTTCACCTTTTTTAAGTTAAATATAATGCCCTTAAATGTCAAATATAAAATTTCGTTAAAATATTTCGAAAAATTCCAGTTTTAGAACTGATTTTTTGATTTTCAAAACAGTCCCTAGTACTGGTGGTACCCCTGTAAATTGGTCCGATCCGGCCCATTTTCGAACATGTTCTTACTCATGTTCCCCTGTAGCGAATTTCGATAAGCCATCTCTCATCTCCAGTGCTAATTGCGTTTGTGTGCGTGCACATTACACAGCGAGAAACAGTTGTGGATGTTTTCATACAAAATTTCATAAATTTTTCTTAGAGCCGAAAAATTTTGTTCTTTAGAACTGGGTATGTCCCTGGAACTGGGTATGTCCTTGAGCTCTTTTATCTTGAAAATTTACAGTGCAGAGCCGAGAATTATTTTACAAATCAATGATGTGCTGAATTTATATATATTATATAATAAAATAACTGAATGTTAAGAACACAATGAAAAAATTCCTGAAGTATAAAAAATTCATTTGCTTCGAAGTGTAAAAAAATTACGTTCTCATCTAGCTTCATCCGACGCAGCTCCGTCTCGCTTGACGTTTTCCACTCAACTGAACGAAATTTTGGCTCTCAGCTTTACTTCTCATTTGAGAGCAATTTTGTGCACATACGAGTGCTTACGCTCTTTTTGCTTCTAGCATGCTTCCGTGGCCGGCACTGCTCATCTCCTTCGATCATTTCTATACATCTTTTTATGTTCTCTCTCGATTGGTTTCTCTCTTGACACACAATCGCACAAACGCCATATACCCTCGCCACAGATCGGTTCGGGTATTAAGGAAAACCCAAACAAATGATTCCTTTGAAATTAAACGAAAAATTGGTTTAATTCTGAGAGTACGTCGTGTCGCTGTCAATTAAATCAAACGGTTTCAATAGTTCCCATCACTCCCAGCCCTTCCCGCGTATCATCCACACAGTGGTTTTTCATTAAAAACCTTTTAAAATGAAATTGTAATTTCGGACAGATTGACGTTGCGCATTGCCCGCACATGACGATAGTCGAACAAATCATTTTGGAACCACTTAGCCTCCCCAACTACAATAGGGAAACTATCCCATATAGCCATTAGAAGAGAGCTCATTAAATGACGATTTTTCGGTTTTCAGAAACCGAAATTCAAATCGCAATTAGGAACGTTCAGTCGCTCCCTCTCGCTCTCTCTCTCTCTATCGCTCAGACTATGTCCCTCTCTAAGCATCGCGTTTCGACGCGAACAAATAGGACATAAAATACAAATGCGACAGTTTTTGTTGTCCGGCTGCAAAATAATGGTCGACAGTTGTAGAGAAATCATTAATAAAACGCTATATGATGATGATGATGATGACGATGACGTTGACGATGGGTAGAGCGCATTTGCGCGCATGCGCATTGTTCGTTACAACATTGGACTGTCACAAGTCAAAAATCAATTAAACGAAAATTTGTTTTTAAAGCGAACCAAAAAGCCACCATACAAATCTCTATCGCCACAATCGCTTGAGTGACAGCCCAAGGTACACACAATGGAATTAGAGAGAAAAGAAATCTCTTTTCGAAAGATAAAACCTCAACCTCAAGTCAAACTTACGCCTGTCTACTTGACTTTGTTAAGCAGACATCACTATGCGGTCGGACGATTGGTCGGTCGGTCGGTCGGTCGGTAACTTTTAAGTGGTTTTCAATAGCCGCACTTTAGCTTAATAAGTACGGCGGCCGACCGACCACCGTTCGTTCTCCCTCACTGAGTCGGAAATATTTCTTCAAAAATTCCTTCAAAGCGGATTTTAATAAGTTCATAAGCTTCCATCACGGCACCCGAGACAATCGAGCAATGAATTAAGTACCAGTACCTCCAACACACATACTGATATACACACACACACACACATACATATGCTAATAAATCCAGCAAACCATATTCAATAGCGTCAGCAGCAAATTGAAATTGAAGGCGTTTGAAAAAGACTATTGGCAGAGCACAATTGCTTCCAGCTCGACAGCTCATCCTATAGGCATTCCATTCCGTTTCATTCCGATCCATTCCGATCCATTCCATTCCTTTCGTTCGCCCAATTCATTCAATCATTCGTTGGCTCATTCCGATGCCGATGCTTTGAGGTACAATCCCGATAACTCGTAGGTAGGTAGTGAGAGAGAGGAACGGACGCAGGCATGGAAATTCTGATGAAGAAGCCGTTTGAACAGTGCTCTTATTGTTTCTCAATATTCTGGATTAAGATAAGCAATTCAGCAGATTGCTTATGCTTATGCTTATGCTTACGCCTGCCAGAGCGAAGACCATGGCGAGGCATGGCATTGGCAAACAAACATACCGATAGACAGACAGACAGACAGCCTTGCCGACATGGAGTTGAGTGTATTATGGCTCAAGCTGTTTTCAATTTGGGAAATAATTTTCATTTCATTTCTTTTTCCGTAGCACTGCCAGGTCCATCTAGCCGCCCGTCCGTCCGCCCGTCATGCATGGCGCACTTGAGCCTTGATACGCCTGATCCCCAGTGCACGTAACGCTATCGATGGGCCTGAAATATTGCCTGCTTTGCCTATTTTGTGCGAGATATTTTGATCAGCTTAAGTGCTCATTTCGCTTGAGTGCTATGGGTAATGTGGATTAATTGCTACTATTTCTTATTTTTACGAAGTTTTCCTTTTTTTCTATTTTTTTTTGTTCATTTTTTAATTTTTATTTTCGTCTCGGACTCCGTCTCAATGTCTGATGATTAAGTAGCTAATGGACTTGCCTCTATAGAACTCAAGTGTGCGGTGGTATGGACGGACGGACGGACGGACGGACTGACTGACTGACTATCCCATCCCTCTCTGCAATTGTGGCGCATGCAATTCGAGGCGGACTTGCTTCAAATTAGGCTCATAAACATTTTTGAAAAATTCCTTAAAAGCATGTGTGGATTTTCTGCTGAGGCGATGCTATGAACGATGATGATAATAGAGGCGGAGTAACTAACTTTCATGTCAAAATCTTAAAACTTATGTGAGAAAATAAAGGAGAATAAATTTCAAAAAAAAAAAACCTTTTCCCACAACGCTTTCCGAACCGAAGACACATTTTTTCACTCCTACCTATTCGTTGAACTATTATTCCTTGTCAAATTGAATTCAACATAATGAAATAAAATTCCTCGGGTTGAAGTCAAAGATTTACAATCAAAGGAATAGCTATCCACATATTTGAATTGTCTATTACCACGTTTATACAGCGGAATGAGTGAAACCGCATCAGACTAAGACGGTTCTTCGTGCGCGTTTATACGCGCACTATTTTACTGATCTGATTCGAAACGCTTTCAAAAGCGCTTTGAAAACAGCACGTTTCTTACAAAACAGGGATGTCTACAAATGCATAAAATATACCTTGACTAGGGCTGCCTGAAAATGTGTGTACAATATCACCAACCGAAAACTAAAACCGCCAAAGCGCTTTGTTCAATCGCTTGGGACGGAGTTGAATAAGGAAAGCTAACGGAAAATCTTCATCATTAAATCGTTTGAAAATGTTGATATGTTTAATTTCGAGACCGCCATAGTCTATCAAAAATAGCAAAAATGGCGAGAAATCGCCAAACATGGCAGCCCTAACTTTAACAGCCCTGTATGTGTAGATATGAATCAGCTGATGATGATATTTGTCAAGGCACTTCGAAGCGTTTATGCATCATTACAATTCGATTTCACATTTTCTTGTCGTTTTGACCCTAGTCGATGCGGTAAAATTTTTCAGTGCGTTTCAGTGACCCGTTTATATATTCGTTTTCACACAAATCGTTTTCACTGAAATCGGATTGAAGGTGCCTTTAAACGTGGTATATGAATCGGTGTTCGAAGTCCGAAATTGGTACGCCTCCTATGATATCAATTTTGAAGCTAGTAAGTCAATATTAATGAAATTACAAAGCAGGACCTCTCGCTGGTTTTTCCAGGTCTTTTTCATAAAATGAAAAGCTAGGTGCCGTCACATAAAGCCCATGGAATTAACGCCCAAAAGTTTCCCTGTGGCTCTGTACAATGAAGGTTTTCCTAAAATATTTTAGAACCGAAATTATTTGCGCACCAAAGGCTATCAAAAGGATATTCGAACGGAATAAATAATAGGCACACATAGTCATTTTGGAAGAGATATCGATATTTATGTAATTGTAATAAAAATGGGAGGGTTTTTCAGTCAGGCGAGCCTGAGACAATACAATACCCGACACTTTACATATGATTGAACATTCCCAGCGGGAAATTATCTCCTGCATGACAAAGTCACCAATGATTTCATCGATGACATATAGGTGACATTGTCATGCATGACATCGTGGAGGACATGTCATCGCGGAGGGATGCTGTTCATGTGCTTGACTCTCAATGTCATCAGTGATGTCATCGATGACATATAGGTGACATTGTCATGCATGACATCTTGGAGGACATGTCATCGTGGAGGGATGCGGTTCATGTGCTTGACTCTCATTGGCAACTTTCATTCAAGTCGCTTTTGGTTTCAGCAGTAAGAAACTATTTTTGATAAACGCCATTTTGCCACGCCTACTTTTTCACCTTTTTTAAGTTAAATATAATGCCCTTAAATGACATATAATATATAAAATTCTCGAACTTGTTCTTACTCATATTCCCCTGAATACACCATAACGAGTTGCGTCAAGATAGCTCAACTCCTTCGATAAGAAAACTGTATACAGCCCGATTCTGAATATTCCCGGGGAACGAATTTACTTTTCTCAAGGATAAAAATCTTCTTTTCTGCATATTTGGGGGAAGAAATTTGATGGGGAGTCAGTATTTGACCCATACCCTATAATTTTCCTTTCCCTATTTATTTAAAAAATGAGAATTTTAGTCTCAAGAAAAGTAAATTCCCCGGGAATATTCCGAATCGGGCTGCATACAAACAGACAGACAAACATGGCAAAATTGAATCATCTACTGTCGCTGATCATTTCTATACATATTTTGGTCTATCTCGACTGAGTCTGGGTGTTCCACACGTACGCACAAAGTGTGCCGGGTATAAAAATCGCATCTCTGTATGCATATATGAATACAAAAACTAAAATAACTCCCTTTTCAACTAATAAGTTGCACAACAAATTTCCCGTAACAAATTCTCTCCACTCAATCGCCAAAACAGTTTGAGAGCAGCCAAAAAATACAGATGAAAACTGAAAGCGTTTACACCTTTAGAAAGCATCCAGCAACTTTCACACAGAAAACTGCTTCACGCACATCAAAGCAAAACGATTTAAACTGCCAAAAACTGAATTTAATTCAAATTCATCAAACTTTTAAAGTACCCAAAAAGTACGTCCGAAAAGCACACAAAATTTCAATGAAAACTTTCATTCGCTGCACAAATATTTTCAATGTGAATCGTGAATCGTGAATCGGAATCAGAATCGGAATTGCAATGAAAATGAAAGCAAAAATGAAAATATTAGGTGTAGTAAAAAGAAATCCATTATTTTTGCATTAAATTGAGGGCTTTATTTAAGATAGTTAGAATGACCCGATTTAGGTCAAATATGCGGCGTTTTGTTCGATAACTTGTTGCCATTTTAAAGGTAATTTCATTATGCCTCTCTCATAGAAGCCCTCGTTCCTATTAGCAAAAAATTGAGACAGTCGAATTTCAGAAGCCTCCCTTGAAGCGAATGTTTCACCAGCAAAATTGTTCGCCATGGACAGGAACAGATGGTAATCACTTGGTGCCAGGTCCGGACTATAAGGTGGATGCAGAAGAACCTCCCAACCAAACTCCCGGAGCTTCTGGCGAGTCACTATCGATGTGTGTGGCCTGGCGTTGTCCTGATGGAACACAATTCCTCTCCTATTGGCCAAAGCTGGCCGCTTATGGGCGATTGCTTCCTTCAGACGGTCCAATTGTTGACAGTAGAGTTCCGAGTTAAGAGTTTTGCCGTATGGGAGCAGCTCATAGTAGATAATTCCCTGCCAATCCCACCAAACACACAGCAAAACCTTCCTGGCCGTCAATCCTGGCTTGGCCACCGTTTCCGCCGGTTCACCGTGTTTCGACCACGACCGTTTTCGCTTGACGTTGTCGTAAGTGACCCACTTTTCATCACCAGTCACCAACCGCTTCAGAAATGGGTCGATTTTGTTGCGGTTCAGCAGCGATTCGCAGATGGAAAATCGGTCTATGAGGTTTTTTTGCGTTAACTCGTGTGGCACCCATACATCGAGCTTCTTTGTGTATCCAGCCTTATTCAAATGGTTCCAAACGGTTTTTTGTGCAATCTTTAGCTCTTTTGCAATCGAAACAGTGCTAACATGACGGTCGGACTCGATAATTTCCATGATTTTATCGACATTTTCGACAATTGGCCTTCCAGTGCGTGGTGCATCCTTGACATCGAAGTTACCGGAACGGAATCGACGAAACCAAAATTGCGCATGATTGGCTGTTACAGTATCAGGTCCATAAACGCTATTCACATTTACAGCCGCCTGGCTTGCGTTTTCTCCCTTATCGAAGAAAAACTGTAAAATGTAGCGAATTTTCTCTTTGCTGATGTCCATCTTTGACAAGCTCTCAAACAAAACTGAATCAATCAATCAAAAAAGTGTCAAAAAAGCTTTTTTAGTAGGAACTGTCACCTTTCTAATGCCCCCTAGCGGAACACGATCGGACTTATACAACGCGAGATGCAGATAAATAACGCCATCTATTGGAAAAATAATGGATTTCTTTTTACTACACCTAATACATTAAAAAGCGTTGCGGAATTTTGCAAACTAAAATGTTTCAAACGAAAGCCGAACAAATGCATTTGGAAAACCGCTTCAAATTGGAGTTCAGCTCATACCATCGAATGTGAATGCGAATGTTGAAAAGAGTTCGGAGGAATTCAACAACATATTTCCAAAAGTGTTAAATGGTGAATTTAAGGGGAGGGGGAAGCTAGAGGAGGGAAAATGGAAGGGAAAAGAGTGAAAGTGAAAGAGAAAATTTACCGAAAAAATGGTGAAATAAAAGGAAATCGTTTACGCCGTTCTCGTGTCGAACAATCGTTCTCGTGTTTGAAGTAAATCAAACGAAGCAAAACGCTGATAAAGGCGTGCGTGCGAGTGCGTGTGTGTGTGTGTGCACTAGGGTTGCCAACCATACTATATAATATAGTATCTTACTTTATTTGTGATCGATATACTTTATACTTTCTTGGAACAATAGTAGTTCATTGAACAAAAATACAGTGGACACCCTCTATAACGACTATAACGAATCGAAAACAAATTTCACTCTACACAGAAAAACTGGCTACGAAAACTTCCAATTAATGGCGTTTGTAAAAATCGATTTATCGGTCCCAATTAAAAATTTCAAACAAATCACGAATTTCGGGAAAAGTTCGTAATTTTAAATTTTGAACAAAAATTTAGTTGATTATTTTGTTGTATTAAATACCAAAAGTATTAACACTTCACAAAACTTTTGTTTGAAATTTTTGAAAGTGCATATAAATATTTTCCTAAAATTCTCATTAGCTTTATGCGGACTTACATATAAGAAGAGACAAAATAATCAAAAATTAGCTCACATATGTTTATGATGTTATAATGTATAATTATCTTCCGTAAACTGATTTTGCAGACTCAAATTTTTATTATGGAATATGTAGATGAGGCATTTTTCCCTTTTTTATTTATTTAAAATAATTGGTTGATTTTTATTAATACTTTTGGCTGTCGATATTACAAATCGTTGTTTGAAAATGTTTGTTGAGTGTTAATACTTCGAGTAATTGTCCCAATTAAACGATTTGTTAATATAACAAAAAGTGTGACCCAGCGGGAAATGTCCCGCGGACATCCCCGATGATGTCCTAGTGACTTCGGAACCGGAATGCATGCCATTTCCGGTGACACTTTGTATGACATTTACACAGGAGCTGACAGGGACTTCAGCGGTGACATTATCACCGGAAGATTAGAAAATGTCACTGGTCATGCTGGGGTGTGCGATGGCGAAAAAAGCATTTGAGAGCAGCACATTATGCTCTTTTTCTCTATAAATGTCAATTTATAGAAACCAGTTTGATAACTTCTCTTCTTTGTCCTCTCTTTGGATATTTCGCAATTTAAAAAAAAATCTAGTTTTAACAATTTTTGTTCGCCTCAGCCAGGAATCGAACCCGCGATCTTCGGACTCTGAGTCGAGCACTCATCATCTACGCCACTTCATGATAACGTTCAACTGACGCTAAAACCTTATTTAAATTTCAATCGCCAATGAGGTTCAATCACATGAACAGCATCCCTCCACGATGACATGTCCTCCACGATGTCACACATGACAATGTCACCTATATATCATCGATGACATCACTGATGACATTGTCATGCAGGAGATAAATTTCCGGCTGGGGAATCGAAAACAAATTTCACTCTATATCAAAACTTCTGAAGGCTTTTTCGTTACATAATATTACCTTGTTTGTCCTAACAACAAGTTCTCTAATCGACGATTTTTTTTTTAATTTCAGGTCCATTGGAATTCATTAAAGAGAGTCTCGACTCGCAATTTTGGCAACTTAAGTACATACTTATTTATTGAAATACTTATATATTTAATAATAATTGTAAATAGGTAAAACAAATCATAGATCAACAAAAATGTTCTGCAAGAATTAAAAAGTGTATATTAAAGAACAAAAGTGGACTACCTACTAGTAAGTTACTAGTATTTCAGTGTGAGAGATAATTTAAATTAAATTTATGATAGTATGAAAGCATGTTATTTTTAAAATTTATTTTTTTAAATATTTGCAATATTTTGGTTTTTTAATTAATATAAGAATGAATAAAAAAACACTTAATTTTTTTTATTAAAATACTTTATTTTTTAATTACTAAATAGGCTTATACTTTATTTTGCGCTTCGAAAGTTGGCAACCCTAGTGTGCACCCACCACACTACACCACACTTTAGTGAATCATCATCGGCAGAGACTTCCCAACAAACAATTTCGCTAAAAATAAGCGTTTTTAAAGCTTGTCAACTCAAGCCTAGGCTTACAATAAGTTTCCAAAACCTTTGAAGTTCGTTTTAAAAACATATCAGTATAAGCGAAAAACCAACGAAACGGCACCCCTTTTTATAAGCTTATCATTTTGTTTACAAAACGTTTATTTTAAAGTTTTGTAGTGCTTCCAAAAGACATTTGGTAAGCTTATATTTTCTCTTTGAAAACTATATTTTTAAATGTTTTGTAATGCTTTCTAAAGGTTGTTTATATACGGTTGAAAATAACCTGTAAAAACGAACACTTCCTATTTAAAAGAAAAGGTTTTGTAAGTGAGCTATTAAACGTTTTCCAAGCTTGCACAAATTTTTTTCTCCAAAAACAAAATACAAATTTTTCTTTAGCAAGCATTTATTTAATTTTTATAAACAAATATTTTAAGTAAAAAGTAAAAAGGACCTTATTCTGGTTGAATGGTTGAAGTAGTCGTAGCAGTAGTCTTGGCAGCTTTAAGTTTTTGCCGATTTCTGGCAAATTGGAAAAACTATTTGGTTGCTCTCGCAAATTCTCCGTCGGGTTTTTCAAATTTAATCCTGAAGGTATCTGAAATGCATAGATTGCCTTATTATTGCAAGTCTTAAAAAAATTTGGGAAACGTTGCTTACTTTTTATGGCCATTGCAACGTTGGTATCTTTTATTGACCTCTTGGAATCTGTTCCCCGCCAAGCAAATTTTTCCGCTAAAGTGTCTGTCATTATTCTTCCCCAACAGTTTTTCACAAATTTTGTCGATGCTTGTCACTTGAAATTTCCACATAAACTAAACAAGCGCAAGAGCAAAAGACTGCAATACTCGCGGTTTGTCAAAAATTCTTAAGAATTTGATTTACATAGCGGTGATTTTTTTATATCAGCAAGACAAGTTTTGAAAAGCTTATTAATGCTAGCAAAGCAAGCGTTTTATAAGCAATTGTAAATAGTTTATATTTAATGTTTATAAAAGATTTATTTTAGAGATATTTGTATGCGATTTTTAAATGTGTGGATTTTAGAGTTACAAAACGTTTTTTATAAGGATTTTTGTAAGTTTTTATAAATCATTTATATATTACGCTTACAAAAAGTTTTTTGAAATAATTTGTTGTCTAACATTTACACTTTGGTTTGTTGGGTTCCTTCTTGATATTCACACATCTTGCACAATTTCAAAATAAATAAAAAATACAATAAAATAAAATAAAATCGGAAAAAAGACTGCCAAATCAGCGAACTGTGAATATTTTATACACAATCCCTCACCCTTCTCTCTCTCGCTCTCTCTCTTTCACTCTCTTACAACGACGTTAGACCCCAAATAGTTTAAACAGCTCTACGAGTATTCTATTTGCGATTCTATACGCATACAAACACATTTATATATATTATATATGGATATGTATATGTATGTGTGCAAATGTATGCTGCGCACTGTAAACTTAACCGAAAAGCCTTAAGCGGAGAAGTTGGCGGCTAGTGGAACAGCGGTATAACGACAACCATCGACTAAGGCAGACGACTCCTCTCCAGCAGAACGTCATGCTTGGCTACTCAAACCATAGCCCCTCAACCGATTTAAAATGTTTTATGTTGTATTTTGTATTACAGTAGTACGCTATGGTACGCTATATAATAATTTTTAGCTCTATAGTTTAACGAACTTTTCTCTCATGCGAAACAGACCCCTTCCGCCCTCCCTCCGGTCCACCGCACCCCCTTCCCAACACATTCTGCGGCACGCCATGCCCAACTATCCAGTAACATTTCATGCGTTTTCAAGCAATTGCAATCGTATTAGTCATATATTAGTATATGATTACATCCATGTGTATGTGTATGTGTGTGTGAGGGGGTGGTATGTGTGTTAGTAAATAATTTGCATTGTTATTTTGGCGATTTCTAAATGCATATTTGATGTTGCATTTGCTTTCGATTCTTAATGCTGCTAGCATAATTAGCCTGGTTTAGGATTGTTCATTTAAATGCAGCGAATTTTTGCACACACACATTTCTATAGAGCACGTACCCAGCCGGAAATGTCCCAGTGAAACAATCAATGATTTCAGCATGACATTAGAGCCGCGACTCCTCCTGATTATAAACCAACTATCTAATGAAATTAACACACAAGCGACATTGGCAGTCATAAGAGCATATGTCACGAGTTGGTCATCGAAAGTGGAGTAGATCTACTCCGTCGTATCGATACCTCTCTATCGATGACAGTGCCATTGGAGTTGCGATGAATAACATTTCCTCTCGATGACATTATTGCCATTGCAATTGCACTAAAAATCTCCTTCCCTCGATGGCTGAATGCCATTGCAATTGAGAAGTACTCAAATTTTCCCCCTTGATATCCTTGGTGAAAAAATTAATGAATTGGTCATTTATGAGAAAATTTCCGGCTGGGTATTCTTGTGCTTGCACATACATCCATCCATACATACATACATGCATAAATGTTTGGACCGAGTAGTAGAAAATGTTGAAGAAGTTTCATAGTTCTTCAAATCAGCACATTGCACACTGCTTAAGAAGAATTTGGATTCAGCTCTGAGCATTTTGGACGAAAAACTCTTATATGGCCCCTGAGGATTGTATCTCCTAAAATCTCTTAAAATGGTTAAAGTTGTTCCTCCTCTGGTGTTTTTGAACTCTTGCACTTTCAAAGGATTCACAGAATTGCAGTGAAGTGAATTTCTCGTATATAGGTCATCGCTTTACAGCCCCCAAGGCGCTTTTTTGAAGTCTTGAAAATTAAATTTCATTCGAAAATCGAAAATCATCGAAAAATCGTATCCGTTTGACGTGTTCGTACATGCTGAGTTCCTCTCTCGTCCTTTGAACAATTGGGAGAATTAAAAATTTCATTCACTCTTTTGAAAAATAGCAAAAAAAACAATGCATTAAAATGTGCATCAAGTTAGCTTGCACTTTTTCGAATTTCCCGAAAAAAATTATTGTGCTGTAATGTGCCCAGTTTGTGCTATCATGTGCCGTTTCGAAAAAAAAAAAATCCTCAAGGGATGCCATTTTTATGAGGAGGTCCTTTTTGTCGTTTCAAGTTAGCCGGTAATGAGTCTTAGCTCTAGGATGTTGCTAATCCACGAGCTGATTGTTGGGTCAATTCTTGCGGCAGAGAGCTGCTTTGTTATGGCCTCTCTCGTTACATTATTGAAAAATGAAGTCCCGGCTAGCTTGACACGAAAAAAAGGACCTCCTCATAAAAATGGCATCCCTTGAGGAATTTTTTTTTTCGAAACGGCACATGATAGCACAAACTGGGCACATTACAGCACAATAATTTTTTTTGGGAAATTCGAAAAAGTGCAAGCTAACTTGACACACAAAAAAAGGACCTCCTCATAAAAACGGCATCCCTTGAGGAATTTTTTTTTTCGAAACGGCACATGATAGCACAAACTGGGCACATTACAGCACAATAATTTTTTTTGGGAAATTCAAAAAAGTGCAAGCTAACTTGATGCACATTGCATTAAAGCCACATTATTCGAAGAAACTTTACTAACAAAAGTTCGCTTAGTTTACCTTTCCATCCTTTTTTTGGGGCTCAAATTCAGTTGAATTTATGAATCGAATTCATTTAATGAGTCGAAAATAGACTCAACATTTAAAATATGAAAATCGGAATAATCCATTCCCATCCTCCCCCACTCCACCTTCGGAGAGACATTAGTGCTGTTAAGAATCCGAAAAAATTCATTGCACTCCAAATAATTACTCAAGGATTTCGTTGTCGTCTCCTTCTTATCGAGAAATGTTCTTTTATGACCTCAATCAAAAGTTGCGTTACGTGTTTAAGGCTCAAGTCGTAAAGTTGCTCCTCCAAACAGTGTAGCTGGATGGATTCCACAGTGCACTCATATTTTCTGCAGCCGTAATCAATCCCGCAAAATGATGTACGAGCGAAGTTTCTTTACTCATTTGGATTCTTCCGTCACTATTTTCCCGTCTTCTTCTTCGCTTTCCTCTTCTTGTGCTCCTTCTTGTGCTTTTTCCGTTCTTTTCATGGCAATTGAAACTTTTCGAAATGCTCATTGTTTGCGCAAGATTTGTTCAAAGTTGTAACGAAAAAAAGGGCCAAAAAAAACGCAAGAAGAAAAAAAATGAAATAATATAAAGAGGGCAGAAGGAGAACTCTTCGCTCTCAATGCCGCTCCGATCTGCAGCGCACATCTTTGCTCATTTAAGTTTTGAGAAAACATTTTAATTGAAGTTACGTGTGCTTAAAAGAAAATAGAGGAAAACTTTTTCCACCAAAAACCCATACAGAAACTTTGCATTAAAAAAAAAAAAAATCCAAAAAAAATACAAAAAAAGTGGAGAAAAATTGATGTCAGTGCAACGTGGAAGTGCGAAATTACATCAATGCTGTGCGCAATGTAGGAGAACGGAAGGAAAATGCGAAAAACTGAAAAATTCTCTTAAGGGGGTCTTCTCATTGAAAACCCGTTTTTTGGACCCTTTTTAAAAAAATTCTTATTTGAAAACGCAAAGAATAATTGAAAACTTTTTTTATTTATTGTATTACAAAAGGTTCAAAGTAAATAAAAAAATTTTTTTTGCCTCGATACGTGGGCTGTTCAATATGTAATGAGACTTCAAAGTTGGTGGTGAAAAAAAAGGTGCTGTCACGGCGGCCACGATTCCGGGTCTCCGGAGCGTCCGAAATGGAAAAAAAACGGGGTTATAATCAGTAAAGATGTAATTCTCGGGTGAACCTCAAGCTTAATTTTGTGATTTTTTTTTGACAAAATGGCGGCCATTCAAAAAAAAATTTCAATTTCGGGCTTTTTTTTTTTTAGTTTAGTGTAAAAAAAAAAATAGTAAAAAATTTTTTTAAATTATGGTCGAGGTTCACCCGAGAATGGTGACAATTCTGCGTCGATTTCACTTTGTTTCATGAAAATCGGTTCAATTGAACTGGAGATATCATGGCCGCCAGTTCGAAAAACGTGGTTTCGAGATAAACGCGTTTAAAGTTTGAAGCAACGCAAAAATTACTCGTTTTAGCGCAGATCTTGCTCGACAAAGAAGGCTATATCCTCTAAACTATTTCGAATTTCAAAAAATCCTTTTTGGGGCATATTCACAACTACCCAAGCTATAAATAAATGCAAAAAAAAAAGTCGAAAAAAAAAGTTGCTCAATGAGAAGACCCCCTTAAGAAAAAAAAATATAAAAAAATCAAACGAAATAAAAAATTTAAAAAATTATACCAAAATATTTTGCAAGATTTTTTCTATGCAAAATAATAGCAGTCGGCAGCCTTGAGAGAACTTTATGCCCTTGCTGAGTTATAAAGTGAAAGGAGTAACAATTCAGACAGCCATCGGTAGGTGGGACCAATGCTGTCTGATTGTGTTTCTCTGTCTGTTTGTCTGTCCGTTTGATTGTCGGTGGAGCTGCCGCTCAGGGTTACATCTGCATCCACCACTCGTTTATTTATGGCTTCGACTGCAATAAAATGTGGGCATAAATATCAAATGAGAATGTTTCTGAAGCTGAAGCTGAAGTGGCTTCTGCTGCTGCGGCTTTGCCATGATTTTCGTACGAAACGGCTTTAAAATAAATTCCCAACAAAAGTACAAACGTTTTGGGAAGGATTCGCCGATTTGTGCGGCTCTTCGAGGGGAGAGGGAGAGGGAGAACGCGAGCGCGAGCGTCTGCGGTAGAGCATTCTTTGCTTTGAAATATAGTTTTGTCTTTCATTGAAGCGATTCAGAAAATGAAATACAATAAAATTCTGTAAAAGAGAAGGCGGAGGCAACGCATGGCAGCACTGCGAAAGGCAACATAGCATAGCTTAGCATAGCCTAGCATGGCCTTATGATAAATAAGGGGCGGAAAGGTATTTTGACAGGAAATGAAATACAAACGAAGTACGAATTGCAGAGCTAAACGCCAAAGTGATATTTTGCAATAAGATCAAAGGAAAATGAAAGAAATGAATATAATAAATTAAAGCATAGCATAGTATACACTTTAAGGATAAAGACACTCCAAAATGAGTCATGGGAGACTTACGAACCAGTTGCTGAGTTCGTTTTTCAAGAAATCAATTTTATAACTCCTCAAGGGATCATTAAAAGAGTTTTCATCATCTGCAGTGCCATCACTTAATTTTACAGGATATTGAAAACTATTTTGGAGGTATTTTTATTGCAATGGAAATCGGAAATTTAACCCTTTCAGAACTAATTCTCTTTTTTAACCCTTTATCGCGTATGAGCCCATATTTGGATTGTGCCAAAAAAAAAAAAAGGGGAAGAACGGAAACAGGAAACTTTTTGAATGAAAAGTCAACAACATTTTTGGTTGATTTGAAAGTAAGTTTGTTTAATTACATTTCTTTTCGTTCGGTATAATTCTCATTTGGTTTATAAAATAGGACATGTAAGATATTTTATACATCTTGGAAGTTTTTAAGCATTGTGAAAGCAGTCACACGACAACGGAGTGACGAAAATCGGATGAAGTCTATGTCCGCGTTTAAACAGGAGACAAAACGCAGAGACAATGGATAGGAAACGCATGAGAAAAGACGGATATGGAATGTCATTCGTCTCTGTCACTCTCATGTGTTTCCTTCCAGTGTCTCTCTTAATCGAAACACGGACCATCCGAAGGCTTTTTTTGGGGTTGTGCACAGAAGAGGGCTCTGTGGCCAGTTGCTTTGAACTTTAATTAAATTTGTTTTGACATTTCTTCTTTTATGGGTATTTTTTTTTATTTAAGAAATTATCTTGTCCTTTCAATTATGTCCGTGGTTAGTTCAACAATTTAAATTTAAATCCATTTTTGAAAATTATCATTTCATTTCAACCTGAAAAATGGTTGATTCAAATGGAAAATCTTAATTTTTTACAACAAGAAAAATTGGTAAAATTAAAAATAATTCCTTGTTGAAGCCGTTTTGTATGTTTTTCCTTTTGATTTAACCAGTTTTCTGGTTGATTTTTTTTTCTCTGTATATAGAAAAGTTCAAAAAATATTATACGTTCGCATTTGTGTACGCCAGGCCTGAAAGGGTTAACAATTGAAAGTAAAAAAAAAAAAAAAAAACTGAGTTGTAAGAAGCCATTTAGGTTGAATCAAAGTTTCGTACACTCTCAAGTACTCCCTGAGGAGATCACAGTAGCTCTTATAGGTACAGCTGTGACTCCGAAAAAGGAAATTATATCCTTGGCGTCAACTGAGAAATTTTGAAAAGAAAATTTTACCTCCAATCTTTCCCTTCTTTAGTGACCACTTGAAATTAATTGAGCCAATTGGTTTCATTACCTTTCTAACCCTTTTGCTAGGCAACCGTGAACGAAACCATTCAAACAAAATGCAACATTTTCACAAAACCGACACAACTCAAAATTTTAAATCAGTCTTTCATGTTTGACTGCATTTTAATGGAGGAAAACTAACACTCAGAAAGTTATCAGGATAGTTTTTTGAGAAAACGCGAAATTTTGAGTTATGTCACTTTTGTTTATATTATGCAATTATGCTCTCTTAAAGCCTTCCGCCTGCTAATCATGCCCGATTACGTAAAAAATCGCCGAAAATAAGAAAAAGGAACACGGAAATAATAACAATCGGGATTGAATGCCTTCAATTTTCGGTTGAAAATATGCTAATGGCAAAAGCTTCCACAAAAAACGGAAACCGACGACTTCCCCGAAATCAAATTTCAAGCCTAAAACTGTTCCATTTCACTTTTTTCAACCCGAATCATTATTTATTTACTTTATGTTCGAATGAAAATTTTGTAATTAATTTAAGATTTAAACAGAACCGAAACGAACTGAAACGAACCGAACTCCGACAGCATGATAAACTGTCGAAACGGAAACGGAAATGAGGATATAATATGTCAGAAGTTTGCGAAGAAAATCAGCGAACGGAAGCATGTGTAACAGAAACTTTTCGAATAAAGAATTTTTTTGTGTGTTGTTCATTTGATTTGTTTTGTTTTATTTTGTTTTATTTTATTTTGTTTGTTGCTGTCAATAAAATTTATTCGAAAATAATAATAAAGAAAACGTGGCCCTTTTTTGGTATTAGCAGAAATGATGAAAAAAGGCAGAAATAATTTCGGTCATTATTAAGAAAATTTGAAGGGAAAAGCTCATGAAAAAATGTGCTTAAGGAAATGAACAGCTCGCAGAAAAAAGAATTTTTTGTTACACGAAGAATTTTTTGGGAATTTTGAATATTAACCCAAGGGTTTATCAAGGATTTATGAAGGCGATTTTCCCTCTTCCCGAAAGGGTATATTTGTGGCAATTTAGCAAAGTATTTTATTCAAATTAAGATAAATAACATTAAGATGGTGCAGAAAGGAGAAGATCCAGCTGAAATCTGGAGGAGATTCGTAATAATTTCGAGGGATTTTAACCATTCAACTCCGACGGGAGCAGAAGATGCTCTGAAACTGGGGCACGAGAAACCCGGTTTTTGCCAGGGCGAGACTACAACTGCTCGGGGAAGCCTTGGCTCCTTGACTCAGACTGTATGACGGAGTATAATCTACTCTCTTCTGTCTACTGTCTTACTTCTACTCTCCTTATTTTCGTGAGGAGGACTGGCATGTTCGGTAGTCATGCGCCCTCAAACCCAACCTTATCGACAGCCTGGTTTAAGAACTTCACTGGCATGGCTACGGAACCGTTGGTTCTATGTCTGGTCTTAGTGACCGTCCAGTTTTACCTAACCTAACTATTCTAATCTAACCTACCTGTAATTCATCTTCTAGGCAAATCTTATTTTTCTCTAAAATTTTCTCTTGAATGATTTGTTGGTGACAAAATAATTATAAAAAATATTTAACCCATTTTTGAAAGTGTAAATGTTTGAAACCACTTTCTCAATGCTGTAGCAATAATGCAAAAAATTTTTATTACCATCATAAGCTTCATCCAAGGACAATGACCAACTTGCACTCGTGACATGTGTCATGTACTGCCAGATAAAAATAATAAAATGAAGTTTTTAATTACCTCAGCTACAGTAATAAAAGTGACATGAGAAATAAAAAAATTAAAAAATATCTCCCAGGCACCACTGGGAATTGAAGAGTTAAATTTATTCTTGATTAGAGCGAAAAAAAACCTTTAACGAAAAAATCAATTAAGCCAGAAAAAGATCAACTAATGTCCCACAAAAACCTAAGTCTTCTGATTGAGATAATCTCTCTTCTCTTCCAATGAAGATCGTCCAATGAGATAGGAAAAAGGCAACACATCCAGAGATAATTGCTAATCACAACAGTCAACACAGTCCCGCAGCGCAAAGAACAAGCCTCCCAGAACAAACACTAATTCCGGCCGAACGAACGAAGACCAAAAACTATAACGACGACATGAATGAGCAAGCGAGGAGGGATGGGGATGGGGCTGGCGGAAAATGAAATATATATTTTGAAATTATTATTATTCATTTTTTTTTTGTGTATTATTTGCATAAAACCGCATCACTTAACTACTTATGGCACGTGGGCAAGACTGCCTCAATGGCCGCCCTTGTTGCGCGCACACAACTTTGCGGTTGGAAAGTCCGCTCAGCGGAGACAACATACCAGTAAATGAACAAATTTTGCCCTGGGAAATGAAAATGAAAATGAGCGAGCAAAGAAAAACAGAAGAGGTAGAGAGAGGTAAACATAAATGATAAGGAGTGAGGCACACTGAGATAGATAGATAGACTACAGGCTGGCTGACAGGTGGAAAGAATATTATGTTAAATTGTTGACTGAAAAGGAATTTTGATGAAATTACAATATTTCGTCGCCGCAGCTGGCTGGAACGACAGATCCAGCCACCGTGGTTATTAAAAAATATTTGCGAGATGGAATAGTGAATGGATGCAAGGAAACTTTTGGATCGAAAAAATGCTTTGTCCAAAGTAAAGTGAAGTCGTTAAAATAAATAAAGAGCGGAAAATGAAGATAAATTGCTGGAAAGCTTGGAATTTTATTTGTGGTTTTTTTTTAAATATTTTTTTGTTTAATTTTGAAATAAAAGCAGTGCTCGAAAAGATAAAAGAGCGACGCTTTATTACCGTAAAAGTAATATAAAAAAATTATTTATTTTTATCACTTTACACGGAAGCGGAAATGGACATCTCAGTTCACTTAGGGAGCAAGTTCAAACACGCAAAGAAAGAACAACGCCTCAGTCTTTGGAAGAGAATATGTCAGAAGCCTAAAGTGCCTATAAATATTTTGACAACCACTCTTTTCATCCAGAGACCGTGTGACGCACTAACTTATTCCATACATGCTTTTTCACTATTATTATTGTTTCTTTTTATTGCAGTTGGGACAAATTTATGGAATACTCTCGAGATGTTCATGTTTGTGCAGCGAGCATTTTTTTTTGTTTGTTTTAGAGATTTTTATGGTTTCTAGCTGCCACTTCAAATGTTTGCGGTGCAATTAAAATAAACAATAACAAATGATCTTAGAGATAGGGCTTTTACAAAATATCTATGTGAGTGAAAAGTCAAGATACTTGAGGCTGACGAGGGCACAATTTTAGGATGCCTTTGCTAATGGTTTTGGAATCTGAAGGCAAGAACAAAATGCTGCTGGCAATTCATTTATCGAGATTAGTTGCTCATTTTCTTCTATAGACCCAAAAGAAAATTTATGCTGTTAAGCTCTTAAGAATTAAAGACACCCAAAAAGATTTTTTCTTCGAACAAAATTAATTTCAAAACGAAAATGTTTAAAAGGAACATTTGAGGGTCCTTTTTTCTCACATTTCTCCCATTTGATAGTTACTTTTCCATTAGCAAGGAACTGAAAACTTCCGACTTGTAACACTTTGCCGCCTCATTATGTGGACAACATGTGCAAAATTATAAAATAATTACTTCTGCACACACTTTTGGCCAACAAAAGATATTAATTCCACGACGACATGATTTATTTGGGCCTGAGTAACGTACTGAAAGAAGAAGTAAGACTTTAATTGATTGTTAATTACAGTTCGTTACTTCCACGAGGGCCAATTTTGGTGGTTTTTTGTTAATAATTTTCAAGACAATAAGTAGTCGTTTCATACGCCGGTGAACGATCGAAAGGAAAGGAGACATTTCTATGTACGTTGAGAGAGTCAAATATCCAGGCATACTCCAGATCCTCGAATTCTCATAAAAAATTCGAAATAGTTTAAAATTTCTATTGAAAGTTTATTGATTTCGAATTTTTTTATTCGGATTCGATTTCTAGAGAATGCCTGTGATCGAGTCGTTTTCGTTTCGTGTTTGAAATTTTTCAATTGAAAGGTTTTTGAGAGGATATCGACCCATGTGTGGGAAGTCCTTTTATGGTAGTAGGATGGAATTTTTGTCTTTTAAGCCTTACAAAGCCTTTGGAAACTATATGCTCCAAGGCTCAACAGAAACTTTCTCCAACATCGCATCAACATTTACTGGCAAAGCTAGGGTCTATGCTCGGTCTTAATGGCCAACCAGTTAAGGGGGTCTTCTCATTGAGCAACTTTTTTTTTCGTCTTTTTTTTTTGCATTTATTTACAGCTTGAGTAGTTGTGAATATGCCCCTAAAAGGATTTTTTGAAATTCGAAATAGTTTAGAGATCTTTGTCGAGCAAGATCTGCGCTAAAACGAGTAATTTTTGCGTTGCTTCAAACTTTAAACGCGTTTATCTCGAAACCACGTTTTTCGAACTGGCGGCCATGATATCTCCAGTTCAACTGAACCGATTTTCATGAAACAAAGTGGAATCGACGCAGAATTGTCACCATTCTCGGGTGAACCTCGACCATAATTTTAAAAAATTTTTTACTATTTTTTTTTTACACTAAACTACAAAAAAAAAGCCCGAAATTGAAATTTTTTTGAATGGCCGCCATTTTGTCAAAAAAAATCATAAAATTAAGCTTGAGGTTCACCCGAGAATTACATCTATACTGATTATAACCCCGTTTTTTTTTTCCATTTCGGACGCTCCGGAGACCCGGAATCGTGGCCGCCGTGACGACACCTTTTTTTTTCACCACCAACTTTGAAGTCTCATTACTTTTTGAACAGCCCACGTATCGAGGCAAAAAAAAATTTTTTATTTACTTTGAACCTTTTGTAATACAATAAATAAAAAAAAGTTTTCAATTATGCTTTGCGTTTTCAAATAAGAATTTTTTAAAAAGCGTCAAAAAAACGGGTTTTCAATGAGAAGACCCCCTTAAACCTAATCTAACCTAACCTAAGCCTTACAAACTGTATTTCTTGCAGGCTGAGGAATGCAAAAATACCCCAGTTGAACTAAACATAGAGCAGAAAGTTTGTAGGTTGAGGAACCCAAATATTTTCCTTAGAACAAATCGAGCTAAAAATATTAGGGGTATTCACAAAGGCGTGTTAAAAACGTCGGAAAATTGCGACTTCTTAAAAATTTTTTAAACTTTTTTTGGATCTTGCACAACTTTTTAAGCAGCTAAAATTTTCCGATTTTCCGACGCCTTTCTGAATACCCCTAATAAATCAAAACTAGTCTCAACCCAAAAGTTTAAAAAATTGATATTCTTTTTAAATACTTAAAAAGTATGCCACAGTTTTTCGATCTTTTAAAGATCGTCTCTGAATTTTTCTTGGTTGAGTCACCCCGAAAAATCATCTTTCCACCGATCTATATATTTTTATTATTTTCCAAAATATGGCCACTAACAAACCAAGACTCTTCACTACTAAAAATGAAAACCTGCATAAAAAATAAAAAAATTCAAAGCCAATTTTCCTAAAAAACCACTGAAAAAGAACAGCCCTTAAGTGCTTATGCTGACAAGATAATTCTTCATCGGCCTACACCCTTTTTATTTTAATTACACATATTATTTTCCATCGTCATTCCTAATGTGTTTCTATGTCAGCCCCAAAAAAATCTTTTAAAATAATTTTTTTCATTTTTTATACTTATTGATGAGTGTGTTTATAATGAAAAAAAAAAAAAAAAATAAAAAAAAAACAAATTAACACCTCTTTCAGTTCGACCATTAATTTTCCTTAATTTTCACTAAATTTAATGATTCTCTACAGCTCATTGAAAGCCTAAACGAAGGAGGCTTGAGGGCATTTTTGAGGCAGTTTGTTACAATTATTGGAAAAATGTGCATCGCTTAAATCTGTTTAAGATTTTTGGTCTTATGCATAAGGATGAGATCTTACACTGAGCGAAATTAACCATGATTTTTTAAAAAAGGGCCCATTGTTATTCACAGTCCTTTTGATTTTCGAGCAGAACACAACTTTCAAAAGAAAAATGGTTGAGTCAACAAGATTTTTGGTTGATTTGAAAGTAAGTATGTTTAATTACATTTCTTTTCGTTCGGTACAATTCTCATTTGGTTTATAAAATAGGACATATAAGATATTTATACATCTTGGAAGTTTTTAAGGATTGTGAAAGCAGTCACACAACAACGGAGTGACAAAATCGGATGAAGTCCATGTCCGCGTTTAAACAGGGAGACAAAACGAGAGACACTGGAAGGAAACGCATGAGAAAGACGGATATGGAATGTCATTCGTCTCTGTCACTCTCATGTGTTTCCTTCCAGTGTCTCTCTTAATCTAAACGCGGACCATCCGAAGGCTTTTTTTGGGGTTATGTTCAGCAGAGGGCTCTGTGGCCAGTTGCTTTGAACGTTAAGTAAATTTGTTGCGACATTTCTTCTTTTATGGGTATTTTCGAATTTTTTTTTTATTTAAAAAATTATCTTGTCTTTTCAATTATGTCCGTGGTTAGTTCAACAATTTAAATTTGAATCCATTTTTGAAAGTTATCATTTCAATTCAACCTGAAATTTGGTTGATTCAAATGGAAAATCGTCATTTTTTCCAACAAGAAAAATTGTTAAATTAAAAATATTCCTTGTTGAAGCCATTTTGTATGTTTTTCCTTTTGATTTAACCAGTTATCTGGTTGAGTTTTTTCTCTGTGTATCTTTTTCTCGAACTCTTCAGCAAGTGGTTAATTGGAAATGCAGTTGAGCTTGATCGAATCATATCAGAAATCCTTTGATTCTTTTATCCATACGACCATTAATGACTTCCATCTTCGAGTAAAATATTGATGCTGAGATTGGACACTATGAAGAGAGCCACCACTTTTCCCAAAAACATATTGTATCAGGGCAATTCCATGAATACTGTCCCATCTGTGACACTTATTTTTTAGGTTTAGGCTCATTTTAATGAAGAAAAATGACATGATTTAAAAACATTCCACTTTTTGAAAGCCTTTAAAGATAGTTAAGGCACTGAAGTAATGCATTTTTTGATCTGAATGATTGTCAGGGGTGTCATCGGTGGGACCGTTTCTCGTGGAATTGCCCATCACAATTTAATGTGTTCACAACTTTTCGCTATAATCGTGAGAAGCTAAAAATTTGTTTGCATGAAAAAATGTTTCAATATTGAAACCCTTCAGGCCCACTAAAGGCCTTGATGTGTATCCATCAATCGTGGATGCATCAAAAATTCCTTCCGGGATTATAAATCTTCTCCTTCAACCACGCTTATTCAAAGTTCCTATTCCTT
This sequence comes from Chlorops oryzae, assembly GCA_020466095.1. Taxonomy (NCBI): domain Eukaryota; kingdom Metazoa; phylum Arthropoda; class Insecta; order Diptera; family Chloropidae; genus Chlorops; species Chlorops oryzae. Next base: position 27,748,963 of record CM035809.1, on the reverse strand, counting down.
TTTCTTCTTCATCTTCTTGACATGAAAGTCAACTTGAAACAACCTGACTTAAAACCAACTCAAAATCGTAGGAAGGAATCAAGAACTTATTCTTGAGGTGCCAAACTTCCAGAGTAAAATCTCCTTCTCTTCTCTTCTCTTCTCTTCAAAGACTAAGACTTTCCTCATTAGTGTAGGTATTTCATAGAGCACAAACATGGCATCCTAAGCCGATTTGAAAAGACTAAATGGAATGATAAACTTATAAGGAACTTCGTTATGAATTCTGGCAATCGTCCTGGCTGGCTGGTAACAATATGAAGAGCAACTAATAACAACACTAGAAACCTGAACGCCATGGAAGAAAAGCTGCTGATAATTGTGCAGAGCTCTCTGATCTTTACACCCACTCCATTACAAATTTTAAGTCCGGCAGAAGGAAGAATAAAATGAACACGATTTTTGTTTGCCCTCTTCATTTGCGAGTCTCAAGAAACGCTTCAGTGTTAGTAGTGGAAAAATAGGAATAAAACGAACCGTAAAATCATCCGCTAGTGCTGCTGCTGCGTCCTTTTAAATTCCATTTAAGAACTCCTCGAAAACTTCGTGAATAGGTAAACAGTCGGAGATCTGCAGCCCGCTGTCCGAAATGCTCCTCGAATCCTTTCGAATCCTCGACTATTTTTGGGGCTACTTCGTTCAGGCGGCTGCTGCTGCTGCTGCTGCCGTTGGAAACTATGTCAAAGTATTTGAACAAAAGTTGTTAAACTACGTGGGATAACGATGTTGCTTGCAACTTTGTAGCCTTAAGATGCGATGCACTCTGCATAACAACAACACTCTGCAGGCAGGCAGGCAGACAGCCAGTGAGATGAAAGGAATTTCTTAAACTTTTCCCTTTATTTTTTTTTTCTTATTTTCGCAAACAATAACAACTGCAAAGCACACGGGTACACTGAAACACACGCGCACGGACACTTTCCCAACGAACGCGTTCAAGCGTCTAAGAAAAACCGAAATGAAAACGAACGAAATTTTCGCGAATACTTTTTCAACAATTTTTTTTTTTTTTTTTTGCATAAATTAATACGAAGAGGAATAACTACTAGAACACAATTTTCTCGATTCAAATTTTAAATTATTTTCGCGCCTTTGAATTAACCGTTTTTTAACCGAATTCCGTCGCCACTGACCGACAACTGAAGCGCTCGGGTTTTCGTACGAAACTACAAAATCTGAAAATTTTTCTCGCCTCCTAATGCTAAAGCTTAATTATAAGGGAGCCGCGAGCTGTATTGAGCGTAGTTATATGTTGCAAAGCGTGAGGAGTTCGCATCAAACATGTTGTGTTTATATTAGATAAGATCGACGCGCTCAAACATTTGAGAATTTTCGTTTTCACTCAATGCTGCTAGAAAGCAGCTGCGGATTGCTGGCAGCATGTTCCGCGGCGTACCGCAACAAGTGAAATCGCGAATATACGAGTGCATTTGAGTGAATTGGCATTTTTTCCATGTTGAGTTTGCACTTTTAAACCCGTATAGCTCCCTAACGCTCCATTTTATCATAACAGTGTTTTGGAAAGAATTACTTGGCGTAGCGTAGTGTACATTTTGATACCAGTTAAGAATACCCAACTTCAACTCAAACATAGAAATGTGGCCAAAAAGTCGCCAAAAAAACGTTAAAAAAATTTTTTTGCATGAAGCCTTACCGATAACTCAAAAAACTAATGATGCAGTTCGATTCATCGTGCCCGAAATAGGGGGAAACCATTGTCACCGGCCTTGTATTCTTTTTTTCGACTACCACAGTGTTATAAGAATGGAAAATCAATACAATTTTAGGTCCTTCGTACTATGTATAGAAAAAACTGGAGCTTCAATAAGGCTTTAAACATATCCGCACATCTTTCGAGTCCCTTAATAAAGATGTGATTAAATGGGCAAACCTTAAAGAATCAACAGATTTGTCATATCGGAAATATTGTTAATATTTAAAAGCATACTTTTCGGTACATAATGAATTGAAATATATTCTCTTTAACCCTAGTCATCACATTCGGTTTAATAGGAAGCCAAGTATCTTGCTTTCCACAAAGGATTTATCAATTTCCAAAGACTGCCATATAATTTTCCGCTGTTCTAGCTTAAAGCACTCTCCCCCTACACGATGAAACGTGCCCATATCGGTGTGTGACTGAACATGTAATTTCCTCGAAAAACGATATCATTTCAGCGACGAATCTATTTATGATTACCTATTATTTTCTTTATTTTTTTTGGGGGGCATTTAATTATAACTTCTGAGCTAACACGCTTCACCGAACTTTATTTCAAGTTCTTTGCGTTTCTTTTGTCATTCCGTTCGCTTTTATAAACAAAAACAAATCATAAACGGGTCACTTAAATAAGCGTAAACACAGTTTCGTGGTTACTTCAAAAATTAATGACACCGTTTTATGGATAAAGAAAAGCATAAACAAAAGAGAGAAACAAAGTGAAAGACTTTCTATATTATTTTCCGCTTAAGACAACGCACCAGAAACGCCCTAAAAACGAAATTGAATTGTACGCTTAAACAAGTACGTAACTCTTCTACCGGAATGTAATATTTAATAAGGCTTACACTCAAAGAAAACTGTTAGAAGTTTAGGTGGAGTAAAAAAGTTTTTCAAGAGTTTGGAGAGGTTGAAATATTTTCCCTTTTTATAGGAACTTTAAGCAAAAAAAATGGGGTAAAATGGAAAAAGGGAATTTAGATGTCTGCCCATTTAGCACAAACCATGATACAAGAAAACAAGATAGCGCCACTTGAGAGAGGAAACGTCACAAACTCAAAATCGCGATTCGTTTTTGTTGTTTTTCATGTTAAATCGGCTTTTTACTTTTTTGAATAGCATGGGAAACAACAACAATTTCTCGCTCAGTGACGTCACAAACTCAATTTTCGGCTCTCAAAGAGAGCCTCAAAATAGCGGTTCTGAAGTGGCGCTATCTTGTTTTCTTGTATCATGGCACAAACGATAAATACTGTTGACACCACGCCAATATATCGTCGAAATCTGCTTTAGCTACCTTTTAAGGATTTTATTCATTTTCCTGAAAAGTATCTACATATTCACAGTATTCTCCGGACATAAGCGTTATCAAAAATGCAAGCAAAATTATCGTTATAAGCAGAGAAAAATTGTATCTAATTGAATTCAAAAGATTGAAAGATGACAGTGACAAGGCTACAATCTCGATACTTTTAAGAAGGGAACGCATACATCTGGCCTGCATATGTCCAAGGACACTGTTCCTTGAACAAGTGACAATATTTTTGGGAGTTGAATTGAGAAAGAAAAAATTCAGAAAAGCATAATTTTGGGGCTTTATGTGGGAGAATGGTATATAACGATCTCGAGCTTTTCACATAACTGTTTGAAAAAAAAAAAAATACTCCTGTGAGAGAATATATAATATAAGCCCTTGATATGAGACGTTGCTGCAATAGGATCTTATAAAAATTATAAAAATTTGAATTCATTGACTGAAATAAATAAAAAAATAAATAAATAAATAGTAGGTAGTCTGGTAGGTTGAAGTAGCTGCCACTTATAGGGCATTTACATATACGTTTTAGCGCTACTCGTTTAAGCTAAAACGACCAAGTCAAAACGGGGTGTTTACATACGCGCATGTGGTTTTGTCAGTTTGTGATTATCTTTTGTTTGCTCAACACGTGAAATATGAGTGAATATTGTAATTAAGAAAAGAAGCAATTATTGAAATTGCGTTTGTTTTCTTCATTGGTTGTGGTAACAACCTCACAATTTTTTAATTCGAAATTTCAATGACCATATGTTTTGCATTTTTATAGTGATGACGCTCGGATTTCGATATTTTTATCAGTTATAAGCAGGATTTATCTTGTTTAGCTACTTGTTTTAAATTAAAACAGGAAAGTTTCTCGTTTTAGTTTTATATGATAAAACGGGAAATATCTAAGTTGTTTTAGTGCTAAAACGGGCAAAGTTGCTAAAACGCGAATAAAACGGCATATGTAAACGGCCTATTAAGCCGTTAATCGGCCCATTGTGATACCAAGGAGGTTTTCTTGTGTTTGTGTGAGTGAATTGTCTTATTATGTAGTGTGTCCCTAGCCCTTTTTGAAAAACCAGTGCTAGGCTTGGAACATTACACTCCGTTTCGCCTGTGCCGGGAATCGAACCTCGGACCCTGGGATCAAGAGCATAGCACGCATCCCCTTCGCTATCCCAGAGCCAAATAATAAATAGTAAGTCTGAAAACATTTTGATGGACAAAATAAGAAGTTCTTTTCAGCTAAACTAGTATTGTAGGAAATCAATCAAAGTATACTAACATTTTCGGACTGGCGTTTACCTTAAAAAAAAAAAAAAAAGTAAGTAAATTTTGTACAAGCTTTTTATCAAAATGTCGTGCAAGAGGTTAGTCAATTTGGAAGCTGGTTTCTAATGAATGTTAGACAATTGACAAAATGATGAAGTGAAAGCGGTTAAGTGGAGCCAACGAGAGACATTAGAGCCCGAGATGAGACGACGACGACGACGACAGTGGTTAGAAATCAAATATTTTCCCATGAAATCTTAAAGAATGGGATATGCTTATTCTTCTTTCAATTTGTAATTTTCCAGCATATTCTTGCTCAAATCTAATAACGCGACGAATTTTGCGGGTGTGCTTAGTCAGACGTAACGGAAAATTGTCATATCACGCCGAAGGTAGAGCATGACATGTCGGTATCAACGGCGATGGATATACGGTTCTGTACCGTACGCCGAGCCATTGACTAGTTGCTCTGGAAGCATAAACACATTCATACATACATATGTATGTATGCATGCATGGTGTATGTGTGATGTTTGTTTGCCAGTGTGTGTGTTCGTCCTCGTTCTTGAGCTCAGTCAACCGGAAATGGGTTTGTTTGCCTACTGAATTGCTGGCATTTCAGCAATGTTGACAATGAAGATGTCGAAACACAACACATTCACGTCGATTCATGGCATTTTTGTTGTTGTTTGTTATGTTGCGTTGTGTTGCCATTTTTAGGAGTGAGTCATCGCAATCATTACCCTTCGTGGTTTTCCATTATTGCCCCGCATTCACCTCGTGTAATGCTTTTCTAAACAAATTGAAAAACAGTTTGACTCACTGGAATCGAAATCCGTTAAGATTAATTGAAATGCTAGACGTTTTGTCGTTCGGATCATTTATAATTGCGCAGAAATCATTGAAGCAGCTGAACAATCGATGGCAAGGATTTAAATGAAGACTGAAGTAGGCTAGAGCGAGGCTGGCCATTAAGGGCTAAGTAATTGCTATGCAGAGTAATGTCCAATAATATTTAGAGTAGTCGAGACAAAAATCGTCGGAAAAGCAGGCTGAGAGGCACATGTCTAATATCAAAATACAAGAGAGAGAGAGAGAGAGAAGAGAGAGAGAGAGAGAGAGAAGGACAATGAAAAATGATGAAGAGAGACAAAGAAATGGAGTCAAAAAGACAATGAAGGATAGAGAAAGGGAAGAGAGAAACAGGGGAGAAGAAATAGAAAGAAAGAAAAAGAAAGATAATGAAAGAGAAAGAAAGAAAGAAAAGGAAAGAGAAAGAAAGAAAAAAGAGAAAGAAAGAGAAAGAAAAGAAAGAAAAGAAAGAGAAAAGAAAGAAGAAAGAAAGAGAAAGAAAAGAAAGAAAGAAAAGAGAAAGAAAAGAGAAAGAAAGAAGAAAGAAAAGAGAAAGAAAGAGAAAGAAAGAGAAAAAAAAGAGAGAAGAAGAGAAAGAAAGAGAAAGAAAAAGAAAAAGAAAAAGAAGAAAATAAGGAAAAGGAAAGAAAGGAGAGAAAGAGATAAGAAAAGAGAAGAGAAAGGGAGAAAGAGAAAGAGAAGGAGAAAGAGAGAGAAACAAAGAGAAAGAAAGAGAAAGAAAGAGAACGAAAGAGAGAGAGAGAGAGAAAGAGAGAAAGAGAGGGAGAAAGATAACAAAAGAGAAAGAAAAAAAGAGACAGAAAGAGAGAGATAATGAGAGAGAAACAGAAAGCAAGAGAGGGAAAGAGGAGGAGAGAGAGAATTATAGCGAAAGAGGAAAAGAGAGACCGAAAGAGAGGCACAACGAGAGTAAATTGTAGGAAGAAAGGGGAAGGAGAAGAAAGAAAATAGAGAGAAAAGAGAGGGAAAAGTGGGAGAAAAGAGTATGTCGAGATGAGACAGAACTGAGAGAGGCGAGAAAAGAGATAATAGAAGAAAGAAAGAGAAAAAAAAAAGAGAAGTGAGTGAGTGAAGCATTGTAGGAGAGAAAGACAGAGGGAGATTGGAGTTATACGGAAAATGGAAAGGGAGACGAGAAACAGGATAGATTGAGGCAAAGAAAATCGAAGACGAAGAAAAAATATACAGAGATGGGGATATTAATAGAAAGAGAAAGAAAATATAAAAGAGAGAGGTTAACAAAACATGAAAGAAATATTTCATTTTTATATCTTTTAACGCATCTCCTTTGCGAAGTGTAAAATCCAGCTTTTCAATCCCACCATAAAGATCATTAACCTTTAACCTGTACACTTTGGACTCCAACTTTTCTCAAAGCCAATCGTTTTGCAGTATTTGCAGCAGATACTAAAATGTTGCATTGCAATTTTAGAAGAAGAAAAAAAAAAGGCGCAAGCACTTCGGCGTCAGCTTTTTATTTAGCCGTCAACCACTTAAACACGCTCCTCTGGGATTTAGAATTTACATCAATCTAAATGTTCGTTCATTCATTCTATCATTCACTCATTCATTCACACATTTTTTTTATATTTTTTTTTTTTGGTACGTGCAATACATAGACATAACGTTGGGCCTGGGCCAGGAAGCGGAAACATTTTGCGTATTTTTGTTCATTTCGTTTGTTGCTTGAAAATCTTTCACTTTTTCATTTAACTAAGTGCAATTAAGTCACACGAGCAAGTTTTTTAAGCACTCACAGCACATCTGACGTGCAGTATCTGTATTCATTTTATTTTTTATTAATTTCTTTACATGTACTTATATATATATAAATGTACACATATATCTATCCACATATGTATTTTGCATAAAAAAAGAGTCCATGCAAGTCTGCTGAGAAACGTGTCAGACGTGCAAACATTTCAAATGGGGGAAAAAAAGAATAGAAAGAAAAGGACGAAAAAAAATTTGTTGCACTTTTTAAGTGCTCACCTCTTTGGGATTTGCATGCAGGAAGGAGAAAACGACCGAATGAAAAGGGGTGCGAAACCATCAATGTTTGAAGCATGCATCATCACATGAATTGCAAGGTGCAACTTTTTATTTAACAACTTTCAACGAATGATTCCAACAACTCTTTTCTTTTTTACATGTGTGTGTGTAGGTACCTACTTTAAGAATGGAAAAAATTAAAAGTTTTCTTAAAACAAATGGGGAAAAAGGATGAGGTGAAGACGATTTAGTCTGATCCTTTGGGGATGTTAAATAACTCGAAAAATTGTGCTAAATTATTTTGCATGGAGAAGGTCCTTTAAAGACAACGAGGGAAGATGAAGAGTCTGCTCCCGGGAAGTTTGTGTGAACGTGTGAATGAGATGTGCGAGGGAATTGCGGGTGAAGAAAGACTCATTTGGACCATGTGACAAAATTTTCGTTGCAGTGGGAAAGATTCTTTCAATTTATTTAATTATTTTTTTGGCTTAAATTAATTATAACGACTAGGCCACAGAGAGGGCCACACATGCCGGGGTGTGTCTTCTTATGGATGGAATTCGTGTAATCCTTCACTAGGAGCAGAAGATCGAAGATCAAACGGGCTATTTTTATATTCACGATTAACTTTCATAGTGATGGCTATGCCTCGGAATTTGAATATGTAAAAAAATGAAAAAAAAATTTCAAAAAATTTCAAAAAATATTCAAAAAATATTCGAAAAAAATTCAAAAAAAATTTCCAAAAATTCAAAATATTTCAAAAAATTCAGTAAAAAAAAAAAATATTCAAAAAAATTTTTAAAAAATCAAAAAATTCAAAATATTCAAAAAAATGAAAAAAAAAATTCAAAACAAAATATGCAAAAAAAATCAAAATATTCAAAAAAATGAAAAAAAAAATTCTTAAAAAAATGCAAAAAATTCACAATATTCAAAAAAATTCAGTAAAAAAAAAATATATTCAAAACAATTTTTTTTAAATGCAAAAAAAATCAAAATATTCAAAAAATAATCGAAAAAAATTCAAAAAAAATTTTTTTAAATATCAAAAAATTCAAAATTTCCAAAAAACTCAGTACAAAAAAAAAACTATTCAAAAAATTTTTTAAAAATTGCAAAAAATTCAAAATATTCAAAAAATATTCAAAAAAAATTCAAAAAAAATTTCAAAATATTCCAAAAAATTCAGTCAAAAAAAAAATATTCACTGTGCTTTTTGAATATTTTATTCACTGAAGTATGCTTTTTTTGTCAATTTGACAATTCAACATTTTAATAGGCATACTAAATCGAACTAATTTGGAATTTTTGACTGAGAACTTTTTGAATATTTTAAATTTATTGCATTTTTATTTAATATTTTTTTTCATTTTTTCGAATATTTTTTGAATATTTTGATTTTTTTTGCATTTTTTTTAAATTTTTTTGTTGAATTTTTTGAATTTTTTTGAATATTTTTTTTCATTTATTTTTTGATTTTTTTACATACATATTCAAATTCCGAGGCATAGTGATGATAGATCTGGCAACTCCATATAGGTCAAAATTACCGAATTCCCAGAAATGTTCATAAAGTAAAATTTTTCTCATTTCGACTTCTTTTGCTCTTCGAAAATTCACATGAAATGATCACTCTAGCTATTTTAAATCAAAGAATTTCACTTATCCTTAATTCAGTCGTTCAATCTTTATAGCACAGCACATGTCATGTTTTGTCCAATCTTCTTACAATTCTATTCTTCTTATGCAACACGTACGAACTTGCAAGCTCCTTTTTGGGTTATTTATAGTTGAATTCACAAATATATTTTTTCCATTTTTTTTTTTTTTTTTTGCTTTCGTCCTTTTTCCATTACTCTTTCTAAACGAACTCAAGTCAAAAGTCAATGAACATGGCTGCTTCTTGACATTTCCACGTTTGCAATTTTCACATTTTCACATTTTTTCTGACTCTCTTAAAGTCATAATTTCGACATGCAGTCACGATGTCCTGCTTGCATGGACGTCCGTCCGTCCGTCCGTCCGTCCGTTTGTCCGTTTGTCCTTACACCATGTATCTTTCTGAAACTAAAAGACTGTCTACTCAGTCTCTCAAATTCTCTAATGCATTCCCAATTGTGTTCGAGTTCTTTTCTTTCTCGATTTCGTACGAATTAATAGTATAGAAAGGAAAAAAAAAATGGGAGGAAAATGCAAGCGCACAAAGCTTCCAATTTATCTTTTCGATTTTAAGGTATCACTTTTACGGCACTAAGTCCCTCTGATTTTCACTTCTATTACCTTTCACTTTTCTCTTACCATTTTCTTTTTTTTTTTGGTTTTTTTTTCTTGCTCATGCTCGTTCTATTGACAACAAATTGACACATGCTGACAGCAGGAAGATAACAAAGTCAACAAGGAAACAGGAAAGTGAGCTACGATTGGTCGTTTTGGGGCGCTGCACACACAATGGCGAACCTCTGAATAACAAATGGAGGAATCAAAAGTAAAACGAGAGAAAATAAAGAGAAAACAATTAATTCTGAAATCACTTAGAATTCTTATCACATACGCAAAAAAAAAAAAAAAAATGCTCAATCGCCATTTCGAGCAATGGGGGTGTGTGTTGCCACTAACGGTCCATTTGTCTTCCGTGTTTCAAGTCGCCTTTCAGATGCATCAGATATCAATCTGAAATTTACGAGCCGAGAAAGATAAGGAGCAATGGCTTTTGAAGTGAACAAGAGAGAAACCCAAAAGTCAATCGTCTTTGTATCAAAAGGTCTGGAGTATTAAGTATTTCTCTTCTCTCCATTTTATTTTGTACTTCAAGCTATTGACTTCTTAAACAACAGAAAAAGGGTAAAGTATAGAGAGGCTCTTGAGACCTAAGCACTCTTCGCATCAATCGAAATGATTTCTAGGAAAAGTCTTTGCGCCATGCAAAAATCCATGTAAAATAACAGAGCAAAGCATAACGCGCCAAGGATCGACCCGTCGAGCACTTCCTCCACACTGAAGGCGTTGACATGTAAATCCTATGCTGGACACTGTCGTAATTGCTGTTAAAATTACTTGCTGACGGCAACGAAAACGTATAGCAGGGCAACATGCGAAACCGTTATAAAAAACACACTACAGCCAAGGAGCATGCCGCCGCAGGGACAGCAAAAAATAAAAAATAATAAAAAACAAAAAAAAAAAAAAGGGAAAAATCAGGCAACAAATTGTCACCGGAAGTAATGGTAACATATTGCAGTGATACTAAAATTTATGGAGCGAATTCAAAAAATTGGGATACACAGCGAACGCCGAAAATTGTTAATGTTGAAATACTATATCTTTCTTTTTTGACTATTCTTGGATTTTATTTTTTATTTTATTTTGTTGTGTTCGAAGCAAAATCGAAAAGCACATCGAGAATTAGAGCTCGAAATTATTGCTGGGTATTTAATAAATATATAATACTATTTATTTGATAGAAAGGGTAGACGGCTATGAGTTTGGGCTGGACTTTGGTGACTCAAATGGATTAATAGAGTGTGGATAGAAGAGTCCATATCTTAGAGTACCTAGATGAGAATTTCAAGTCTGCACGAACAAATTATGGACTGAAGTCCCATGAAGCGGAGAAGAAAAGAATACTTTCGGGAATCAAGCTTAAAACTGGAAATTTAGGTATATGATTCCATCGTCGTTGATTCAGTCTGCAAATATGTGATCTGTAAAATATAAGTGGCGAGGTCAGGTAATAAAAAAAACCATCAAAAATTCTACAATCGTTTCAGACATCAATTACATCTTGTCAAATATATTTCATTGATAGTTAAATCAAAGCATGCAGAATTCAAGATGGTACACGCAGAGAAAAAATATCACATACCCAATTATATTTTGCAGGGATTACATATGTAATTGGGTATGATGCAATTATATTTTCATAATTGCGTCCAAATATATTTTTCATTGCCTCCAATTATATATGTAATTGTATCAAATGATAAAAAAATAATTTAAATAACATATATAATTCTGTCCAAATAAATATATAATCGGCTGCAATGATGTATGTAATTGTATCGAATTATATACATAATTGCGTCTAATTAAATTTGTGATCCCCTGCAATTTAAAATACATTCTATATAGCAATATAAAAAGGGGCATTTTCCACGATTGGGCGGAATATACACTCCCGCTCATTTGAATAGGTTTGAAATATTTTTCATGTATAAGCATATCTCGTTCAGGATGTGTTTCAATTATATGGTCTTTCTGTATGTGTATTGAGAGGTCAATCATTTACCAACAACTGTGGAAAAAATCATAACATAATGACCACCCGTTTAGATGATATGGTTACTTTTGTAAAAAATTACAAAAAAATCGTTCAATTTTTCGGCTCATTTGAATAGGTTCATTAGCGTTATTTTTAATTTAGTGTGAGGGGCGCTTAAAGACCGTTAACATATATCAAAATTTCGTTACAACACTTTGAAAATTTATGAAAAAAACAAAAATGGGATGCGGAAAAGTCTTGACTGAAGCAGAAAAAGGCAAAATCCAAGCTTATAAGGAAAGTGGTTTAATTCACGCAAATATTGCCGCAATAATTGGACGAAGCCAAAATGTAGTAAGCAGGATTTTAAGGAATGAGTCTAATTATGGAAAAAACATGAAAGGAAGAACTCATAAAGCTACAACTGCCGCAGAAAGAAGACTTATCCAAAGGAAGGCGTCGAATTCTCATCACAGTGCTGCAAAAATTAAAGAAATTACACGTGTTAAAGCTAGCTTAGCAACCGTTAAACGCGTCATACAGGCTGCTAAACATTTAAAGAGGCTCAAACTTAAAAAAAAACACCACTTAACGTAGCTCGTAAGGAAGCACGGATGCATTTTTATCGACAACACATGTCTTGGGATAACCAATGGAAAAACGTTGTATTTTCCGACGAAAAAAAGTTCAATCTGGAAGGACCAGATGGGCATAACTATTACTTCCATGACTTGCGTAAGGAAGAGCAGTACCTGAGTCGCAGTGTAATGGTGTGGGGTGCCATTTCCTATTATAGAACTATCGAACTACATTTTCTTATTTCTAGAACGGAATTAGCTATAAAAATGTGATTCAGAATGCTTTTCTTAACATTTCTGAAATTTTTGGACCATTGTCTTGGAGATTCCAGCATGATAATGCACTCATTCAGACTGCTAAAGTTGTCAAGGAGTGGATTAAGAGCCAAGGTATCCAGTTAATAAACTGGCCTCCATAGTCTCCAGACCTCAACATCATAGAAAACGTTTGGGGCTTACTTGCACGAAAAGTTTATGACTCGGGAAAGCAATATGAAACCACGGAGCTCCTCAAAGAAGGTATTCAAAAAGCTTGGGCAGAAATTTCACTTAACTTTCTGCAAAAGTTATACGAATCTATTCCACAGCGAGTATTTGAAACAATTTCAAAACATGGTGGATCCACGCACTAGTAGTGCTTTAAAATATGTTCAATTAACAATATTAAAATAAAAAATCATAAAAAAATTTGATATTTAAATATTTATTTTATTTTTATTTCTGATGAACCTATTCAAATGAGCCGAAAAATTGAAAGATTTTTTTGTAATTTTTTACAAAAGTAACCATATCATCTAAACGGGTGGTCATTATGTTATGATTTTTTCCACAGTTGTTGGTAAATGATTGACCTCTCAATACACATACAGAAAGACCATATAATTGAAACACAGCCTGAACGAAACATGCTTATACATGAAAAATATTTCAAACCTATTCAAATGAGCGGGAGTGTATTTCACCACGTCATATTCGTGGTCCACCTTGGAGTGCCTAAGGATTTTGAAAATTCAAACACCTTATATACGATCGAAATTATAAACCATTTGAGAAATATAAGAACAAACTGTAAAATAAATACAATCATATATATAATTGCATCAATGCTTTAAATTGTAAAAGTAATCAGATGTAATTACATATGTATTCAGAACGCAATTACATATATGATAAATTTAAATGCAATTATATAAGTAATTGAGTAATTGAGTATTTTTCATTTTCTAATTATATTGTAATTGGCTCCAATTAATAATGCAATCGGGGCAAGGCTCCAATCACATATGTAATTGGTTCCAATCAGGCGCGCAGCCAGGGGGGGGGTTTTGGGGGTTCAAACCCCCCCAAATAAAGGAAAAAATACACGACACAGCTTACATTTCTACATCGCCGTCCTACAAACTCTTTTATTAAGTTTTATGATGCAATAATTTTAGTTCTTGACCGAATTTCCTCTTGGAATGATCAAAATGTGTCAAGTCAGTCTAATTTATTAAAATGTGCCTTACAAAAAGGCGAATTTCTTATATCTCTTCATTGTATAAATCAAGTTTTTAGTTACACATTTCTTCTATGTAAATATTTACAAGGTAGAAACATTGATCTCAAATATGCTGTTGTCCTAGCAGATATATGCTTAGAGAATATTCAAACCTTAAGAAGTAACGCTGAGGAAGAATTTCAGAAATTGTTTAAAAACGCTGAGAAGCAAGCTTTATCAAGCGGACTTATTTTGAAAAAACCTAGGCTCGCACATTCTCAGGACCACGAAGCACATTTTCATACTAAAAGTGTTGAATATTATTATCGTATTTCCCTTTATTTACCTTTTGTGGATGCATTTATTGTCAACTTAACCAATCGCTTTTCAAAACACAAGGATATTCTTCTTGGTTTTCAAGTTTTATTTCCTCAAAGCGATACTGCAAAAGTTGATGATTTTTTAGACAAATTTAAAAAACTCTTTCAGTTTTATCAAGATGATTTAGAGGGAAATTTTGATGATTCAAAAATGGAGCTCACTATTTGGTATAAATTAATTAATAATTTAGAAAAAAATGAAAGACCAAAAACAGTGTTTGACGCTATAAAATTTTGTAAAAAAGATATTTTACCAACTATTTTTATTTTATTAACTATTTTGGCTACTCTTCCAATAACCACATGTGAAAATGAGAGTTCGTTTTCAACTCTCCGCCGACTCAAAACTTATCTTAGATCTACAATGACAGAACAGAGGTTAAATGCCTTAGCACTCCTCTACGTCCATCGAGATCTTACTCCCAGTGTAGAGGACATACTAAATAGACTTGCTGAAAGCAAGCGCAGACTTAACATTGCACTTTAAATTGAATAAGTTCCTTCGAAAATACTTTTTTTTACTTTGTACACCTTATAAAAATGTAAAATATTTATGTAAATATATTTTAATTATATATTTTGTAAGCTTTTTACGAAAATAAAAACAAAAAATATTTAGAAAAATTTTCTGCGAACCCCCCCCAAATTGAAATCCTGGCTGCGCGCCTGGTTCCAATTATATTTCGGGAGCTTATTTCTCTCCGTGTAGGAACTTTTTAAAAATAATTATTAATATGTAAAAAAAAATAGAGTCCCATTTCATTCCATAATCTCTTAAATATGGTTTTTATTCTGTAAAGAGATTTCTTGCATGCAAGAAAAAGGAGACAGACATCTACAACTCTGAGCTTAGAGGTTATAACCTTCATATCTCGTTTTAACCCATCTATTTTTTCTAATATTAATTTTCATTAACTTTTGTCCTCCAAATCCTATCTATATTTTCGAGTTATTTCCGTAAATGCAATTTTTTAATGAGACTCATTCTTTTAAATTCTTGTGAACAGCTGATTTTCGAATCGAATCGTATTTATTTATTTTTTTTTTTTTTAATTTGATTGGTGAATTTTTATTTAAAATATAATATGTTTTCAATATTTTTAGTAATACAGTGTATTTTCTCCTTGCGGACACTCTTCTTAAGCGGACACCCCTCTAAAACCGACACATTTTGGAAATGCTCTATTGTTCCTGCTTCTCAAATAGTTTCCTGTTAAGCGGACACATTTTTGGGCCCTAAGTGTCTGCTTAAGAGAGAGTAAACTGTATTGACCCTTAAAGGCAGAAACGATGTTGTATTATAATGTTGTATTATAACAATCAACAAAAAAAAAAAAAAAAATTAGTAGGTATGTGCATTCAAACACAGCAGGAAAAACTACTCCCATTTGCATTCACCTTTTTTTTATATTAAATAAATTTGTTGGGACTATCGACAGAGGCGATAATATTGTTTTCGCAATCTCCTCTTGGATATTGCGGCAATTAAGGGGGTCTTCTATCTTGTGGCCTCGTTTTTGATACTGTTTTTTGACAATAGATTGTAGGGGAACCAATAATGCAATCAAGGTTCGGTTTTTTGCATTGTTTGTGTTTATTTCTATACTTTCAACATTAATTTTTCTGAAATTTTACTGTCTCTAGTTTGACCGTGATTTGACCTTGAAATGTCCCTTACGAAAAATTTATACTAAAACGGTTGTCACGATTCAGCCCATGAAAGTCGTCTGAAACAAAAAAACCAAAATGATTTAGTTTCTTTATGACTTTGACTATCGTTTGACACGGGGTTTTTGAAAAATTCCAAAATTTCACGAAACAGGCAACAAACAAACAAATATGTCTACGTTTTCAAGGTCAAGAATAGCTGTAAAAATCGTTAAAATGAAAAAAATCTAAAAAGCTCGTGCCAAACAATAGCCACATGTTTTCCGCAAAGTTTGATATATCACTTTAGTCAATTGATCAATTAGTTCTCGAGATATCTTGCCAACCAGTTGCAAAAACACAACTTTTGGGAAATCGCATTTAAAGATATTAATCTCTCTAATTTCTCTGATGCGGAGCTATATTCGATGGCTCTAAAAACCCCGAAATAATAAGATTTCGGTTATACCCTTTGAATATTATATTTCTAGTACCTTCTAGGCCTTCTAGGCAAAAAAAAATCGATTTTTTTTAAACCAACAAGAAGACCCCCTTAAGGAAATCATATAAAAATTACTACCACCAGGAGCCTTACTTAGACGCTAGACAGTTCAAATGGCATACATTTTTACGGAAAATTGATGACATCCGTTAAATTAAGAATTATTGAATCGTTGTATCAAAGCCCAACTTTCATGTTTCTTCCTGTCATCGAAAAAACTCTCATTTTGATAAAAATCGTCACTTATACGAGTATTTATGTCCCTTATCGTTTGTCTAGCCTTAACCTCCAACCTTGCCAACTAATAGCGATACATTCATACAAACATATGTATGTTTTCACTGCTGCCATTTCCATTTCCATTTCCACTTACATGACATTCAAATTTATTTCCGCTGTTGTCTGACCGCCCTCGAAAGCAAAAAAAAGTCATTTTTCCATAAAAATTGTTTCTCTTGTATTCTTCATATATGTACTCATATATGTATCTACTTTTTTTTTTGTCTTCCTCTTACAGTTTTTCAATTTCGTTCTCTCTATGTCATTGCACTTACGAACTCCGACACAATCAAATGTTGTGCGACTTCACAAGCACCAGAAATGTCACTCACAACACAAAAATTTGATTTACTGACGCTATTCAAAGTCACATCGAATACTCTTAGAATAAATTCGTTTTGAGCAGCAAAAAAAATAAAAATAAAAATTAGAACGAGAAAAAAAGAGCGTATTAGTTACGATCGACTAGACAGGTACATAAATGGAAATCGAATAACAAGAAAAAGGTTTTACTCGAATTTCATTATTTTCTCAGTGTAATTTGTGGCCGAGTTCAGGAATTGCATTTCATAGTTCGGGTAGATTTTATTATTCCTCCTCCATCGTCTTTATAGGCGGGAAGCAAATAAAAATCAGTATGGTGAAAAACTTCTCTAATTAAAAACCTTTTAAGGCATTAAATATTAATGCCTGATGTCACGTAAAGCAAGAATTTCTGCCTAGCGATTCCTCCAAATATTCGCAGCATGCAAACATATGGAATCATTTACAATCATTGGAACTGGCTCCATAAGTATGCATGCATTGAAAGCTTTTAAAAATTCTGGAGTATGAATTCCAGCACTATTGGAAACCAGGCATCATGATGAAAATGTCACGTCCTCAATTTCTCGTCGCCACAAAATACCCAACGAAAAAATTAAGCCAACGTCGAAAGCGTTTGACAAGTGATTAAGATAGCAATTTTCGTCATTAGCAAATTAAATGTAATTTATAGACAGTTTAATTGGCGGCTCGATTGAACGATGGGGCTAGGAAGCTGTTTGAATTCGCTGTTTAAATTTGTGAACATTTTTTTTTTTTTTTTTCGGAAAAATCAAATCACATAGCTAAGGAATCTAATTGTCTGACATAACATAGGTTGAGAGCATTGAAGTACCGAGTCAAGTATTCACTTCTAGCTATACCTCCCCCCATTCATCAATTGCTTCAATATCCAATATGAGCCAGCAAAAATATTAATAAAGTGTCATTAATTATATTATATTATCGCCTTTGTGTATCGTTCCAGTAAAATTGTAGCTATTAAATCTTAAAAAAGGTTGATGCTAGCAGCAGAAGATTTGTATGCTGTATTTTAGAGGACTAATTTTGTTTTTGTAATTACGGTTTGAAAAAAAGTAAACTGCTTCATCGTCAGGTAGATTAGATTAAATATAATAACTGAAATAATATATGAGATTAAAGGAATTACTGCTGCCACTATGATAATGTTGCTTTTATAATCCATATTGCTGACTTAGAAAAAATACAATACAAGATCGTTTCTGCCTTTAAAGGTCAATGGAGTGCACTCTCTCTTAAGCGGACACTTAGGGGCCCAAAAATGTGTCCGCTTAACAGGAAACTTTTTGAGAAGCAAGAACAATAGAGCAATTCCAAAATGTGTCGGTTTTAGAGGGGTGTCCGCTTAAGAGGAGCGACCGCAAGTAGAGAATACACTGTATTACTAAAAATATTGAAAACATATTTTAAATAAAAATTCTCCATTCAAATTAAAAAAAAAAATAAATAAATAAATACGATTCGATTCGAAAATCAGCTGTTTACAAGAATTTGAAAGAATACGTCTCATAAAAAAATTGAATTCACGGGTATAACTCGAAAATATAGATAGGATTTGGAGGACAAAAGTTAATGAAAATTCAAGTTAGAAAAAATTGATGGGTTAAAAGGAGATATGAAGGTTATACCCTCTAAACTCAGAGTTGTAGATGTCTGCCGCCTTTTTCTAGCATGCAAGAATTCTCTTTACAGAATAAAAACCATATTAAAGAGATGATGGAATGATATGGGACTCCTTTTCCAACATAGGAATCCCACTGGCTACAGAGAAATTCCGCATAAAAGAAGAATATCTCGACCTGGCAAACAAGCTTTGGGTCGAAGTAGATTTCTGCGGGATCACTAGACAAACCTGGCCAGCTCTGAATAAGAGACGATCCAGGGACCTGGTGAAACTCAGCAACACCACCATCCATCAGACGGTATCATTTCTCACCGGCCACTGCCTGTTCGGCAGACATGCCGCAAGGCTGGGAGCCCCATACAATGACTTTTGGCGGAGCTGTCGCTCGGAGGAGGAGGAGGAATCTATTCTTCACCTCCTGTGTCAGTGCCCGGCCTTAGCGTCAAAAAGACTGTCTCTACTGGGACACACCCTTCTGACCAGCCTCACCGAACTGTCAGAAATCAAAATTTCAGACATCGCGCGGTTCATCAGGAAGCCAAATTGGCTTCTATAGGAAGTAGAAAGGGGTTAGTCGTGTCTTTATGGTACCACAAAGGGCCTATCTGGGAGCCTACGTGAGCTATAAGCTGCCGCACTAACCTAGCATATGGGACTCTATTTTTTTTTTACATTTTAATAATTATTTTTTTTAAAAATTTCTACAATCTTGACTTCTGCATGCTTTGATTTAACTATCAATGAAATGTATTTGACGAGATGTAATTGATGGCTGAAACGATTGTAGAATTCTTGATGGTTTTTTTTATTACCTGACCTGGCCACTTATATTTTCATGTTCACATATTTGCAGACTGGATCAACGACGATGGAATCATATACATACCTAAATTTCCAGTTTTAAGCTTGATTCCCGAAAGAATTCTTTTCTTCTCCGGTTCATGGGACTTTAGTCCATCATTTGTTCGTGCAGACATGAAATTCTCATCTAGGTACTCTAAGATATGGACTGTCCTATCCACACTCTATTAACCCATTTGAGTCACCGAAGTCCAGCCCAAACTCATAGCCGTCTACCCTTTCTATCAAATAAATAGTATTATATATTTATTAAATACCCAGCAATAATTTTGAACTGTAATCCTCACTGTCGCGCGCTCTCTTGTGTCCTTCCGATTGCTTCGAACATAATAAAATAAAAAATCCAGCTTTCTAGCTAACAGTTCAAAGGAAGATCCCTCCTTATATGCATAAGAAATCCTCAAAGGAGTCATCCAAAACTAGCGCACCCTAATCATGAACCTCTTCAGCCACAGTATATCCAAAGACACTACTTAAGTTCTTGTAGTGAAATGATTCCCAAAACTTAACTTTTGTGTAACCAGAAAAAATCCTTCAATCCGGATTAAAGTTTCCCACAATAAAAAATGGCTCCGTCCACCGTATCCCATGCCATTCATTTCGGTTCGGCTTATCTCTTTAAATTGAATTAAAGCAAAGCAGCTTTTGTGGGCAATTGTATTGATACGCTAAGTGAACGTCAGTCAGTAAGAAAGGCACTGCGAATTGGCAATACACCGCCATTAAGGACATTAAGTGACGATACCCATGACGGTGGGAGGCGTCACCAATATCTGATTTCTGACGACGTTCACATTCGATTGTAATTATGTTAGGGTAAAAACGACAACGCCACTCAGAATCTGACTGACTGAGCGCTGTGAAGTTTGAAAGGAATTGAAAACTCGTCGCAGGATCGCAGGAAAGCGTTGAGAGTTGGAGGCGTTGAAATTGGTTGAAAATCAATTGAAATATAGGGGGAAATGGGTTGGGTTGGGTTGGGTTGGATTGGGGGCGGCTGTTAAGCTCGTTAGCGCATTAACAAAGACCGTTACGAGCTCTTTATTTATTCAATTTGTTCTTGCGGTTTTAATTGGCGGAGAAAAGTGGGATGCACTTTCGTTAATTTTGAATGTTTTTCCATTTCACTTTGATTGGATTAAGAAGGGCTGCCGAGGGACGACGATGTTGAAAAAAAGTATGTATGGACTTTCATTTGAATAATTATTTTATTTTTCTTTTCTAGGAAAATTTTTTGACAAAACAAAATATTCAAAAACCAATTAAGCCAACTTTCAAATTTATTATCCTTTTTACTTCTATACATATGGCAGCCTTCATACAGTTGATATAACGTTTGGGCAGCAAATATGTATGGTACATCTGTGTTCTATGTATTAAGAGTGCAACCAAATGTAACAAACTGATAATATATGAATAAAATCAGTCAGTTTGCTCTTTTAACCCTTCAATCCCTATTCTCACCTGAAAATGACAGAGGTTTAATATATATTTATAGTGTACTCTCTCCTCTAAAACAGACCCTTTTTGGAAATGCTCTAGTGTTCTTGCTTCTCAAAAAGTTTCCTCGTAAGCGGACACATTTTTCGGACCCGTAGCTGCCCGCTTAAGAGAGAGTACACTGTATATTTTTTTTCCTGCACGAAATTTTTTTCAAACTCCCATTAAATTTTCATTACTGTAGCTGAAAGTATTTAGAAACACTATTTTATTATTTTTTTATTTTGACAACACATGACAGATGTCGCGATCGTAACTTGTTTTTTTGCCTTTATCTTTGTCATTAATGGGTTAAATATTTTTGATATTTATTTTTTGTCACCAACAATAATAAACCTAATTTATATAGGCTTATAGGGCATTTACATATACGTTTTAGCGCTACTCGTTTAAGCTAAAACGACCAAGTCAAAACGGGGTGTTTACATATGCGCATGTGGTTTTGTGATTTTGTGGTTATCTTTTGTTTGCTCAACACGTGAAATATGAGTGAATATTGTAATTAAGAAAAGAAGCAATTATTGAAATTGCGTTCGTTTTCTACATTGGTTATGGAAACAACCTCACAATTTTTAAATTCGAAATTTCAATGACCATATGTTCTGCATTTTTATAGTGATGACACTCGGATTTCGATATTTTTATCAGTTATAAGCAGGATTGATCTTGTTTAGCTACTTGTTTTAAATTAAAACAGGAAAGTTTCTCGTTTTAGTTTTGTATGATAAAACGGGAAATATCTAAGTTGTTTTAGTGCTAAAACGGGCAAAGTTGCTAAAACGCGAATAAAACGGCATATGTAAACGGCCTATTAGTCATTTAAATTCAAGGGTTAAAAGAGATGAAATTTAACTTCACTCTTTTTGGCAACACACACCTTTCATGTTGAACTCAACTGTATAATTAACTTTTATCCAGAAACAGCAATAAAGCAAAGTTTTATTCCATTTTAGGAAAGGTGAACCACAATAAAAGCAACAAAGCAACAAAGCCACATGCCATCCACAAGCCGCAATCTGACCACCGTGGGAATATACTGTACAAACTAGAAATTCACACATGCTGGCCTTCAGTTTGTTGGCAAATAAAATTTATTAAATTAGAAATGCAAACAAAATATTTAACCCTTTCACTGCTGCAGGGAAAATAAACTCAAAATTAAAAAAAAAAATGTTTAGAAAGGATCCAATTTTCACATGTTTTGATTTATACTCAAAAAATGTCATTGTGTCCTTGTGAATTCTTGCACGAAAATAACCAGAGAGGAACGAAAAAACGTGAATACACTGAAAAAAAATATTTAACTCTTTTTTATCTACTTATATTTTTTTCCCCAATTTTATTTCCCTTCTTTTGGGCAGCGTTTTGAACAAAACTTCAAATTTCAAAAACTTCAACAACAAAAATTCATTAGACACACTGTAAATATCTCAAAATAGTTTTTGCTTTTGCAAAAAAAATTTTGGTGAAAAGTGTATATATTTAAAAAATATGCCAGAATGTGGCACGAAACCGGAATACACTGAAAAAACTTTTGAATAAAAAAAAAAAATTTTGAGAAAATTTTTCTCAGTGTAAAATTTAAAAAAATCTAGATTCCTTCTTTTATTAACAGTCACCAATTATGTCATCTCTCAATCCCAATTAGTTTTTTAGATATAAAATTTTGAAAAAAAAGAGCTTACTAAAAAGGATTCTTCAAGTACACTGGGAAAAAGGACCCTAAAAATGGGCTTCTGCAATGTTTTTAGGTAGTACCTTTCGAAAACTCAACAATACTTTTAAGTCACTTTCACGGGGCCGCACTAACCTATACCCTTTCGTGTTAAAAAGTTGTTTTCCAGACATTATAGCGAAAAAAGTTTGGTATTGAAAGGGTTAAGGGGAAAATCTTTGAAACTGAAATTGTTGTTTTCAAACATTTCGGAGAATTTCAATTCAGGAAACACGTTGAAGAATACTTTAAACATAAATGTAATCCCAAAATGGGGCAACCATTAACTGAAGCATGGAATTTACGAAAAGTAGAAAGACATTTCAGCAATAAAACACACAACAATCCGTCCTGTGTGTGTGTGCGTATGTATGTCAGTCAAAAGAGCTCCCAAAAGTGCATTTAAACTGCATTTTCTCTCATTTAATGCAGCGTAAAAATGCTATCATTACTTCCTCTATTCGATTGTGCTGCTGCTGTTGCTTCTCCTAGGTGCTGAGAAAGAACATTTTCCGAATTTTATTTTGAAATCAGTGGCGGTGCCGAGGGAGTCTTTCTTATTTCAACTTTAGGCCCTTTAACAATTCTTTTTCTTGGGAAATTATTTTAGGAATTATTTTCGAATTTTACTCACCTCAATAAATCGGCTCAAGCCATCAAAAGGGTACCTCACCCCTCCGACATTCTTGAAGAAATGTGAATGCATTCTCCTCAATCATCTTGAATGCAATAAAAATAAAAAAAAATTTTAAATATTCAAATAAAAGTGAAAAGAAGGTCGAACAAAAACTCACTTCCATGGAAAAAATTGGCACAGCGTCGTACCCGAGTTTCCTTCAACCTCGAGGACTTCCGGCTCTGTCTGTCAGCTTGACAAATTGCAATCGAGATATTGGATTTTGATTTTTCTTTTTGTTGGTTTTAACGACATTTTAATGTTGTGCTTTGCTTACTTTAATGAAACGCTTTCGTTCCATGTCGTAAACATGCAATTTCGGTGATTTGTTTTATGTCCTCGAGAAGTCTGATTTACGGAGGCTTTCCAAAAACTGTAAGAGAGAGGCAGAGAAAATAAAGAGAGAAAATTGATTGTTTTCGATTTAAAAGAGTGACTGAATATTTTTAAAAAATTAAACTGTTTTCCCCCCAGCTCTGTTTCAATGTGGGTTTCCCCCTTAAGAAAGATGGCATTAAATATACCTTGATCAGAGGAGTTCTTAAGGACTGCATTTGCTCTTTTAAGTCACTCACAGCTTGTAATTGTGACCACCATATATCGATTGGCAGATAGCAATATATAACGAAATTAATAGGGACTTGAAACATCCTTTTTAGGTCACATCAAAGATGGAAAGGTCAAAAGGATATTCCATAAAATGATAGCTGAATATAGCGCTGCCAGTTTGAGGGATATTTTCCATTTTGAGGGATATTATGGCATCATTTTTGCAGGCAATTCCTGATGTGTATTTGCTAGAAGCCTCAAATGGCAGCCAGTTTCAACTTTTGTACGAGGAAAAGAAGATTATTGCTGGGCTTCAACAGCTTCAAAAACGGCTACAAAATTATTATTCAGAAATGCTTTTGATAATTTGATCTACAACTATACGAGTATTGGGGGATAATTATCAAATTTGAAACAATTATTTTTAATTTTACACTAAGAAAAATTTTTGCACAAAAAAGAAAACAAAAATTTAATTATTTTTTTCAGTGTATTTCAGTTTTTGTGAAACCTTTTGAATATTTTAAAAGAATACCTTGTTTTATTAACAATAAGTCACCGTTTGTTTCATCTTTTTATCTTAATTTTTTCTGGAGATATTGAATTTTTAAAAACATGCCGTATGAAAAATGTGTTTTGTATCATTTTCGTACATTTGTACTGGATATTAGTACGAGAGCATCTATGTGCACTTGTAATTTTTTGAATATCTCACTGTTGCGCCATTTTATTTGAATGAAATTATTTTTTTAAATGAAAGCAAATACTTAGAGGTATTTAAAAAAAATTTGTAGATTGGCGTCAAACTCGGAATACACTGAAAAAAATTTTTAAAATTGTCTTTTAAGTTCTGTGGGAAAATTTTTCTCAGTGCAAAATTTAAAAAAATTTGTAGAGTGACGCAAAACTGGGAATACACTGAAAAAAATTGTTAAAATTGTATTTATAGTTTTTGGGAAAAATTTTTCTCAGTGTAAAACTTTAAAAAAAATGTTTTTGATTTCCTGTTATATTAGCAATCGGCCAACGTTTGTTTCATCTTCTTATCTTAATTAGTTTTTGAGATATAAAATTTTGAAAAAAGGCTTATTAAAAAAGGATTTTCAAGGATATTTTAAGGACCGTTCAAAATAAAAATCTAAAAAGTAGTCTCCACAGTGTTTTTAGATGGCACCTATCGAAAAATCAACAAAATTTAAAAATTCTCTTCATGATGCCGCAACCCGCCAGACCCTTTATCCTCTGCTGAAATTGGTATTTTTAACAGTAAACTACTCCTTTTAGTTAGGCTTAAATAAAAAAATGAGTTTTCGAAGACTTTTTGAATTGCCTTTATATTGAAATTGATTCAATAAATTTAAGAATTTTTTTGTATATTACTCAAATTAAAATTTTATTGACCTTTTTTGCCGCAGCCTTCATTTCTTTCCATTTCTCTGCTGTCTGCTATAGCTTGCAAAACTTGCTCAAATTTCAAAATCATTTACAATTTTTTCCAATTTCTTATAGTTTTCAGACTTTTAAATATCCATTATTTTAAGAAACCTTAAAAAAGTTGCAATATTTAGAAAATAAGTTTTCTTGTCACGGTGGACATTTTCCATATGCATTAGAAAAGAATAAAAGCTCGCAATGCGCAAAGAACTGTGTACAGCAAAATATTGACTCTTTACTCCTAGTGCTTCCACCAGGTCCCAAGGTGACCGAACCTGAGCTAAACTCTATTGTAAAATTTCCTTCGAGACCCACCTCAGCATTCCAAGGGAAATCCTTTGAGGATAATTTCAGCAAATTAAACTCACAAAGGAATCCTTTGAGGGTCTTGTGATTCTTCAATTTCTATTCGGGATTTTCTTAACCATCAGCAACAATGTCTCACTCTCTTCCGTCGTTACTACATCAATTTCGGCCTCTGAGAGAATGCTACATGCAACATAGAGGTACACACGAAGCTTCATTTGACTTCACTTTATTTTATTTGTCTTTTTTTCATTTTCCAATAATGCCCCATAATTAGTCATATAACCATCCTCTCATGACTGCATAGTCTTTAATTTGGC
This sequence comes from Chlorops oryzae, assembly GCA_020466095.1. Taxonomy (NCBI): domain Eukaryota; kingdom Metazoa; phylum Arthropoda; class Insecta; order Diptera; family Chloropidae; genus Chlorops; species Chlorops oryzae. Next base: position 27,723,308 of record CM035809.1, on the reverse strand, counting down.
TTCTCTTATTTATTGAACGAAGCTGTTTCAGTTAATTTTCAGATGAGCTTTTATCAATTCCTTGTTTTTGTATAATTTAGTTTAATTCTTTTTCAGTAGCGTAGGAAATACTTATACTACTTTATGGAATATCGCTTCATATTTTTTCGTATTTCTGAATTTATTTGTCCAATGAAAAAATCGTTCCACAGTGGTGTGGTAATTACCATTACCATACATTAATGTATTCTTTCACCATCTTTCTCACAGGTTTTCTTTTCAAAAAAATTCAATTTAAAAAAAAATAACATTTTTTTTATGAAAATAAAAGGTTTGATTTATTCATAACCCAATGGAATGACAGTTTATTCTTCATTAAACGACGCAATAAAAGGAAAAGAAAAAATAAAATGAATACTTCATAAATCCATTAAGATGAAGTTTCATTTTTGACGGCCTTCAAGCCCAAAATCTCAGATATTTTTGGATATTTATATATAAACTCCTGATTACCAAGTTTTGACGATTCTTTATATTGCGAAAGCAAGTAGTTTAATTGTGGTTTTTTTTTCACGTATTCCGCATACAAAGGGTTCTTCTCTACATAGATTTCGTAGATTTTCAATTTAAACGCTCCGTCGATATCACTATAATTCTCATACCAATATAATTGCGATATGAAACGCATGAAAGATTTGAACAAATCCACGTCGAATGTTATGATTTTGTCCATTTTAGTTTCAATGTATGCTTTCAGTTCATCTTCACCCATACGTATCAGCATCTATAAAAGAATAAAAATAAACCTTTCAAATTTAAAGGACTCCTAAATATTGTCCACAAAATAATATCCTTATTGGTTAATTTATTAACTTTTAATTCGAGTTGTGAGTAATAAATCGAAAATAAAAGAAAATATGAGCAAATTATTCCTATTCAAATTATGAAACTAAGGATCAAATGCATAAAAATTAGATGTGAACCTCTGACTTGAGTCAATCGAGATAAAGCTTAAATACTTAATTTCAAAATTCATAGGTCAATTTATTCTTCTTGCATATCAAACTACATAAGAAGCAATTGCTCAAAAAATCCAGCAAAGGTTCTGATCACATTTTTATGCATACGAGTCTATAGCTCCGTTGAATCTTCTCATAAATTTATGTAATGGATCAAATATAATATCTTTGAAATTGGAATGCCAAGCTAAAAATTTTCGTTACACTTTCTAGATAGAGATCTCAAACAAAAGCGCTACTTACTTCTAAAAGCTTTTCCATGCCAAAGTGGTATTTAAACATAACTTCCAAGTCAATCCATTCATACATAGGTTCATATTTACACTTCAAAATTGCATCTGCAATGTCCGAGGCCAAACAGTAAATCTTATAAACCCTTGCTTTTTTATAAGCTTTCACTTTGAATAGCGCTGAGGGTACAGTTTTTGTATGAATATAAGACAGAATATCCTCGAAGTATGGATCATCGATTGGAATCTCTTTACGATTTGAACTTTTCGATGAGAACATTATCCGAAAATAAATTAGAAACATCCGATAAAATCCATTGAAAGCTCTTCAATATTTTCTGAGAATTCTCATTGTTCGGGTCTTTAATGAGGAAACTGCAGTCCGCTTTGCTTTGATTTTCCGCTAGATAACGGGACCTGATTTCAGGGCTGTTCGAAATACATTGATTTACATATAAAAATTTCTTTATTCAGTTTTTGTTTTGTTACTTACTCGTATGGCGAACCAATTTTTGTTATTCAAACGCTTCAATTTGGTTTGTTCTGCCATCTTTTTGTCTTATTTGCAAAATCACGTACGAATATTGAATCCCAAGAACCAAGCACACTCCTCAACTCAACAGAAATGAATAGCATGCGTATTCAGGGCTGCCAACAAACTTTTTTTTAGATACAACCAAGGCTAGAAAACCGCCAAAAACCGCCAGCCTATCAGCCCGGATATAGATATTCTCTAGGTCTGTTCGCCTTCTGCACGAAACTGTCCAATCTTCATACAGTTTTCAAAAAATTGGGCAGTTTTGGGCAGTTTCGTGTAGTGCGCGAACAGACCTTCTGGGAGTTTTTCCGTGCGGAGTTGAAAAATTTTTTTTAACTTTTTAAGCACACTGGTGAAGTGAATATGAAGAACCCAAGTGCTTTGAGCATTTTTAAGCAAAGAGTATCATAATTTTTCCATTTATTCACGCCTAGAATACTTCCTTTTTGCGCGCGGAGAAAAATTTCTGGGGAATATTCATTTTGAATAAGGCTTTAGGTTATTTTGTTGAACGGTACGAATCTGAAATCCAACAACATATGTAGATATCTAGCTATTATTGCACCGCATTAGATGTATACAGCTAATAATAGCTTATATAGCGAGGGCCCACCAGTGACGGCAACCCTGAACGCACTGAGTTCGAGTCTATATAATGTACATGCCAAAAAGTATATCTATACCAGTGCTGTCGAAATGCTACTATAGTAGTTTTTTTTGCTACTTTTTATCTCGCCGTACTACCTTATTACTCCTTTCATTCACGTACTACTATTTGGATGTTATAGCATCTTCGAAAACTTTTTATATTCGCATACGTTTATCTGTTTTTAACATTCACGAAGTCCAAGCAATAAGTTCGATATAATTTTTGGCGTCAAGCCATATATCTGATGCCATTTTTGGGCTATAGGTATAATTTTCAATCGAATGTCCGAAAAAAAAATTTAATAAAAAAGGTTTTCGAAGGAAACCCCCAACTAGTCTTTCTTTTTCTTCTATTGCTTAAAAACTCCTTTTTTTTTTTGGAAGTACTCCGTTTATTTTATAAAAACTACCATTTTAAACGCATTTTGCTACTTTGTAAGATACAAAAATGACAGCACTGATCTATATTCTTTGTACATGCTCTGAATTGACAAAAGCTTTGCTTCGAAATATTGGGATTCCCCCAATTCGAATATTCGACAGTGCTGCCAGTAGACTTTTTTGCGAACATTTTCACTAAATCGGTCCAGAAAAAAATAAGATGTTTAACCCTCATCAGGATTTGGAGCCAATTTGGTATTGTTTTCAATTTTGAATTTTTTTTCTTCGTTCAATTACATGTATTTTTATACGCGACACACTCTGTGTCGAGGGTATATTGCGTTTGTGTGGTTGTGTGTAACACCCAGAACCAGTCGAGATATACCATACCAAATATATATAGAAATGATCAGTGTCACTAGGAGATTCGATTTAGACGTGTCCGTCTGTCTGTCCGTCTGTCTGTCCGCCTGTCTGTCCGTCTGTCTGTCCGTCTGTTTGTATACAGTTATCTTATCGAAGGAGTTGAGCTATCTTGACGAAATTTGGTATGCGTGCTCACGAGGACATGAGTAAGGACAAGTTCGAGAATGGACCCGATCTGACCATTTTTAGGGGTACCTCCAGTACTAGGGTCTGTTACGAAAATTACAAAAACTGCTCTAAAATCGAAATTTTTCAAGATATTTTGATGAAATTTGATATTTGAACATGTTTCAAGGCAAGTAATATTATTTCCAAAAATTTTGAAAGTGGGCGTGGCAGAAGGGCGTTTTTCGAAAATTGTCCCTAACACCCGAAATTCAAATGGGACTTGAACGAAATTTGGCACTTATGCTTCCTTTGTAGCCTTAAACATCCTTCCAAAAACGTTCCTTGATCGGTCCATTTTTAGAGGTACCTCCAGTACTAGGGTATGTTACGAAAATCACAAAACTGCCTCAAAATCGGACTTTTTCGAAATATTTCCATGAAACATAGAATTTGAGCGTATGTTTAAGCCTCTGATTAGAATTCCAAAAAATTGGAAAAGTGGGGGATTTTATTTAAAGGGATTTTTTTTTGTGGGTGTCGCTGTTCGGGTATAGTTGTACTGTAGGTTGGATAAAAATATCCATATGGAAAGATGAATACTTTTAGCTGCATATACCTACAATTAATTTCAATCATCACATTAAGAAGCTTCTAATTGGTTCGTCCATTCATTCAGCTCTCAAAGGCTCAGTGATTCAAGAGATTCTATTTATAATTACTTCCCTTTCAATGCATAAAATGAATCCCTTTCTTTTCATAATCCTAATTGAAAATCCCAACTAATTGCTTGATTGCCCATTTCATCCTGCCTGCATGCCCGCCTGCATGTTATTTCATGAGTAGGTGTCATCGCTGATACAGTTCAAATGTCCTAGAAGCATTTATGTGAGAGCAGAGCAGAGAGATCTCCTACATCAGTGTGTAAACAAACAACACACACACACACACACACACACACACACATCCTAAGCTGAAAGGGATAAATTTTTATGAATGAAAATGAACATTTTATGGAATTTACTTGCCCCCCTCGCGCAGTTGGATTGCACCCATGGCGGGGTGCTAAAAAATGGCGTCACCTACAATTCTTCTAATGAAAACAATATCCTACGCGCCATTTTGTTGAGCAGAGCCACAGTATGCATATAGAGTGCCCGTTGCGGGCTTAATTGCTCACCATTAGAGTGGGAAGGATAGGGATAAATAGAGAGAGTGAGAGAGAAAGCGAGACAGTGGGTGATAGAGGATAGACTTACATTCTCTTACGTTGCTTCCGTTACTTTCCTTTTTTCCCGTTTTTCCAGCTGCTTCGTTTTTTATGGCATGCATCGAAGGGGTGCAAAGGCAAAAATAAAAAAATAAAAATAAAAGACGGAGAGAAGTGCAAGTGTTACGAATGCAATTTCGTGCTGTTCACTTAATCTACTTGATTAACATTTTAATTGCTTCTTGCGTTGCTCTTAATGCAATCACGAATGGCTCCCGCGCGTTCGAAGGACGAGGCTCAGGCCCGAGGCCCGAGGCTATGCGATGCATTTATATTGTTCTTTTTATTGTTGTCGGCGGCGGTGTTTTTGTTGTTGTTGTAATTCTTGTTGTTGTAGTTGATGGTGGTGGATTCCGCATTTTCTTGCGGTTTAACGAGAACATTTTTGATTTTCCTTCGTTGGTCTTGAGTGCAATTTGCAGATTTTCTCCTTTCCATCTCCTTTTCCCAACCTTCTTTTTTTTGCCGCTCCCGGTGGTGATCCTCTGCAATTGACCAAAATGAATTGTGTGTCGAAAATTCGTCGATTTAGCGGTAATTGTGTGCGAAACGAAAAATTTTGGAAGCGCTCTCCTCTACGTGACATTCGAGCGTTTTTTGAGATTTATTGTGGTTTTTGGTTGAGGATTAGAAGTGAGAGCGATTTTAGGCGCGAATCCTTCAAATCTGAAAGAAAGAAAAGAGAAATGGGTATTTAATATGAAGACCGTTTTTTGAAGTTAGCACAGTTAATAGGTAAAATCCCTGAAGGGTCCTTGGCGGCTTTAGAAAGGGACTCAAATGAAAAATATGGTTTGCTGGAAATAGTAACAAAAATATACTTCAGAGAGGAAATTCTTCGAGGTTAAGCTGGAGGGTGGAATTTGGAAAGGAAAATAGGAGCTAATTTCTTCCCACATAAAATTAACAATTTATAAAGTTCATATTTCGATAAATCATTTAACTTATGTGGGGAAAAAATTGTCTCTTATGGGTTAAAGGTGATACAAAAGAGTTCTGTGATGTGTTTATTCTGAAAGGCAGGCAGCAGATCTGTTGATTCTATCCGTAATTTTTCGGCATTTAGTTTAAGGCATGCTTAAATTAAAAGCTGCCACGTACAGAGGAATTTTCGATCCAGGAAGCCCTTGTAACCCTTCCTAAAGACCCCATTGACATTTAAGATTGACTACTTGAGCCCCTTTCCGTAACCGTGGGCCTCTTGTGGTAAAACAAAAAATGTGACCAAAATAAAATGCCATCAACAGCGTTTGCAAAGGAGTACCGGATCAACTAAGGGCTTCTTTTTAGGCTGAAGATACACCAACCAAACAGCTTCTTCCTGACTATGGTCATCAAAGGATTTTGAAGTGGTTTGGAGTCAACAAAATACCACTTTGCGTGAGTGATTTTATTGACGCAAGGCTCCACTTTAGAAGGAAATTCAAAGTGCACTTGCCATCCCGGTCAACGTGGTCGAATGGAGGCCTTCAGATTGACCCCGAAAGCTTGATTTGTTACACCGATGGATCAAAAATGGATAACGGCACTGGTGCAGGTATATATGGACCAGGCAAAAGAATATCGGAACCTATGGGCATATGGCCTAGTGCCTTCCAAGCCGATATCCACGCAATAAACATATGCAAAAACCCCGCGGGCCAAAGGATTGTCATATTTTCTAACAGTCAGGCCTCTATTAAGCGCCCTATCATATTGGGGTTTTAAGTCAAAGCAAGTCCTCGAATGGTTTGGTCTACTTCAGAAACTAGCGACACGCAATAAAGTTGATTTATTTTGTGTCCCTGGTCACACGGGGATTGATGGTAATTAGCTAGCTGATAGTCTAGCAAGAAAGGCATCAAATAGCCCATTTATCGGTCGACAGCCATTTTGTGGGTTGAACTGGGCGGGTATTAAACTAAAAAAATAAGAGAGAAATAAAATCTCCTTCGCCTTGTGTACTGGGACGACTTTCCCGGACTGAGGCAGAGTAAATTGCTTATAAAACCTTACTCTTACTCCAATATTCTTAAGCTTTCAATAGATAGTTACGGGTTTTCTTACTGACCATTTTGGGCTTAAGTATCATATGCAAAAACTTCGGCTTTCCGATAATTCGGAATGCAGATTATGCCTCGAAGACGAGGGAACAGCTTTGCACATTCTTTGCGAATGTCCTGCGCCTTAGTACATCACAGAAGAAATGTATTCCATTCGGAATTTCTGTCATTAGGACAAATTAGGAATTCTTCTCCAAATGCTATTCCGGACTTTATTAAGAGAGTTATGAGGGGCTTTTCATAAAAATATTGAATCTTGGCACAATAGGTCATCTGGGCCGCAGTGCCAGCCTTTTGGGCAGATTCACGCTCCATATTATTTTTATTATTAAGGGCTTCTTTCTGAGACGATGTCCGCGGGAATCACTTCGAGTCATCCCGAGTCACACTTAATCACCTCGAATCGCCCCGAATTGCTCTTCTCTCCAAAGCGCTGATTCTACCCAGTACAAGATTCTATGGCTGCTTAAATTCGGATCCCTTCAAGGAGGACTGACCCCTGGGAAACCACCCTTTCGAAAAGCTTTATTCTTGGGCTCTTCTTATGGTTGTTTTATAATCAGAACTTCAATCTTCATTGGAGCCATTATTCGGCTCAATATTGGACCCAGATTGGACCTGAAATCTTCAACTTATTTCTGAAATGCCCCACTGAAAATCGATTCGTTTATTTTTCACAAAAGCCTGAAGAGGTTCAATGAGCGAAAAAAAAAAGAATTTCAATATGTGGTCAAAATATTTCTCTGAAAAGCAGAGTTTTTAAATTTTCTAAAAAGTAAAACAAAAAACGGCCACGACATTAATTGACGAATTTTTCACTATTTTCCTTTAAAGAATCTCTACAATTTTTTTTTATTTTACCAATTGCCATCATCAATTCAACGTTCTTTCCAGCTTTCTTCGTCTCAAAGAGTATCGTATATAAAATCAATTTCCATGAATAAAACGAAAAGGAGATTCCCTCTGAAGCGATATCAAGAGCAGGCAATAAAAAAATATATTGAAGACTACAGCAGCAGTGTAGAGTGTAGAGAGACTGAGTGTGAGTGTGATTGTGAGAGAAAACTTAACCGGATGCGACCAAAACGAACTAAGTTAACGGAAACAAGCATGAAACCCGACAAAACCATATGGCAGCAGATTGCTTTTAGAAAAAAGAAATGAAAAGAAAAAATTTAAGAAGGAATCTTCTCTCCTCGTGGAATGGTGAGCGGTAGCAATAAGAAAATTGCCATATTTATGAGAAGATAAGAAAAATATTTACTGTACCTCTCAGGGGATTTGCGTTTGTGTGTCTGTGTGTGTGGTGCTCTTCAGGAAAGACAAACTTATCGGTGACGGCATCGGCATCGTCCCCATCGTCTTTATGAGCGAAAAAACAAGAATATAAAAATTCCAAAAAAAAAATTATGAAAAATAAAAGGAGTAAACATGATATCCTTTTAGAAATCTTCACAAAAGTACGACGCCCATCAGATTCGAGATAGATTTGCTTAGATTTTGATTAGAAGATACGACGAGTATGGGGCAACTGCTTGCAGCAATGGGCGCTTGAGACAACAAAAGTTGAGCGGAGAATAATAGCCTGGAAAATGAAAGAGTAATATACATATGTTCATACATTCGTAGCAGCGTTGCCAGATTATCTTTTTTGTGGAAATTTTACTTTAAAAAAATTCGACATTTTCGTGGGGGAAAGTATGCCAACTTTCCCCAAAAAATTCCCTCTACCCTTAACAAAAATAATGGAAGATAAACTAGAAAGAATCTTTAACCGACAAATGCCAGCCTCTGAAAGGGATATTGAAGATTTGTTGTTTTTCGGAAAGGTACACTGTTGAAACTGTTTTTGGGTTCCTATTGCCCAGTGTCCTTGAAATACCCTCTTTACTAAGCCTTTTGTCAAAATTTTGTATCGGTAAAAAAATTTAGATAAAAATATGAAACATATGGCGACTGATAGTTAATAAAACAAGGAATCTAAAGTATTGTCTTTGAATTTTACACTAAGAAAAATTTTCTCACATATTTATAAAAAATTCAATAAGTTTTTTCAGTGCATTTCCGGTTTTGCGCAAATTTCTCGGTGTTAAAAAATACCTCTAAGTATAGCCTTTACCAAAAATAAGGTATATTTTTGAGATATTTACAGGGTTGCCATATGATTGATTTTTCGAAGCATTTGAAAACGCTGTATAAAGGAGGAGAAATAATATTGAGCAAAAAGCTTGGCACGAAATTGTTACAAAAAAAATTTTTTTAACCCTCTACGAACTCACATTTGGTTTCTAAAAAAACAGAGAAAGGTGATATGTTGATGGAACTGATATTGGTTCTAAATTTCACAGAGCCCTATTTTATCCACATGAGATATACATATGTATATGAAAGGCTCTGGCGGGTTGCGGCATCATGAAATGAATTTTTAACTTTTGTTGATTTTTCGATAGGTGCCATTTAAAAACACTGTGGAGACTACTTTTTAGATTTTTATTTTGAACGGTCCTTGAAAATCCTTTTTTAATTAGCCTTTTTTCAAAATTTTATATCTAAAAAAATTCATTAAGATAAGAAGATGAAACAAACGTTGGCCGATTGCTAATATAACAGGAAATCCAAAAATTTTTTTTTTAATTTTTACACTGAGAAAAAATTTTCCGCAAAACTAAAAAGACAATTTTAATAATTTTTTTCAGTGTATTCTCAGTTGTACGCCACTCTACAAATTTTTTGCTATACACATATTTTTTTTCATTTAAAAAAAAATTTTATTCAAATAAAATGGAGCAACAATGAGATATTCAAAAAATTACTCATACGGCATGTTTTTAAAAATTTAATATCTCCAGAAAAAATTAAGACAAAATGATGAAACAAACGGTGATTTATTGTTAATAAAACAAGGTATTTCTTTAAAACATTCAAAAGGTTTTACAAAAACTAAAATGCACTGAAAAAAAAAATAGTTAAAATTTTTTGTCTTCTTTTTTGTGCAAAAATTTTTCTCAGTGTAAAATTTAAAAATAAATTTTCTATATTCCGGCGGAGTAATTTATTTCCAATTTTTCAATATTTCACACAAATAAGGGTTAAGAAATCCAATTCCCACTGCTTATTTAACATATGCAGTTAAGGGTTAATATCGATTCAAAACAAGCAAAATGGACTTTTTGAAATAATTATAAAAACAAATCGAGATTATTTGGTCTCAGCGGGACATTCAAATTGAAGGCCAAAAAGCGAAAAATGTGACATCTGGCAACGCCTCACTCTAAACAATGTTGACTCTTTGACTTTGAAATATTTAATGTGGAAACTGTATTCTACGGGTAAATTTTCTAAACCTCATAAAACCTTTTTAAGCCATCGCAACGACGAACCAATTGAATGAGACAAAAAACAATTTTCATAATAAATTTTTCACCGAGGAAGCTTTGACTCAAAACGAGCGAAACGAACGAAACGACGGCGGCAACAAGTCAGCTCAACTTTCCCGGAAATTAAAGTGCAGTGTGTGTACGGGCAGTAAGAGTAACATAGTTGGCAAAACCGAAACCGTAAAAGGGTCAAGTATTTGCGGTGAAACTATGTAAAAGGCAATGAATGTGTTGATAAGCACCCAAATGCTGATACCCTGTAGCTGACAATTCCTGTCATAATTATAAAGCCGCAGCGAGAATGCGAGCACCGACCGCCGTCGACCATCGAGGATGGGAGTGCGTGCGGGAATGCCGGCAATGGGAAACGGGAAGTGGGAAAAGTGTTTTCACACTTTGAAAAAGGAAAACTGACATGCGATTTGCGGAACGCAAAAACTTTTTATTGAATTATAACACTCTAAAATGTAAGGGGGGTGGGGGAGGTGAAAGCGAGGGGGCATTGTGCTTATGTGCGGCTTAAAAACGTTGAGTACTTTTGTGGGATTCGTCGACGCGTTTTCGGCCTTTTTTTTTTGGGAGTGATAAGGCTTAATTGCATTAGGAAACCCAAAATGAAATGGATTAAGAAAATTTTTGAAAAGGACATTTGTGTAATTTTGAATAACTTTCGGAATTAGGAAAATTGTTCAATTCGTTCGACTCCTCTAAATGTGAAGTCGTTTGGTGGTATTTATTTTTGAAGCTTCATTCATCCCAAATATGTAAGGAAGAATGAAATTGTGAAGTTTTGCTTTAAAGTATGAGAGAGGATACTTCCTTCCATTAGACCGTGTCAAGTTTTTTCGACGCTTTGCTCCACGGTTTGGTCCTTGTCCTTTATCTAGTTCATTACGTTCGTATGTCTGAATGATCTCCTTGAGCTGCGTTCTCCTGCTCTTATCATGGAGAGCTTGGCATTTTGTTATGAAGTCATTTGAGGTCTCTTCTTTTGCAAAATATAACCCAACCTTTTGTCTTTATTCAGGAGGTATTGAACTCTCAGAATACCGGTTATTATTCTTGTATCTGACCTGTTAAAATTTTATTTTTCTTCGCCGAATATTCCATAGAAAAAGGATGAATAGCTTCGTAACATTTGGGCTTTCAACAGTCACTCTCTTAAGGGATGATTATGATAGACTCAGGGTCACAAGGGGTACACATATTTTCTCCTAGTGGAAATGTTATTCAAAGATGCTGAGTTTGGGCCATTAAATCTTCAGCAAATGTTCTTCCTTGGAACCATCTAAATACCGAGCGGCGAGTCATTGTCCTATATTTGTAGCAACAGCCTCTTCGGAACAATGCTGGAACAATTTTGGTCTTTCGAACATGTTGTCACATGTCTGGCTCAGGGCCACAAGGATTGCAATGGCTCCTTTCTTGGCCAATCTGACTGTTCTCTCATTATTATCGAGGCCATCATAAGCGGGTGTCCAGTTTATTATCACATGATTATCTTTGGTCAGCATTTGGAATATCGTTTTTCGATTTTAATACCACTACATTCAGAGCTTTAATGGTAGGCCTGGTTGTCCGAAACACCCCTAATATCCTCAAAAATACTTCGATCGATGACTTCTGGGGATCTTTTTCCTGACAATTTTCACTCATCTTGGCTTAAGTGCGCCCTCCGAGTCGTTTGAGCATGTTTTTGACCATAAAAAGACGAGGTAAAGGTCTAAAGTGGATTAAATCAGAGTCACTTTTACCGTAAAAACTTCCCTTCCGCAGGATATTTCATTAGAATTTCACTTCCAAATGAACTGTTAAATGAGTCGAAATCATTTTCCGTCGCTTAAAGCGCGCATATCAGAATCGTATAAATTCCATTTGAAAGAAAAATCCTTTTCCATTATTTTTGTCCAAAAAAAAAACAATGGCCGCTGGATTCTCCGATTCTCAATTTCCCAATGTCCTACATTACAGAATTTTTCATTCGAATGCGCAAACTAATTCCGATTCGGAATTAATATGCTCCGAAATTATGTTGCGTATTTATTCATTGTCAATATTGACGCTCAATGATGTGCGGCCGAGTAATCGCGTGTAAGTACATAAATCCACCAATCGTTGCAAGGACACAGCAGACACAACTGTCATGTCCCTGCGGAATGAGAATGATTTTTATTTTTTTTGTGTCGCCCTATGCAATTCACGGCAACAATAACATAAACCTTCAAATAAAACGCTCCATAATGGATCTGTGGGTTGGCCGAAAGGAATCAGGGACATGGTACATTGTCCATAGTAGCATCGCAATGGAATGTGCGGGTGCTAATCGCAATTATTCGACATGTATTTGCGAAAGATTATTCCGCAGAAACCTAATGGGATAAATGTTGCCATTGCGCTTCATTAGACAGACAAACATGGGCAAACATGTCCAGCGATGGCTAACGTTTTCAGCTGAGTCTCTCTCTCTGTATAGCGATATGGGTGCGAATGACAATAGTGGGCTTATGATGCCATACAAGGGAATAATTTATAAGAGGAAAAAGAATTTATCGAAATAATTTTTGAATTTCGATCGAAATTTCACTCAATTTTAATTGATTTGAGAACATTTTAATTCTCATACGTTTGGTTTTCCGAAGCCATCAATCACTCATTGGAATAATTTTCCATCGCGTATGGTTTTAAATATTGAAATAACTAATTATATTTATCTTTAAATGTCGCAATATTAATCACTATCAATGGTTTATAATCATTGTGGCAAAGGTCATCGGCATTTCAAAGCCGATTACACTAGTTTACAAAATAACACTAGTCTACACCAAAATGCTCCAAGTACCAAACATACGATTTTTATAGTAAAATTTTCCGCTGATTACGAAAATGGCGAAAAAAAATTTTTCTATCGGACAGTTTTTCCGTTATTTCAAAAAAACCGTTTTTCAGCTTTTTTTTCAACATGTCGTTAGTTTTTTCACTATAACACCGTCATATTTCTTCGGACATTAGCTTCGGAGCTTGCCGCACATTATCTGTTATGTTTCTGAACTGATGCTTTTTAACAACTTCTCCACAAATGTAACAAAAGCTATTTGGATTGTTTTTGCACATGAACCTTCTCGTTTCCATTTTATACAAAAAAATAACTTTCCAATAAACAACGCCGCGAAAATAAAATTCAAAAAGGATAATATGAAAAATACTAGTCCGCGAATGATGAGCTCGGTTTTAACACTGAATAAGTGTAGTCAAATTCATTTCGCTTAAATACCTCACGACATGCTTAAATTCGTCTCCCACACAGTCAGTCGATGAAAGTTGACCTGCAAGCTTTCTTTTTTTAAGAGAGGAACAATGATGTTTTTCACCGTATTTTTATTGAAAAAACGGGTGGAACCGTATTTTTGCCTGTATTAGGAAACCCTTTGCCTACCATGACCTTTTTGGTTGCCTACATCCTATACTCAAATATGCAGTATTCGAACACATACGAAATAATGCGGTCTTCAATAAATACCTGCACACTTTACCTACTATACTATACGACTAACCCATTGCATTAAGAAGAAAATAAAATAAAGCCGCATACATTCCAAACTAAGAAAAATAAGTTAGTTATTTAAAAAAACTAGCCTTATACATAGTAAAGAGAGATTTGGTGGTATTAGATTGTAATTTTAAGTAATAAATACGAAATGGACGAAATCGTTTTTTCATAGTTTTTTTTGTCTCTTCAGAATATGTCTTTTGGGTTGGTTTGGGCAATTGGCTATAACTTCACTTACACTCAACCGATGTTTAACTTTAGACCACTTAAATTGCTGGAAATTGAATGGGCTTTAAGATCCGAGGCCTAAAAAAAATTTTAAAAAATTTTTTCTAGGGTTGCCGTTGTCTTGAAAATTAAAAATTTGAAAAAAATCTAAAATTTAAAATTTTTTTCATTACATTTTGCAATGTAGTGTTTTAACTATTTTACGTACTCAAATGTTTGTTACACCATTGTAAGCGCTGAGGTAATGGCCTTACAGCGGTGCTTCGATTTTTATTGTCCGAAGAAATATGACGGTGTTATAGTGAAAAAACTAACGACATGTTGAAAAAAAAGCTGAAAAACGGTTTTTTTGAAATAACGGAAAAACTGTCCGATAGAAAAATTTTTTTTCGCCATTTTCGTAATCAGCGGAAAATTTTACTATAGAAATCATGCGTTTGGTGCTTGGAGCATAAAAAAAGCAAAAATTTGTCGAGTAGTGTAATTGGCATCGCGGAAACCGGATTATAGTTTTACTCGTAAGAACTTATGTCGAAAATTTTACTCAATTAAAATGTGCTGAGAAAAAGCCTTACACACTAACGAAGTCGAATTACCATTTTGACTCGGCGACTCTACGCGAAAATCATAAAATTTTGTAAACTAGTGTAAAAAAGGATTCTTCCTTCCACATTTTGACAGCTCAGCGAGCTTGAGAGGAAGAAGAATTTCAATGATTAAATTCACTGAATACAAAAAAAAGTTTAAACATTGAAAAGGCACACTGGGAACCGAAAGGATAAACACTTCATTAAGGGCTTATAAAGCCTAAAAAGAAAGGACCTTGAATTTTTCTCAGTCCTCGCAAAAATTCATTTATTTTTATTTAGAAAGGAAAGAACATTTCTCCCATAGCTGCTTGGAAATATATTTCTAAAAAACAAAACAAAACAAATTTAATGCTTTGCACATGTAGCTGAGCTCTTCATCCCCTTCTTTGTTCCATGTTTTAATTATATACTTTTCTGTAACATAGCCACATTTCTCATCGATTTTCACGTTGCCGTACAGCGATGCTATTTAGGATTATATATGTTGCCCCGGTGACGTTGGCAGGCCATAATTCACCTCTTTACTGGAAATTATTTATTTATAGGTCTTGTTTTTTCGTTTCAGCATCATTTTTTTCTCCTCGTACTCAACCCTCTCAACAATAAATCGTCGTATAGTCCCATCGTTCTATCGTCTGTATCTCTTGGCTCGCATTCATTAAGGCCCCTCTAAGTGTTCGGAAGAAATTGTCTAATCAGGCGGTGTCACTAGAGCCCTTTGCCACTGCCGTTGTTGCCAACCGCCTATTGAAATTCAATAAACCCTACTGTCATAAGAAGGCTTATGAGTTTCACACTGACAATGGCGTTGAAATATGAGCGGCTGCCGAATTCAATAGGTGTGCTATTTTATTGGCCTTCGGGTATATATCGTGTTTTTATGAGGCAAGCAAAAAATATTGTTGCCGTAGAAAGCTTTTAATCATCAATGGGAAATGGATTTGTTGTCAATGCTTGCTTGTTTTGTGACTCTTTGGGATATAAAAATGAGTTCCATTCCGTAGAACAATGAGTTTAGGGAGACCTTCTAAGAAAGAATCCTTGCTCATCTACTGCAATAATAAATACCTTGGGAATATGATTTCCAAAAAAGCCTTCTTCTTTTTTTGTTTTTGAGATTTACATAATAGGTAAGTATCCCGATCCAGGTCATTGTTGCTCTTCACAATATATTTCGGTTGATGGCCAGTCACCGACAGGTCTTCTTTAATTCAACATCCATCGGATAATTCCAATTAAGATATGAATTGAAAATCTTTAATAAATAATTTTAATTGCACCAACGAAAGCCCAAGCACAATGCTGCTTAATATTAATTGATAAATCTTCTTGAATGTCACATCTGTTCTAAGTATCCCTTAATTAGTATGTTATGCACACAAGTGACATTTTTGTGTCAGTGTAAAGTCATAATTAAGGACATCATGTGACACATATGAGTAAATAACAACAAAGCGTAAATGACGAGCGTGAGTAGGATTTTATGTCTAATTTTTGAAAACTGTTAATTTTTTATTTTATTCTCATTAAATCTAAATAAAATCCTTTATTTGTAGACTAACTTATGTTCAGAGAAAAGCCTTTACAACAGTTTTTTAAAAATACGTTTAACCTTATTTCCAACTAAATTGTAAGCCTTTTGAAAAACTCGCCTTTTCCCCTCACCTTCATTCATAATGGCAGGCCATTATTGGACTTCAATTTACCATCTTTCTGTTTAATACTTTTTCTGGAAAGAGCAAAAATATCACGCTTCAAGTTTTCTATATTGGGAAAACTATTTCCTGGAAACTGTCCACAAAGCCCCTCTGCTTACTTTAGGTATATCTGCATCTATTAGAAATTTCTTCCTACGAAAATTTTTCATTTTAATTGGTTTTTCTTTCCGATGAAATCAAATAACAAAAGGGTTAAGAAATATTTTACCTAAATCATCTCATTAAGAACAGTTTTGGAAATTGTTTTGATTCAATAGAGCACTGCTTTGATTAGTTATAGGTTATACTGACGTATGCGGAATGTATTTGCACTGAGCCACAACGTTACTCATACGCACATGCATTGTATAGGAAAACAAATTTTTGTGTAGTATGTACCACCGACGGCAAAATGGGCCACAAAATTGCCTGATTTCCAAGGGAGTTGATGTCCCTCCCACCCTCATATCATCATCATGTAGCACTGGTCGATTTTCTGAACAGAAAGTTAGAAAGTTTCTATTTTTTTTATCACTTTTTCTGAATAGAGTAGAATAGATTTGTGATAAATCTGATTTTGAGCTGATGGAGGCGTAATTATAGCCCACTTTACACCATTGGTTAATTTTTTGAAATTTTTCGTCAAAAGCGAGTCCTTTTCGAGTCGCCTTCCTGAATAAAATAAAAAAATATGCGCTCATTTAGAAATGATACTTTTGTAGGGAGAAAATGGAACCATAGCTACAACTATTCTTGGATAGTCATATTTGATATCATTTGCGAGTAGTTTTCGAGTCATCTACGACTCACATTCGTTATCATATTCGAGTCTTTTTTGACTCATATTCTTTGTCTTTGTTGACTCTAATTTGCTATCATTTTTGAGTCTCCTACGACTCATATTTGAGATCGTTTTCGTGTCTTTTACGAGAAATTTTTCTATCGTTTGTGTAGGACGCTGTGTTAGGGACATTCAGCTAATTGACCACATGTATTTTGGCATTATGATCGTCGAGCATCACTCATATCAGATCTTTCGAATTCAAAATTAAAGAAAATATTTTTATCAATAATAATTTTTAAATTACATTTTTCACTATAAGCGAAAAATGAGAGACCAAAAATCCTAAATAATAATTCAAAATGAAAATAATACAGGTATTGCAGCTCTAGGGACACTTTGAGGTCCTTTGTTGTTCTATAAAGCACATTGAAAGGAGCATCAATTAGAGGAAAATATTCTTTGGATTGCTTGCAATCGAAATAATTTTCGAAAATTCGCCAAAATCTGTCAAAAGGCAATAGGAGAACTGGAACCAAAATCGATATTCGAAAAAACACAATTTTTACTGAGAGCCTGTAAACAATTAATTCAAATAAAATTTTTTTATATATTAAAATGTTTCGGCGCTTGGTTGACTTTCTGCTGGAGTTGCCCATATGACACATAAAAATTTAAAAAATTATATATAAAATATATGAATGTATATGCAACATGGCACAATAGGTCCTCCAGCGAATGCAGTGCCACGAACAGCTATTGTTCGAACTCTTTATCAAATCCATAATTGCCACAAAGCACCAAAATTGAGTGGCTAGAATTTGACTCCTCTTTGACCTCTTCAGCTATAAAAAAAAAAAAAATAAATAAATAAATAAATCGAAAATGTTTTTTTTGAAATCGCAATATTGTTTCATGGTGTCCTAATAACATATCCTTTGAATGAATAAAGATTTCAAAAAAGGGTCTAAAATGGGGTAAATTTAAACTTTAAGAACACGAAGAAATTTCAATTAAACTGAGCCTTCAAGATGCATGTTCAGTCAAGTCACAGTCACACATGCCGCTAAATTTTTGCTTTAGATGTGAAACTCTTTCTCGGAAATGAAAATGACTTCATTTGTTTTGCTGCTTCTGCGGCTGCTGCTCCTGCTGCGGCTGCGACCGCAAGTTGCAGCTGGTACCGTTTTTGATTCGAGGCAACGCCTTTCATAAGTACGGCGACGAAGGCATTTTGCTGCCATTGTCAAACAGAATAGAGCACGCAAAAGAAATAGAAATAGAAATTAAGAGAAAGAGGGAAAAAGCTGACTTACTTCAACGCTGCTTGCTGCGTGCAACAGGCAACACGACAACAGGACAACAGGGCAACATGGCGGGGCGGCAGTCAAGACGCAACCACGCAACCACAACGCGTAATGGTAAAATGAAATGAATTTTCGTTGGCTGCATTAATATTTGACTCGCGGCTCTTTGCGTAAATTATAAATTTATGGAATGCACAACAACAGCGCGCAACCGAACGACAACAGCAACAACAAGAACATCAAGTACAGCAAATAAAAATATGAAAACAAGTAAACAACGAGTATGAAGAACAAAAACACAAATAGAAACAACAACCGAAGTAGCAATAGCAACAAAACAAACAACATGAATACACAAACAAGGATAACCGAAGGAGCGGAAACAACAACGCGAAGGGAAGTGAGAAGGAGGAAATAACAACGCGAACAATGACAAGAGTAAACAGAAGGCGAAAATGACAATGACAAAGCCCAAAAGTGCGAACTAAATACGAACTTGCTGCCGCCTGACGCCCTTCTCATTCACTCGCTCGCCAGTTCATTCATTCATTCAATCGAATCGAGGAGCAGCAGCAGGCTGTGCAGGCATTATTTGCGACTGTATAAAAAGCTATTATGGGACGAGAATTTCGTCCTCTCTTTACCACTGTCATATCGTGGGGGAAAAAATCGAGCTGCCATTGTTGTTGCAGTTCCTCAACGCGGTTACGCGGTACACAGATACAACGATGCGAGAGCGCTATCGCATTCGCAAGTTCCTCGCATTCGTCGTCGCCTTGTGTATTTCATTTAGCGCCGTCTCTATTTAATTTTATTTTCATTTAATTTAATATCTCATTCGTTCCACTCTAGTTGGCATTTTAATTTAAGTTTTTACTTGCAACATAACATTGCAAGTTACACACAAACTGCGAACTGCGAACTACAATTCGCATTCTACAATTTACAGTTTACACTGTGCGCGCGACCACAAGTTGCGACGTGCTTAACGCATTCGCGCATAATTCTCTGACCCATAAACAATTGCATTGGGATTGAATGAACATCACACATGTGCGTTGTGTACAATACATAAGCGGCATTTTTCATTTAGACCGTTATGAGGCTTCGTGACAATTTCTATGAAATATTTCGAGTTTATGAGAATTTTTACAGCGGCGCACACAAGGGATTTTGTGGCTTTTGGGGGGCTCAAAATGTTTCTTATCAATTATTTTCGTCCTTTCAGGAGATATCGGGTGCAAAATAGAAATGCATTAGAGAAATCTGCATGATGGTAGTGACTATAGTGGAAAGAGAAGGAATTATTAACTCGGAGTCGCAGGGTATTGTTTTTTGGGGGATCAAATATTTCACTTATCAATCAACAGAGACGGATTAGAGCAAACTGGATGATGGAGGTGATTATAACGAATAGAAAAAACATCATTTACTGCAGGGATATGTGGGGTGCTTTTGGAGTTTCATACCCCTCCGAAATGGGAGGTGTCACAAAAGGAACACAAGATATAAGTTTTTGTAGTACCTAAAACCCCTCCCGACAAAATTTTCCTCATACGGCCCTAGAATTATATACCTATGGGGAGGCTTTTTTTTTGGCTGTGGGAAAACGTGTTAAATTACTTTAATAGCATCCGTACAAGGTGATTTATATGTGGACTAAAACAATTGACACTTCATAGCATAACAGCGATAAAATTCCTGATAATTTGCTCGCGGCAGCTGTCAGTCACAAAATATGGTTATTCAAACACATCATCGTTTTCTTTTTATAACCCTCCACTGTTGCCCTCAAATAAAGCCTTTTAGCAACATAAACATTTGTTTATGCCTACCCGTTCCAATAATGGACTTAAAATAAAAAATTATATCATTTTGGAATAATTTAATGCTCAGCAGACTGCAGAGAAATAAATTTTTGGCGCCCAACAGGGTCTCTGATATTAATTAATGCGTTAAAAGTAAAACGTTCTTCATTGTTTCCTTAAGTCTCTTAATCCATTTAGTGAGCATTTAGATAACGTCACGGATTTGATCCTTGATGGATTTCTTAGACTAAACAATGATTTGTGGGTCCTTCATGAAGACTCATTTCATATTGACCTTCGAAGAAAACATATATTGTTCTAGGTTATTCTACGTATCTACTGTAAGCTATGATTGTGTATATCAGTTGAAAACTTTTTATTAATCGCCTCACGTCTTTTTATTGTGCTGCAAAAATTAATTTCCGAGACTTGTGCGACGACTTGCACAAAGTACATAAATCGACGAAGACGAGCTTCGGTGGTGGTACATTTCGCAAGCGGATGGTCTTTTTGAAAAGGTCCTTGTTTGTCTTGGTTTTTGATGACGAGAACAAGTTTTTATCAGCATCAAGTTATCTTGAGCTGAAATTACAAGGAATGAGAACAGCAACAACAACAGAATTGCGGTGGTGAGGGGGAGGGGAGAAATCAGAGGAACTCTTGGAACATGTCATAAAAGCTTATCGTACGAATGCACAGCAAGGACGACAGAAACTAATTGCCGTCATTCGAAGCTTCATATCACTTTAGTACATAAATACAATTTCGAATGTGCGCGCAAGTGTTCCCATTTTTATTTCCCCCTCCAGTCCTTATTCGCTACTATTCTACTATTTTTTCTTATTTCCCTTTTTCCAGTTTTTTTTTTCAGTTTTTAGTTTTTTACTCCTCGGTTTTTTGAGTCGTCATGTATGTGATTCTCTTGCAGAATTGACATTTTTGTCAGTGTGGTTGACAGGATATGCGCGCGTGCATTTGAAACTTTTGTAAAAGCGAATCAGCGCCGCCGATACATGAACTAACATGCACGGGCAGAGGGAAAATAGAACAAAGAATGCAGAAAATATTTTTCGCGATTTATTGTGGTTTTTTTTTTTTTTTTTTGTGTTCTGGCTTTGCAAGAAAAACTTTTGCAGCATGAATGAACAAACTGAAATGGCATGAACAAATGTACGAGAGAATTAATAAACAAGTGAATGATTCCAAAAAAAAAATAGAAGGGAGCATTTCTACATGCATTCACAAAAGCAATCGAATAGACAAGGTCGTCATGGCGCTTTCAAAAATATCGTTGATATGTGAAAAATGACATTCCTAGAGTGAAAGAGAGTAGAGAGAGAGAGATGCATTTTCGTGTGATATGTGGCGCTTTTGAAGTTTGAAAGCTCGAGTTTACACTTCGTTAAACTTTTGGAGTTTTCTCTCTATTTTTTTTATATAGGTTTGAACATTCTAATTAAATTTAAATGTGATATTTTCAGTCTATATGGAATTTTGAATGATTTCAGCGACATTTCTTTTGATTTTTTTTTAAATATACTAAAATTTAAATGAGTTCTCGAACTGACAACTCTGCCTTCCTTTTTTATGTTACAGAGCATTAAAGGGTCTGGCGAGTTGCGGCATCATGAAAGGAATTTTTAAATTTTGTTGAATTTTCGATGGGTGCCATCTAAAAGCACTGTGGAGATTTTTATTATGAACGGTCTTTGAAATATCCTTGAAAATCCTTTTTTAATAAGCCTTTTTTCAAATTTTATATCTCAAAAACTAATAAAGATAAGAAGATGAAACAAACATTGGCCGATTGCTAATATATACAGGAAATCCCAAAAAAAAAATTTTTAATTTTTACACTGAGACAAATTTTCCCACAAAACTAAAAAGATAGTTTCAATAATTTTTTTCAGTGTATTCCCAGTTTGCCGCCACTCTACAAATTTTTTTTTTAAACGATACCTCTAAGTATTTTATATCTCAACAACCAATTGAGATAGAGAGACGATCTAAACAGATTCTGTTAGATAATAAAACAAGGAAGCTAAAAAAAAATTTTTAAATTTTTTACACTGAGAAAAATTTTTCCACAAAACTAAAAAGAAATTTTTAAATATTTTTTTGAGTGTATTCCTCAGTTTCGCGCCACTCTAAAATTTTTTAAATTTTGCACTGAGAAAATTTTTTCCACAAAACTAAAAAGACAATTTTAACAATTTTTTTCAGTGTATTCCCAGTTTGACGCCGCTCTACAAAATTTTTTAAAAAATACCTCTGAGTATTTACTTTCATTTAAAACAAAATTTCATTCAAATTAAATGGAGCAACAGTGAGATATTCAAAAAATTACAAGTGCACATAGATGCTCTAGTACTAATATCCAGTACAAATGTACGAAAATGATACAAAAACATTGGTCATACGGCATGTTTTTAAAAATTTAATATCTCCAGAAATAATTAAGATAAGAAGATGAAACAAACGGTGAATTATTGTTAATAAAACAAGGTATTTTGTTAAAACATTCAAAAGGTTTTACAAAAACTGAAATACACTGAAAAAAATAGTTACATTTTTGTTTTCTTATTTGTGCAAAATTTTTTCTCAGTGTAAAAATTAAAAATAAATTTTCCATACTCCTTGTTTTATTAACAACAAGTCATTGTTTATTTCATCTTTTTATCTTAATTATTTCTGGAGATATTAAATTTTTTAAAACATGCCGTATGAGTAATGTGTTTTAAGCCATAAAACAAGAACCGTAAGTAAGGACAGTTTTCTTAGGAACTTTACCGTCATTTTTTCATTGATTTTAACGCATTTTAATTACACTGTTTTCCTACGCCTAAAATAAACATAACTATTTCAATGCAATGCCTCATCTATGGGCCAAATTGAGCATTATTAGAAATAAATTTCTCTAAACGCTTTACAAAAGAATAAATTACTAGTCTATAAGGTTACAGGACATCCCATTCAGACTCTCGCTGATAAACTAAACCAGCTCAGGTAGAAAATTGCTCAACTAGTCCCGTCCTACTTTAAAAGAAAATTGGGAAACTCATTCCCCTTTGTGAACCTTTGTTTTCATCCAACTATTTTTTTTTAAATAAATTTAAAGGAATTCCTTTGTACGAAGTCATTTAAAAACTTTCAATGTCATAAGAATTCCGATCACATCGATTCGGAGGCAAAAGATTTTGCAATCCGTTTAAGCTTTGAATGTACTCTAAAAGCTTTCACCTTTCACCTCGATTACTGTGAATCATATTAGTTAATTCAGGCATAAAATGTGTACCCATCAAATTGACTAACAAAGATTTTAGCTAATGGAAAGGGAGACCGACCAGCGAACGTGTGCGGAACGAAAAATAGTGGTGAGGCTGGAAGAGGCAAACAACAACAAAAAAAAAAAAAAAAGAAACACAGTAAAAGGCAAACATAAAAATTGAAAAAATGTTTTGTTGTCCTATTATAGTCGCCAAAAACGTGACTAGAAATGAAATGAAGCACTTTGGATTTCGACATACTTTATGAGTAAAAAAAAAATTCGTCCATTCCAGCACATTCGATTCAGCAAACGAGGCGAAGGCGGTTGGCCAATTCTAAACAAAAAAAAAATAAAAAATAAAAAATAAATAAAAAATATTAAAAAAAGGCAAAAAAAATCCTTAAAAAAAAGGAACTGAATTGAAAGTGCGTTCTTTTTAACTAAAACATGCAAGCACTCGCACATACATTGTATAGATCCACACATATAGACGTACACTTGTGCAAATAGTAACGAAAATTTAATATAAACTAGCATCTCGAGCATGAAATCCTTCAGAAAAAAATAAATATGAAACTATTTCCAGCAAAGCTCGCAATCATGACGTTCTGCTGGTCTGCAAGGACGAAAAAGATGAAGACAAAAATGGAACGAAATTGGGCGCAAGTTGCAGTCAATCCAAGTGAGTGTAGCAATCGGAGTAGATTTCTTCAAGTATGCAATGAGAGTGGAAGAAATTTGAAGCATAACATATGGCACTGGGGGGGATGCAGCAGTGTTTGGGAAGGGTTAAAAGGCTTTCTCAACTAACTAGGGGTATTTATTCTTCAATTTTGTTTCACATTTTTCATCAATCGGATTCAGGGCCGCCGCCGCCATCAAACTCCATCGCGAATCCATCCGTGGTTCGGAAAATATGGAATACCTACAGAAAATATAGAATTTTTTTTGCCTTAAATTTTTTTTTTTTTTTTTTTTTGTAAAGCATTCTCAAGATTTTGAGCAAATATCGTTGCAAATAAACCGGTTTCTTGAGTGGTGAAAGCACCAAGAACGAATGCTAGGAATCAATCGCCAAACACATGAGTGTATACGATTGTAAGCGAGCATGTTTGTATGTACCCTGTAGGAAGATTGAAGTATAGAAAATAGAACTAGTACACGAGTGGAGACACGGACAGTGCACCGAGAGAAATAAGAACTGTTAAATCAACCACTTAGAACAGTTAAAGTAAGAGTGGTCAAATTAACTGTATTCCCCGTTAAATGCACTGAAAAAGGAAGTCAAATCAACAGTTGAAAAGTAGTCACTTTTTATGTTCAAATTCGCTTTCGTTCACTTAGACGTATAACTTCGCATTCTGATCAACGGTCTCCGGAGTTTTCAACAGCTCAGTTGTTTAAGCTGTGAGTTGAACGTCGTGAGATTCGGGGTTCAATCCCTGCTGGCGGCGGGAATTTTTCTGGATTTTTTTTTTTAATTACAGTTTTTTTTTTTTGTTATGAGTGTAGTTGTTTTTTAAGTCAAAAATTTTCTCCTAAATTTTTAAGATTTTAATTTATTTAATTTTTTTTAATGATTCATTTTCAAGCAAAAAATTTTGCAACCATAAGCTCAAGTGAGCGTTTTGACAAACAAATTAAATTCGTTCGTTTAGCGTAATGGTTAAGACGTTCGCCCAGCGAAGTGGTGGTCTGCGGTTCAAGGCTCGGCCGAGGCGAGAAAATTTAAAGAGATGAAAGAGAAAAAGATTTAAAAAGAAACAAATAAATAAATAAAAAATATAATAATTTAATAAAAAAAAAAAAAAAAATAATAATAAAAGAAGGTAAAAAAAAGTCAAAGCAAAAAATAAATTTTTTTTCCCCAGTCGCTGGTGACAGTTGATTTAACCGCGAGACAGTTATATCAACCATCAGGTAGTTATATCCCTATTGACTGTATTTGTACTGTTGAATCGACCGCTACTACACATAAGCTAAGAATTAACGGTGAACTCGGTTATTTTAACCTGCTTTTTCAGTTAATATAACTACCTTTTTCTCTCGGTGTGGATACTATGTTAACTAATGGCATGGTCAACGAGGCGTCTACAGTTTCATTTTGATGAAACATTAATCTAAGATATTCGCTGAGCATGAAGCAAGTGGCTCCGTGGTGTAGTGGATTGTGTGTGCGATCAGAAATCCGAAGGTTCACTTCCCCGCGCAGGTAAAAAATTCGATTGGCCAAAATTTGAAAAAAAAAACCAAGTCTTCGCCAATGCGATTTCAGAACTTCGTGCTCAAACTTTTTCAAAAAATTCTTTTTTATTTAGTTTTATCCTCCAAGGATTTCAATTTTAACTAATTAAAGAAAAATCGGAGTTTTCCTGGGCGAGAAATGAAACCCGGCCGTTTCGGATCATTAGGAGCACGCGCTACCCACTGAGCTACGACAGCCCGGGTTGCTCTCCTTTCCATTGATATAGTATCTCAAATATACTGAATTTGTCCCGTTGGCTCCAGTTCAGCTCCAGTTCAAATGCGAATGGCGATTGTCGAAGGACACCTTTGTGTTAAAATTGACATTACATTGCAATGGCGTGGAAATTATGTGCGAGTAGTACTGTCGATTTGTGGAGTACTTCTGCTATAGTTCAATTTTCTGAAGGGTATGTAGACGTAATACGTTCAAGGACCCTCTTACAAGATTTCACATCAATTGAATGACAATAAGAAAAATCAAAGTATTTTTGATATTTCCACTCACTTCTATCCTCAAAGAAAAAAAAAAAAAAAAACTTCTTTCCTCAAAACAAGAAATTCTCTCAAGCAAACATTCTTTTCTGCACATCAATTTTTCACACACTCCCTCACACACACACAAAAATACAGACTGGCACATCGCATTCGCCACTACATCATCTGCATTTGAGTAGTTTATAATATCCTTAAATGCACTTCCGCTCTTTTTAGCACGCAAAGTTTTGCCATTGCACGCGTGACTGAGACTGTGACTGTGTGAGTGTGTGCAAGAGCCTAATGCATATACATTCAGTTATATGCGAGTGTGTGTGTGTGTGTTCGTGAGCTAGGACCTCTCGCACTCTAACTCGACGAGTGGCTGTAAGTAATGCTTATGCAAGAAGGCGCACATGTTCACTGTTACGCATTAGGCTAATGCTATTTACGTTGCGATATATATGTATGTATGTGTACGTGCGTCTATGTGTATTAGGGTGCTCCTTAAATTGCGAAATTTCGAAAAGTTACCGGGCTACCTCGCCATTCGGTTCTACTACCTAAAAAATGAACTGGAGATTTTTTTTTCTTTTTTACATTGAGTTTTAGGGGTCGCTACCAGCAAATGAAAAGTTGGAAAACGTATTCTTTGAAGGATTTTTACTAACTAACAAAAAGAAAATTATGTGGTTAGAGCTCGCCATTCGCTTCTACCACCTAAATAACACACGTGTGATTTAAAAAATTTTTTTTAATTGAGTTTTAGGGGTCGTTACAATGGGTCATAGTTTGGGATAAGTATAAACTTAAAAAATCGTGCCTAAAAATATGTTATGAATTTGATTTTATTTTTTTTAATTTATTCTGTTTATTTCAAATGTGACTTTTTAAAGCAAATTTCGAGTTATACTTTAGGGTGCTGTCGGTTATACAAATGAAAGTATCAGACTTTCAGAATCTGAATTATAAATTGAGATTGGAGACTGAAGTGCGTCACGAAAAATTTTCGCAAAAAACCACCGTATTCTGGCCTGTTACAGAATCTGGTTGTCGATTTTATACATTTCTAAGAGACAAACTGCTGGAATGGGGTTATATGGCATTAAGAACCAATACATATTTCGACTCAAAAATAAAATCAGCCAAATCGATATATCTAACAGAAGATTTCGGTCCGTTTTTATTCCGATTCCGACAGCTATCTGATTCTTATTGTTTGAACAAAAAAGTCATATTTTTAATAAAAACTTAACAAAAAAGAATTTTATTTATTAAAAAAGT